>JACGCN010000020.1:600000-939570 GCA_014905825.1 Lyophyllum atratum | reverse complement strand
TTAGATGATATAACTGCAACATCGGTCACGATGTCATCCGACGAAGCTGCTCCCAAATCAATGAGATGAGGAGTGCGGGGAAATTTGTAAATGCCAATCGGAGGGGATAGACGGAGGACCAGCTCCTGTGCAGCAGCAAAGGAGCGAACGATGATGATTGCCTTGAAACCTTCTTGCAAGGTTGGCTGCACAAAAACTTGTTGCATTTGATTTATTGCATTGCGCACCCGGCTTCCAGGAGGGAGAGTGGGGTGTCCCGCCCGCATCTGAGCGCGCGCCGTGCACAGACCGCGGTCATAGTCGAAAAAGATACACACAGGAGCAGTGCACCAGTTCGACGCCAGGCGGAGCCACATCTTTCTGTCTGTTGCCGCTGTGTTGCACCGATCAAGTAGGACGCGACCTTTGGGATGCCTGCCTATCTCCGTTTCGCAGGACGAGCGACTCCCAGAGTCGTCCTGCGAAATCAGATTCCATGCTGAAGGGTCTAGTGCCAGCAGCGATCTGGAGAACCACGACTTTCCCGAGCCTGGCAGTCCAACAAGAACGAAGAGGTCGTTGTCCTTGGTGAGTGACCCTTCGATCACTAATGGGCATGGTGGGGGCTCGGAGGGTAGGTCTGGATAAATAGATTGCCTTTTCCAGATCACGCTGCACCACTTGGACACAAACGCCTCCTGGTGAGCGGTCTCTATACTCCCTGGACGAATGTGACGAAGCAAAGTCACTGCTTCGGCAGCAGAGAGTTCCGGATGTGTCTGACTGAGGCGAGGCTTTCCAAAACCAAAGGCTGCCATATAGCAAGCAGCTACGGTTCCCGCACGACCTTTTCCCCCTCCGCAGTGGATCAGCAGAGGCAACTTGTTTTCGTCCTGAAACAAGGTCATAACAAGGTCCATCTGCTCGATCGATGGTGGATGGAAGTTGGCAATTGGGAGATACGTGTTTGTGATAGGTTTGTCTTGAAACCAAGATGGCGGAAGTGGGGTCTCTTCGGTAAGTGTGAGAACATGTCGGATGCTCAGGTGAGGTGAGGTGAGGGCGGTGATGTCGTCTTCGTGCCGTGGTGTTGACATGACGGCAATATAATAGGGTACGAGCCAGCGGAAAAATCGAGGCAGCTTATAAAACGGTTTTGTTTGGATGGACGTAGGGATGAAGAGAGATTGCCTAGGTACTAGCTGTAAGGATGGAGTTACGTTGCTGTCACTGAGCTCAGAGCGTAGAGCGGGTGACCAAGGGGTGAAGAGTAAATCTGATATCTCTGAGGGTATTTGAGGCATCTCAGTCTCCAGCATCGTAGAACCCCATTCTGTAGCTTCGGAAGATTTCAATCATTTTCTTAACACAATGGAGCTGTATCTTGTCATCGTCAGAGCGCTCATAGGCACCGGCGTACGACAACATCGCAAGTTTTTGCGAACCTCCCCACAACGCCGCGTCCGCCATTCTGACAAACCCTCTATGGGAGTCAGGAAGTGCGAGTATTAGGTCCTTGGAGAAGTCTTGGGCTTGCTGATATTGTCCAAATATGTGAAGCGTGTAGGCCAAGTGGTCAAGAAAGTCCGGAGTAGGGGAGATAGGAAACTGGTCGGGCAAAAGTGAGTCGATTCCTCTATCCGCGTCATGATCGTCCTTGGTCGATAGAGTGATGTGGAAGTGTTTTGGAGACAGTCCAAATTGCTTCCGAATCCGTTGTCCAGCGGCCCAAATAATGGCTACGAAGAAAACACCTGAGTTGGTGCTTCCACCGACGCCGACGTAGTGGACGTGACGCGTATCAGCCTCGATCTTCTGCAGCCGGTCCGCAGGGATAGCTTTTAGTTCCGCTTTACTGAAGAGGGTGATGTGGTATGGCGCCGAAGATGTGAGAGTGTTGTGGTTATGGCATGGAGTGATCCTAGGGCATTTTCTGCGAAGGTATCGACAAGCGACCCAACGAGACCGAGAACTCCTCGCGTTTTTTGCAAGCTGACTGCAGGTGCTTCCATGGTAGTTGGAATGTTGTTGGCGATATTTAGGCATGAAGTAAGTCCTACACCTGGCACTTTATACCTTCCATCTCTCCGGAAGCATATGCATGTCAATTCAGTCGTCATGACTCAAGATCCATGATGGTCGGTGCGGGTGGTGAGAGTAGTGATGGCGGCGGTGCCGCCGCTCATTTCCATGTTTGATCAAATCTAATCTCTTCTGCCACAGGCTAGCAACCTACATGTTCACTCTTCTGTCATCGGGATCCAACGCTCACGGACAATTGTCGAATGGTTCTCTAGAGATTCTCATGTTTTTCTACCATGTTCATTCTCTGGCTGCCCGCCGGGCACCATGCCCCCCAACACGAACAGGGTCTTGAACATCTCAAGTGGAGCAAATCATACCATCGCGCTTCTCGAGACGCGCAACAGTGACGGAGAATACTCGACAGAAATATGGGGGAGTGGAGACGGGTCTGTAGGGCAATTGGGCCCTGCATATCGTCAGCTCATGACAGGCGCGTCATCCACGATCTTCCAACCTCTCAACATCCCGCTTCAACAGGTGGGCCTTTCTGGATATCAAATCAAACTCGTCGCCGCCTCCTGGGAGACGACATATCTTGTCCTATCATGCGAAGGAAAAGGAGATGTTTTGATATCGATGGGCAAGAATGATTTCGGTGATCTGGGTATTGGAGAGAATGAGAAAGGGAAAGGAACGACGCGATCCTTGAACCTCGTCAGCTTTACACATCTCACTGTTCGTGGGGCTCAATTGAACCATGCAAAAATCGCCACAATCAATAGCAGCAGGACAGCACCATGTCGTAGCTCAGATTCAAGCAACATGGAGCGACGGCGCCACTGAAGTTTGCATGGTAGGCTGGGGAGCATCACGGCATGGACAACTCGGAAACGCCTTGGGTGCGAATGGTCGACCAGTTCCCTACCTCTCAACTCCGAACCTCATACCCTCTGGTGACCCCGATGACCGCATCGTAACCGCGGCACTTGGAAATCAGCACACCGTCCTTCTGCGTTCATCAGGCAAGGTGTTGGGCCTCGGTTCTAATCGTAAAGGACAGCTGCAAGAAGTAGAAAACGCGCCTCCTGCAACGCAAGTTGGCTGTACATGGAATGGCACATACATTGTTGTCAACGAGGCGAGGAAGGAATCTCTTGCGTCCTTTCAACGGGTAGCGGTGCTCATGGTCAACTAGGTCGCCCGTTGACTTTAATCCGTCCACATCTGACGGGCTTCCCCTGCTCGCTCCCGTGCAATTAGCCATTCCATCAAATTCTATCAACATAACCGCAATGGCATGCGGAACTGAGCACGTCCTTGCACTTCTTTCACCTTTCGAAGGGTCCGTGCCGGAAAACTCTCCTGAGGTTTGGGGATGGGGATGGAATGAACATGGGAACCTCGGAACTGGAACCACGGAAGATGTCTTTGTTCCTGTCAAAGTTTGGCCACCAGCATCGATGCAGGGAACGGAATCTCCTCGAACTGCAATTGGAATTTGGGCAGGGTCTGGTACAAGCTGGGTATTGACATGTTAATCGGACAGAAGAGAGAGATCGGGGTTAGTCGCTGCCGTCTAGGCCAAGGTCTTCGTGGATCTGTCTGACAGTAGTTTCTTTGAGTGCGGCCAGCTACGGTAGGCTTGAAACAGGGTGTATTTTTGGAGGCTTCGCACGTACCCTCCCTATTAGAATCTATTCACGAGGTAAGAAGTTTATGTATGCGGGATTTTCGAGGCTCGCCTGAGTAGCATCCTTTGCTTCGTTATAACGATGCAGAAGTTTGATATGATGCTTGACGATCTTTTCAGCGTCTTCATGCTCGCTGATGGCTTTCATAAGTCAGTATAGTGATCAATGTGAGGGGGTCAAACCCAAGTTCTGCTTGTAGGCTATCGACTTCGGCCTGGAGGGCTGACAGACGAGCTTCTTGAACCTAAGTTAAGAACGTCAAAGGTTCGCGCAGTTGGGCTTCTAGCAATGTCCTAACTTTCGCAGATGTCGTGGCATGCATCTCGGTACGTGAGATGTTGAAGTCGATGCAAATTGGTGTTGGACGGGGTGCAACAACTTGGTAGAATGAAACGCGTCCGACGCGTCCAGCCGGCGCGTAGCCTCCGATCCTGATCGATTGATCCGTAACTCGGAAATGCGGCTAGTGACAATTGTTTAGTACGAGTCGCCTCCGAACATGATCCGCCTACCACGGTCATGCGTGGCCCTCAGGCTGTGGACTTGCTGTGGACGCTGGGCCAAAACAAGGTTACCTTGTTATATCTACGAGGCCCAAATTCTCTCCTCACCCGTCATCCGTGTTGCGGTATCGAAAGGCTATCCAGTCCAATCGCCGCTCCCGTTACCCAACGATCAGCCGAGGTATGTGATCACAGTCGATAATTTCTTGACGATGGTGCTGAAAGTGGCGTGTCAATCAAGCCTCTAAGTTTCTTGGTCGAGAGCGAGCTCTAAACAAAATGGAGGTTCTCTCTCAGGATATATCTACAGATGACAGCACTGAAAGCGAAATCCGAGTGCGTATTGGCGACCAGATCAAGTACATCGTTGTGGAACCTGGCGCGATGACCTGCGACATCCTTAGCTTCCCACCTGATTTTATCTCCCATATGCCCATACTCCCAGGTGGTGATTGGACATGCGCATGCGTATTCGGAACCCCGGGTAACCTTGCTGTGGAGGTTTCCAACGCCACACTTGCTGGAGTCCAGGGTAAATGGCACCCGAACGTGGTGGACGTTCAACACTTCACCCCACTATCGAGATTTAAAGCACGAGTCCACGAAGTTCAGCTTGCCTCGAAGATAGTAGTGGCGAAGATTGCACGGTTCGAATTTGAAATTCCTCGGGTCGAGCAGGAGACTGCAGCGTACCAGGCCATTGCTGGTCACGGCATTGGGCCTACCTTTATTGGCCATCTGGCGGAACACGGTCGAGTCATGGGCTTTTTGATTGAGAAGCTGGAGGGCAGGCGTGCTGACATCACCGATCTCGAGGCTTGTCAGCACGCTGTTAGGCAACTTCACTCACTAGGCATTGTTCATGGAGATCTGAACAGGCATAATTTTGTCGTATCGCCCACCGGCGGCGTTACTCTCCTTGACTTTGAGAACGCCACATTGAACGGTAGCCAGGAAGCGATGAACTCGGAGTATGCCCAATTATCAGAGCAATTGCAGGAAGATTCGGGTCGAGGGGGTGGATGGTTGCCAGACTCAGACTCAGAATGACACCAGGTATGTCATCGTTTCAATCCCTGACACCAACTGGTGGACAAGATTTTCGGGGGTCGACAATACAAGCGTGTGGGTAGGAACAGGAGCATGATCATGGTTCGAATGCGATAAGATATTAGATAAGACAAGGCCAAAACTCTATCGCTGGGCAAGCCTTTGGAGATGCGAAGTGACCTCTTGACGTGTTGAAATGAATGGTAGGAATGCGATCTTCAAACCGAGAAAGAATTAGACTACTCGAGCTTGCCTCTCAGTAGAGGGAGTGGTTACCAGTCTACCTCCGATCCTGATCGATTGATCCGTAACTCGGAATCGCGGCCAGTGGCAGTTGTACACAATTATTTACGAGTCACCTTCGAACATGATCCGCCTACAGCGGTCAGTGGAGATAACAGTTTTATGTTGGCAGTTGATGCGCTGAAGGGATAGACGTGGCCGAGGAGACGTTATGGGAAGTTTGTACGCTGTACATATTCTACTTTAGAAACGGCCAGGTTTCTGTACCCTGTTTCCGCGTCCATGGGTCAGGACAAAATTATTATTATTCCGTTCAGCCATCGTTCGAATACAGCAGTTTCTACACAACATATATACGTACTTTGTGTATACGCATAGCCATCGGGTATATGCAACGCTTTTACATGCATGGTGTCTACCATCCATCTCCATCCGCATGGGGTTTATCATCCAGGACACTTTGTGCGTAAATCTCATCCTTTCGGGTGAGGTGCCGGCCGCCGAGATACCCTTTTGTCCGTGACTTCACCCGTCTCGGATCGGTCTAATGCGAAAATTGAGGTATTCTCTCACAATCAGGGTCCAGTGGCCTCATCGCCGAACACTGACCAACAGTTACCGCAGTATCTTGGTATGAGAAAGGTCGCCCAAATGCACAAGATCAAACTTCACTCACCCCCTTTCCCCCCACCTCCCTCAACTCGAGTGCGTGCTATGAGATTGGCTGCCTCGCGCTGACCCTTCCTTCAATGTCAAGTCTCTTTTGGATCCAAGTACGGGCTTTAATATGGAAAAATTGGATCGTGCTCTCTAAACACTCATTTGTAAGTTCCTTAGCTATCTGGTTCAACGAAACTAGGCACTAACATGTTACGACCTTGACTTCTTAGTTAAACATCTTGAGGTGTTTTCTCCTTCCAGTTGGCTATGGAATCTTTCTGGCTGTTGCTCAGATATTCCTCAACAAACCAAACAAGGTGCGCGACCAGTCATTACTTATGAATTGTGAGCTGACCCACCATTCCAGTTCGGCATAGGCGAACCTATCTCCGTTTTCTCTCTTCAGGAGCAGTTTGATGGTGGATCCACCTTAATATGGGCGGATGGAACGGATGGCAGAAGTATACCTTCTCCTACAGATATCATGAATCATATCACGGCCTCTTTTACTCACGCTCAGCTTAATGCCGTAAAGAAAGTCGGAAGTCCAGCGGATATCCCCTTCGCATGCCCCCAGAACTTCAATTTCTTATCTGAATGCTTCGCTGCCATTGCCTTCAATGATATCCCAGCTAATACCAGCACCGGCAAGCCGGTCAACTATACCATTCGAGCAGACGCTGGCTTGGCTTTCATCGACGTCCCAGGCCACACGAGTGACTTCGAAAAGAGAGTACTACCTTTGCAGTGGGCAATCGACCAGGTAAGCCTTACGGCATCACATTTCTCCGGAAGGTGACTGACGGTCTTTACCATGCAGGCAATCATACAACTTAAAACCGGTGTTAAACTACCGACACCGTTGGAGTGGCCATATACAAAAGAATCTAACGAGGAGCAGTCGGAACGAATCCGGCTTAGTGAGTCTACATCACCTTCGAAGATGCTCTCGAGGTCTTACCTCTTCCAGGTTATGTTCGCGGAATTAGAGAGTTGCTTGTAATTGCACTGTACGTATATCTATCCTTCTTCTTCGACACCTAGTATTGAAGATTTTGGTCCAGGTTCGTGTGTTTCGTTGGAATTGCGTATCAGCTTCCTGGCGCCATTGCCGGGGAAAGGGCCAGCGGCATAACAGCCCATATGAAGGCTATGGGACTACTTGACTCCGCCAGGATCCTGTGGGTTTCTCGTCGTCTCCGCAGCTGGATAGTTCTGACCTGGGTATTTCACAGTTCTTGGCATGTAAGCATATCACTGACTTACCTTCCTGCCTGGATTATCGTTGGCGCGATTTGGCGCTTCCGCATCTTCGCTCTGACAAATACTGGGCTGATTATTGTCGTACACATCCTTCTTGGCCTCGTTCTGGCTAGCTGGTCGTTCTTCGTGGCCGCACCCTTCGGCAAAAGTCCTCAGCTCGCTGCAGTCATCACGACCTTCCTGAGCATCATGTTCGTGATTATTGCGCTTGTGATGAAACAAGCGGGCAACGGCCACCGCTGTCATCTTTTCTCTTATCTTCCCTCCGGGTTTCTATGTCTTTGCCCTCCGAGCCATTGCTGGATATGAGAATCATCTTCAACCGACTAATGCCCTCAAGGGAGATCCTGACAATCACCTCGTCCTGTTGGCGATGATTGTCGTTGCCATTGTGAGCCTCTTTCGTCTCTTAGCTGCATACAGGCTCATGGTTCAGTTTGTTTAGGTTGATATCTTCCTTTGGCCTTACCTGGCAGTTTTACTTGAACGATGGTTATACGAAGTTGCCGATCCATCAGGTCGATCTTGGAAGTTTTGGAAGAAACGCCAAACTCTCGACGGTTATTCAATACCTGACATATCGCCATTTCTGTCCGAAATCTGAAGAAGACTTTCAAGACATCTCTGTTCAGGTCGGAAGTCCGTCATCACTGCAATCTCTGACCTCTCGTTCGACATTCCAAAGACTGGCATATTCGTTCTACTTGGATCTAACGGTGAGTGAATGTTCATCTTTCTAGTTTTCGTGCGTTTACACTGGGCATAGAGCTGGAAAGTCAACCTCGCTGTCCATAATAGGAAGTCTGCTTGGACGCACAAGTGGGACTATCGTATTCGAAGGTGGCGTCCCTCGGCCTCCCGGGGAACACTCGGAATTGTCCCTCAAGAAATGTGCTCTTTCCGGAACTCTCGTGTGCACAGACGCTCCGTGTGTGGAAAGCAGTCAAGTGGTCAAAATACTGCAACAGGGACGAGGACGTGGAACAGCTATTGCGAGATTGTGATTTGGAGGCGAAAATTAACTCTAATGCTGCGACGCTATCTGGAGGGCAGAAGAGAAAGCTTCAGCTCGCTATTGGCCTTGTTGGTGGCTCGAAAAGTACGTGGCCAGATTTAATGACATGACTTCAGTAGTTGATTATGTCCTGCGGTAGTCGTTCTAGTCGACGAATGTACGTCGGGGCGTCGATCCACTGAGTCGTCGCGCTCTTGGAGAACCCTTACATCCTTCCGTGAAGACCGCACGATTGTTTTCACCACTCATGTAAGCCACCTTGTATGATCAAGCAGGCCGGATACTCATTCCCAGCAGTTCCTTGACGAGGCCGACTTATTGGCAGATCATATCGCTATCCTTGCTGCCCCCGGGAAACTAATCGCAAGTGGAACACCAGTTGCTTTGAAGAGGGATCTCGGTGCAGGTTACTCAGCCCAGTCTCACTATATGCACCATTCAGCGGAGAGAAAGATGGGATCAGTCACTCAACGAATTGTGCAAAAGATCTGCGCAGTAGCACCGCAGACTCATGTCTCAATAACGTCACCTCACCAGGTCTGCTATCACCTTAAAACCAGGATGCCATCGTTGTGGGAAACGTCTTGCGATTACTTGACAGCGAGAAGGCAGCCTACAACATAGCATCGTATGATGTTTTAGGAACCAGTATCGAGGACATTTTCCTGGGCCTCATGTCGAAAAACGATAACTCAAGAGATCCTGAGGCATCTGCCAATACCAGCCGTACATCAGAAAAGATCATGGAGCCCCCGCTGATGGACTTAGCCAACGGCCGGGCGATGTCACCTTGGAAGCAAGCCCTTACGATCTTTTACAAGCGTCGTCTCATCGCCCGTCGAAGCTGGCTTACGCCTGTTTTGACAATTCTGGTGGCAGTCGCTGGCGCCACGATACCTCTAGTCTTCATACGCGGGAAACACCAAAACTGCTCACGGAAATTTGCGAACTCCACAAATATACCTCTATACCTTCCAACTCTCCTATCGTCCCTTTCACGTTTGGGCCTTCGTCTCGGGTCCTTACCTCACCACCTGGAATCACTAACATTCTTGGAAGCAGCACCAATTTGTTCCGGATCACAAATGTTACTGACCAAGCCGCGTTCGTGGGCACGATACAACAAAATTACCGCCAATCTGTCCCTTGGCGGCATCTCTCTGGACCTCGCGACCGGCGCCTCATTAATTGCTTGGGAGGCTACGCCACCAGGATACACAGGGCCTTCTATGCTGAACCTAGCTAACATGTTCATTTCAACAATGCACTTAACAAGGCTGGCAATTCTGGAAATCCTCCGACTATCATCCGAGCAGGCTATGATACCTTCCCACCTATAGGCGCAGGGACACTAGTCTCTTGAAGTGGATGGGGTTCTTCGGTGCAGTTATGGTATGCACTTGTGCGCAGTTGTTGTCCAAAATTCATGCTAATTCGCCGTGCTTCGGTCAGGCGGTATTCCCGGCATTTTTGCCCTCTATGTCTCTAGGGAGCGGCGTTCCTCTGTGCAAGCTATGCAGATGTCCAATGGTCTGGGTGATCCCATAGGCCTATGGTTGGGACATCTCATGTTTGACACAATTACATCGATTATATTATCTACGATAATCATCATCGTCTTTGCCGTCGCCTCGAATCAATTCCAAGGCCTTGGCTTCTTGGTATGTATCAAACTTCCGTGTCCTTCGAGTTGGTTGTCTGACGCATGTTTTACACAGTGGCTCGTAATGGTTCTGTACGGCATAACTGGCGCACTGTTCGTACTGTGTCTCCCTGATGGTTGCTTCTCCGCTGGCGGCCTTCGCTACAGTGCAGGTTACCAAGTCATCATGTTCATAGTAAGAGCCTGTCAAGGTCTGCCTGATGCATCGCTAATCGAAGTAAACAGCTATACCTTGCTGGATACCTTCTTACCTTGACTTACGGTAAAACATCCGCGGCGCCTCAGATAATCACCATCATACACTTTACCCTGTCCTTGGCCTCCCCGGTGGCGAGTGTGGTTCGTCAATTCAGTATGCGTTCGTATGTGGGACATACTTAATTTTGCCTTTGCAGACGCGTGCTGCCCTTGTATCTGTAATCTCTTCTCTCTTCTGTGCGACGGGACCACTCCTGTAACTTCGTCGTCCATGGGCCAGATCATACGATTTGGGGGCCCCATCCTCTACCTTTGTATTCCTTTGTGCTCCTTGCAATCCTTGTTTGGGTTGACTCCGGCTCTCTTCTACCTCGTCGAGTACGGCCGGTCAATAGGCAAACAGCCGCAAACGAGTGGTCCAGTCGGCCTACGCCGCAAGATGTTGTCGATGAGGCCAAAGCAACATCCGACTCTAAAGATTTACTTCGTGTCCTTGACGTTTCCAAATCCTATAACTCCAACAAAGTCGTCGATGGCGTTAGCCTCGGCGTGTCTCGAGACACTGTTTTGCTCTATTAGGACCTAACGGAGCGGGCAAAACCACTACGTTCAACATGATCCGTAAGTTATCTCCTGAGATCGCAGCTACTGTCCTTATCCCTGACCTCCATTTGATAGGCGGTGATGTTATTCCAGACACGGGCGACGTGGTGATTGCGGGGACATCTGTGGTTCATCATCCTAGGACTGCTCGACTTTCTCTAGGAGTGTGCCCACAATTCACGGCGATCGACTCCCAGTTGACCGTCAGGGAACATCTTCATGTCTATGGCCGATTGAAGGGATTGAAACCTGGTCCTGAACTTCAGGACAATGTTGAATCGATTTTGCGAGGCACATCGCTAGTCTTGTACGCTGACCGGTTGGCTAGTAAGCTCTCGGGCGGAAATCAAAGAAAACTTTCGTTGGCCATTTCTTTGATCGGTACGCAGTAATTGCTGCTATCTTCATGAGGCATCCGCTGACGGCAACGAGTAGGAAATCCCGCAGTCGTACTCATTGACGAGTTCTCGACCGGCATTGACGCTAAGATGAAACGAGATATGTGGCAAACACTGAGGAATGTCGCTATCGGGAAGGCAGTCATCATCACAACTCGTGGGGCCACATACTGTTCTCATGGCCGATTTACTAATCAATACGTAGATTCTATGGAGGAGGCCTCAGCGCTAGCCAATAGAGTGGGGATAATAGCTAAACAGCTTCTCGGTGAGTGAATCCTTTTCCCACTTTTGCCGTTTCCTGACGGCACCCTGTTTCAATAGCCATCGGTACCACCGAATCACTGTCTGCTCGATATGCTATCTACGAGGTTCATTTCTCTTGCCGCACACGCGATGAAGTGCTCAAGGCGCAGGCGTTGATGGCCAAGATCCCGAGATCCCGTATGGCGGATGATGTTGCAACGCGGTTCGAGGTTCCAATCGAACCGGGCGGCATGTCCCTAGCTCAACTTTTCACCCTGTTGTCAAGTCAAGGCGACTTCTCGGAATATACCGTGGAAAGGCGTCATTAGAGAGCGTGTTTCTCAAAGTTATCAGAGGAAATAACGTGCGAGAGGAAGACAACATCGTTCGTGGCCAACGCTCTTGGAGACGGCTTTGGCTTTCGTAGGATTCGCTAGATGGACATGAAATAGATAAGTTATATGCCTGTTTGTTGAGAAATGTTGCGTTGCGGCATTTCATACTTATAATACTATAACACGGGAATTCAAGTTGGGGCTGGGGATGGTTAACAACGCAGAGTCTGCAGAAATTTTGCGAAGCTGTCATGCTATATTTGGACGTTCCATATCTATGGACAAATCAGTTGTACAATTGTCAAAGCTCAAAGATCCGAACAATTCCGTTCTTTCTCCAGTCAAACCACTGTTTCGTATGGTTTGAGACTCTCAACATACGCTGCCCACCTGCCTTCATCCCAAGTCTTGATGTCCGTCCACTCCGGGCTGTTCTCCCCAAATATTGCCTGTACCACATAAGCCTCGCCGCGACAAAGAAGTCGCTGAAGCATGGGGTCTTCCCGCCGAAGTAAGGCCCTTCTGCCTTTGCTGCCTGCAACCAACCGTCAACAGTGCTGAGCCCTGCCTTCACCTTCGCCCATTCCTCGTCCCGCGCCGGCCCAGTAGGTGTCAAGTCTCCATGGTCTTCCCAAAGGCCTTCTCTCTGTGGAGACGGAAATACGCATCGCTGCCCGAGGTCAGGATCCGGTGCGTGGCAGGCATGGCGAACTGCAGGGCGGGCATCCCGGTAGCGAAGAATGCATTGGTAAAGGCGTTCTGAAGGGCGACTGTTCCGGTGGGCAGCAACTTGGGGGTATCGGGGTATGTCTTGTCGAGGTACTCGGCGATGGCGATGGAGTCCGCAACGGTGGTGTTGGTGGACGGGTCGTGGATTATGGGGACAGTGTAGAGGGGGGAACCATCGGGCCGTTTGCCAGTTGGGGTGCGCCAAGCTTTTTGGCCAATGCCTCAATGTCGGGGTATTCGACCCATTCGGTCTTGTACGGCACTCCCTTGAAGTTCAGACAGAATCTTCAAAAAATTCGATAAGATCGCGACGAGTCAGAACAAGATCGGGATGCTCACCGGCCCTTCCAGGTATTGGGGGACCAAGCTTTATTGGCCTTTGTGCATGGGATATCGTAGAAAGTTATTACGTTGGACATTGGAGATGGGCCTGCTTCTGTTGACTATGGGCCGGACCTTCTGGACTTTATATCCCATTCATGGTGGTCATAGGTCGACGTCTTTCCGCATTCATTGACGAGTAAACGAGAATCTGGCATTAGTTAAAAATACTCACCTTGGTCTCGAAGGCCCGCCCTCTACTCCGTGATGGCGTACCTCGCAATCCATGTCCGAAGCTAACAGGTAGGGCACTTAGCTTCGGCCCATAATCTTCATCGATGTCAGACCTGGCCGAGCTCAACGCCGATTCGAGGTGGACTCATGGCCGCATCGGTCCATAGATATCCTTTGCACTTGCGGACCCACTGCCATAACCAAGTGCTATTCTTGAGTTGACAAGACGCCTCATAGGATTCCCGCTTTGATGCTTGCTTACTGATATTGATGGCCAACACCAGTATGTATCCACTGTACACTCCGTTCATTCGTTTTCTCGAGTTGCAACAACTTGCCAAAGTTGCTGTCAATGTCATCAGATTGATGGGTTGCAGAGACATGTATGTAAACATAGCCCTGTCAATGAAACGGTTTCCGCAGGTGCAAATGATAGCTTCCTCTTCTGTGGAATTACCCCAGCTCGGCGTGTTGGAATCGGAGAATGGCATTGCATTTTAGTCTACTCATCGAAATCCGATTTTGCGGTTCTTGCACCATAAGTGGAGATTTGTAAGAGGGGACCGTTGCGCGCCATGGTATTCAAGCATTTTATTCCTGTTTTGCAATGTTCTCGAGCTCCTTCTTTGCCTGTGCAGCAATGCCATTAAGATGCCTGTGATCTTTGGCACGGCAAAGTAGGAGGCAATACAAGCCAGAAGAATGTACGCCAAGACTGGTAGGACGGAGGCTGGTAAAACGCCGAAGTATAGAGGTTCCAGAACGACGATGAACGGTACGGAGAGAGGGAAAGACACGGCCGGTTTGGTGCGTGCGTGGGATTTAGGAGTAGGAGCAAGGACGCCTCTGTCGACGGCTCGAATGCGCGCATATCGTTGGGGAGGTTTGTGTGCCGTAGTGTCCTGCGTCGGTTGAAGTGCGACACCAAAGTGAGCAGGAGGTCTCAAAATCATGTATTTGTATTGAGAAGTCGGCTGGGTGCTGGTGAGATACGCGCGTCGTTTATTGTCAGTACACCTTGCATGACAGAAGCAGAAGCGAGATAAGACGTACGGAAGCGGGCCACGAGAGCCGCAGGGTGAAGCTAGAATACGTGGTCCAGTCTCGCGTAAGGTCGAGTACCATCCAAAGTTCGTGCGGGCACGAGTGTCCATATGCTTTCAAAGCATGAGACCCATTCACACACCTGCCTCAGAGGGGTTCCAAGGGGTGCTGGAAGAATGGTCCATTCGCGTTCGTTGTGGGTGTTGTTCAGCCTAGGCCTAACAGACGCATTAACAGGGCCCAGTGCATGCCGTGTCTACTAACCATTTACTGGCAAACGCGACGGCTGTGTTATAATCCTCAGACACGCTGAAGTTGACAATTTCGGTGTTGGCGAGAACGTGGAGAGAAAAGCAGAGCAACAAAAATGACAACCCGAACATGGGGTTTGGCTTTGGTCAAGCAGCAAAGTGCTGTCTGATTCGGCCCAGCAAGACTATCAAAACTTATAGATGCCCGGCTTCAAGCTCAAGCTCGGTTAGGACGCGCAGACTAGATACATAGTACTAGCGATGGTAAATGCATAAATGTGGAACTGCTGGTGGTATAAAGAGCGTGGAGATAGGGGTGGATAAATACGTAGACAAGCGTAGACATTACTTAAAGTATACAATGAAAGCAATTAAAAATGTCAACAAAACAATAAATAGACCAAGGGTTTCCAGTGTCCGTGTTTGCCAGCAAGATGATCTCTGGGACGGAGGCAGGATATATGTCATGAGGTTCGTAACGAGGATTAAAGGAGAAGAGTGGCGATGGCTGGCACAAACCATACCGACATCCGTCGTCTTTTAAGCTCGCTTGATCGTCTATAATAGAGAGAAGTGAGGAACGGAACTACACGATAATACATCAGAACTATCACCTTCACAGCCTTCTTGGTTGTCATCCTTTTCTCAATGTAGTGGGCCATATTCTTGATGTCCGACCACATGAACAAGGGACGATGACAATCATAACGGGAAGAGCGATCTCCCAGAAGCTATCGAAGGAAGGCGGTTAGCAATGTAACGGAGGAAAAAGGGAAGACGATACATACAGTAGATCCGAGTGTAGGTTTACGGACCACATGGATGTGAAGTTCATACCCTATGAGGGAAGATATGAATGACGTGAAACAGCGAGGGTGTGATAACATACGAAATAACCGGTGAGCAAGGTGAGAGGAGGAAGATGATCGTCGCTAGTGTCAAACGACGCCTATAAACAGAGATGAGCCTCAAATTCCCTCGTGATGGTAAGGAGCGTAGGTTTACATGACTTGATTCATCTCATACGAGGCGAGCTAAGCAGCATGGTAAGGACGCGGTTAGATGAACGGCATTGCAAGGAGTACTGACATTGAAAGCATAACCAATCAAATTCTCCGCGATTCCGGCAACATATCCAGGCTAGTCAAAATGTACTCCATGTGGTCGAAGACATCCGCCTATCGTTTCTTTAGGACCAATGCCACGGGGGCGAATCAATGGGAATGACATACCAGATAGATTTTCGACTTAGGGCTCATGAAACCGACTACCTTGACACCAGCGTTGGCTGGATCGGACATATCGATGAGGGCTGCACAGCGGTCAACATCGTATCTTCTTAGGCCGTATATCAACGTCTTGATAGGCTCGAGGGTACGCTTGTGGAGAATCAAGTCACCAGAAAGGATGTGGACTTGTTAGAGAATAATTCTATCAGTATTTCCTAGATGGACACGAATGCGAACTACGCACGATGTCTGACGATCTTCACATTGGGCTTCAATAGGATCGCACGCTCAAACTTATTGATCTTGGCATGGTACTCGTCAATAACCTCGAGAGCGTTGTCAACAACTAAATTTTGTCCGGTTTAGTAATGTGGAACATTCAATGAAATAACTTGCACGTACTGAGATCCAGTATCGCATGGACAAGAAGTGACGGGTCTGCGGATGTCCTGAGGCCAGTATCCCTTTGATGAAGCCGCTTGCTGATCGGCGCAGTGAAGTCGAGGGTTGGAGCCGCGTGGAAGGATATCACAGTTCCTAACCCGAATCATTGGAAAGGGGATGAAAGATCCACGAAGCCGACATACCGTCTCTGAGCAAGAATACGAACATAGGGGAGACCTTGACATTCACCCGCTCGCCCTGCCGAATGATGAATGATGAAAACTAAGTCTGAGCATGGTTTGCATACCTGTTTCAAGGCGTCGAGCGTTACTACTTCGTGTATGACCTTATTCTGTTGCTTTTTAGCGGCCTGCAACTAGACGTTAGCGTTTCTTGCCATTTTTTGATCTTGTTAAGCTTACACCACTCATTAGTCGTGCTAAGCTAGAGCTAGATCCAGTATATCCCCGCATACCTTCCACATCACGTTGACTGTGAGGGAGAAGAGGAATAAGGCGCCTCCGTTTCTTCGTTGTGCTTTGGTTCGGCATAATTCCACCGTTGTACATGTCGCCCTCGCCATCTCGTTCCTCCGCAGCCTCTTTGTCCAACTCGTCACTCTCCCGGAGAGGGTCAGGGGATACAGAACGCGGGGCTCCTGTCAATGTGGACCCGTGTGCTGCCGATTCAGAACTGGCAAGATCATCACTTTTCCCGAGCTCATGGCAGAGGACTCGTAAGAACAGGTGCTTGCTATAGTAGTCGGCTTTGGAGCGGTTCTGACTCCTTGTATGAAAAACATCCTCAAGTGCAAGTGGATGGAGATCTTGCGAAGAGATAACGCGTCAAATCTAGGCGGGGTTGGCAGGAAAGGCCAATACTCACCATACTTAATCGAGACGGCTTTTATAACATCCCAGCTCAGTCCTCCAATGTTATCCACCGCACCTTGACCCATGGCTCCTTCGCACTCGCTGCAGGGTCGTCCAGGAGATTGATGAATTCCGCGTTCGTCATGCGACCAAAACTACTGCGCACAGAGGAGTAGTCGATAACCTCAATCACGCAGTCCTGGCGGATGTGACCATAAAGCAGGTTGGCAGACGCGCGCCGTGGGTTCACGCCTGGCTCAGCACCAACACGCCCCATTCCAGTGAGATACGACGTTCCACGATGCAACGCCATGACCTTGCGAACTGCCGCTCGAAACCTTTCCTTGGGTGTTGGAGCGGCCCATGCGTGAGATTTGTGGGTAGCGGGAGACTTCGCTGTCGCTGAGGGGTGGGACTTGATTCTAGAGAGTACAGAATGTTTAACGGAAGGGGAACGCGGGTTCGAAAGTTGGGCCAGTCTCGGACTGGGTTCTGTGGCAGTGACGGGGAAAGAATGATTATGGGATTGCACTGGATAGACTGGGGATGTTGCTTCCGGTGCATCATAGGTATCCATGTCCTCCATGTCGGGCGTTAACGAACGGCCCTCTGAGTCGCTGAAACTATTTTCGCGAGGCATAGTGCTGAAGAATGTGGCAATAGGCTATACACCCGCAGAGTCTAAGGCCCAAGGTCTATGGATCCAACGAGGAAGGCTTGGAGGAGTCGAAGTCTAAGGAAGGGGATAAACAGCGCCCAACGTAAATGACATTGATACGCTCGCACAAGCCTCGAGGCGAGACAAAAATATCCCACTGGCAGTGTTGTGGGAGTCAGGCACGTCAGACCAATCAGCTCCAGGCCTTCCATCGTACATCGACAGACGTTGACCATTTGCAACGTCAATACATGAATACGACTAGCTTGAATTATCCCAGGAAGGTCGGGCACAGGCTCTCCTCAATAGCAGCCGCCTGCACTGAATGCATGCCCGGTATGCAAATTTTAAATCTTCAGGGAATGATGGCCGGCAACTGAGCCAACAAGGGGCGTGGAACCACTACCGCATGATGAGCTGGAAACACCGCATCTCACCGGAGTCACCGAACCAGCACTCAAAGGCACTCAACCATCGTAGAGAGGTAGTATAGAAGCAGTGATTTGAGTGGAAGGCACAGTGATCAGATAGATCTGACATTGAAATAGCTCTCATCCAATAATAACTTGTTGCCGAAAACAGATACCAAACTAGAGACACGGTGCACACTCACTGACAATAGGTGAACTCGAGGCGGACACCCTGCGATAACGTATTAGAAGGAGCGATCTAGCGATTGGTTTGCGACGAGGAAAGATTGTGGTATAAGTAAAGACAGAGGACATGTTGGAGGCAACGGCTGACACCAGTCAACCATGGGTCAATAAACCTCCAACAAGTGACAAGGACACCGTGCGTGTAGGTGAGGTGGGTAAAGGGAGTGTGGCCGTGGGTTAAATGGCAATAAAATAGTTCGGTGACGAGCATATGATAGTGTGTCTTGAAAATGCATAGAGAAAACTTTAGTCAACTTTGTGTCAAACGGACCCCAGATGTGATGAGAGAAAAGTGGAAAGTGGGAACAGACGCGCGAACCCAGCGCGGCTCTGTTCAAGATCACGACGGCTGGCGAGGTGATGAGAAGAGGGAGAACACTTTCTCCGCGTTCTCCTTGTACTTCTTCAGCTTCTTGTTCTTCTGCTTCTCCGGTTCTTCAACCAGAGGACGACTCCTCAGTGTCTCCGATCCACCCAGGGCTTCTACGGTCCCCGACTCCCCATTGCCCGATTGATCGGAAGACAGGCTCTGGGCGCCAACCGAGATCGCCGACTCCTTCGACTTGAGCGAATGCGAAAAGGACGGCGATGGTGTTAGTAGTCCACCACTTGAGGATGCCGCCGAGAGAGTATTAGAGGTGGTGCTAGCCAAGGACTTTGCAGTCCCACTCGACTTGGACGAAAATGAAGAAGGGGGAGCACCAGGCGACTTGGGTCGTAAAAACTGTCTAGGATGTTTGCGGAAGGTGAGAGGTGTCCGACCACGTTTTCTGCGAAGGACTCGGCGAGTCTGCGGCCTCCGATGTGGTGAGTTCTGAGCTCTTGGACATGCCCGAGAATGACCGCGGGGCAGAGCGTGATTGGGACGGGGTGGAGGCCTTTCTGAAAACAGCCAACCTATATCGATCAACCACACCCCTGGCGAACAGAGTGGTGCCCTTTGCACCGTTCCGATCTTCGCCGTCAGCAGCTTCCACGAAATCCCAATCGTCGTCTTCGTCATCCTCGCGCTCCGTGATCCCGGCCTCGTCGACAGCGTCGGACAGATATCGATCGAGCGCCGGGACGCCAGATTTCTCTCGGCGTGAACGGCCGCTGAGTAGATTGATTCCACGAGTGACTGAAGCCTTTGCAGGAGGGGCAGGCTTCGCCTTGTGCTCCTTGTCTGGAATCGTTGGTGGAACAGCTTCCGAAGGTCCAGGGGGCGGCAAGTCCTTGCTTTTCCGTGGCTTTGGCTCTTCCACTGCTTCAATAACAGGCACCGAAGGCTCGACGGAGACAGGAGCAGGCTCCTTGGGTGGCAAAGCCGGTATGTCTTCAGCAACTTCAGGGACAACAGCAGGGCGAGCTTCAGGCGTCTTCGGCTCGGAGCCCTCAGCAACGACGTCTTCGGCCATCGGACCATCTATAGGCGGTGTGGTGTCAAGAGGTTCTAGAGCCGCAAGCATATCTTCATCGTCTTCCTCGCTGTCGCCTTGCGACCCACTGCTCTCCTCATCTTCATCGTCGAGAAGAACAGAATGACGACCCTTGAAGGAATAACCGTCGAAGACATCCACACTCTCATCGGTGATAGCTTGCTGCTGCGGGCGGATGGAGGAACTGCGAGATTGTGATGGCGTTGTGTTGGAGTCCTCGCCGTCCGTGCGATCAGTGTCCTGATCAGGTTCCTGATCAGTATCCATTTGATCATCGTTGGCATCGTCGAGAACGGGCTCCATGTCAAGAAAAGTGTCATCGAAGTTCTGAGTGTCACTTGCGTTTGACGGATCGATGGGAGGTATATATGGCGCTATGGGGAGATGAAGCAATGAGCAAGTGTCTGGATATCCAGTTAAGGACGACATACGTATGTAGCGTTTATAATACACGTGAGACCAGTCTCTGAAGAGTGAATGCCGAGTTAGAGTACGAATTCACCAAAATCAGATAACGCACATCATTGAGAAATATGGATGTTTCTTTATTCGGGGTTCGCACATTCGTAGTGCAGGATTCCGTTGAAGCAGCTGCAGAGTTCAAATCAGCCATCAAGACGATGGATGAGGCTAGCAACCACACCCACCCCGCGAATTAGACTCTTCGTGTCCTGATCGATTGCTCGATCTTCGGGGAATTGTAATTCATCCTGTAACACACGAACATACATGTCCGAATGGTTGTTCGCCCAAAATGGTGTCTACCATGCAACAGGCATGTCTCCATTAATACACATGAGACATGCAATAGAAAAGAGAACACCCACGATACCAGTCAACATCTCGTACAGCATCGTCCCAAAGCTCCACCAGTCGACTTCATAGCTGTATGGCAACCCTTGTATCACCTCAGGTGCCAGATACTCCGCGGTACCGCAGAAGGTGGTGGTTGAATCACTGTGTCCAGCCGCCTGTCCTGGCCATCCAAAAGCGAGCTCTCCAGCAGGGTCCATCTTCATCCACGGCGGGCTAGTCGGCTGCGGCGTCCCGGGTACTGAAGAATAGAATTCTCCACTGCGGGAACCAGATGGTGTGGATGCGGCAGTCTGACTTGTTTTCCTTGCAAACTCTTTGGACAACCCAAAGTCAGTCAAGACGATGTGGCCATCCGCACCTATGAGAATATTCTCAGGTTTGAGATCGCGATAGATAACACCCGCGGCATGGAGGCCCTCGCAGCCTTCAACAATTTCGGCAGCGTAAAAGCGGGCGCGATCGCGGCCAAGGCGCCCCCATCGTGCAAGTTGTGTAGCCAGGTCACCTCCAGGGTGGAAATCCTGAGCAATGGCGTCAGCTCTCCTAACTACTTAGCACTTGCAGAATTACACGCACCATGACCAAGAACAGGTTTTCCTTGTCATGGAAACTCCACCAAAGCTTCACCACGAATGGATCCTTCGACTCTGCAGCCATCCTCTTCAATACAGCCTGCTCCGTGAGGGTGTGCTGCAACTCCTGGTGCGCCAGAACATGCCTCTTGGTGATCGCCTTCAGGGCATACAGCTCTGACGTCGTCTTCTGCTTCACGAGCAGAACCTTGCCCGCACATCCCTTCCCGAGCACCCTCATCATCTCAAAGTCATCGATGACCACCTTCCTCTGTGACTTTCTGGGTTCCCTGGGCACTGTCGACTGCGAACGCTTCTTACGTTTGGAGCGACGCCCGCTTCCGCCAGTGGTAGACGCGGATGATTCATCGCCTGTCTGTGACGAGGCACCGTCACGGCTGGGAGTGGAGTTGGCGAATGCACGAGCCATGCGGGACTTGTCGAAGTCAACGGAATGCGAGCGGGGGATGCGAGCAGGAGCTTCGGCCGCCACAGTGGTCGAAATTTCGCCAGAAGGTGCCGCGCTTGGCTGGGCAATATCCTCCGCAGGCTGTGCGGCATCGGGCCCGGGGATGTCAGATGGTGGCGGGGCGGTCTCATCTGGGACGACATCCGTCGTGGCGCTACTGGGGAGTGTGCTAGGATCGGTTTCCTCGGCCAGGACGACCTCTTCTTTGACGTGCCCAGCCTTATCTGCAGGCTCGTGAACCTCAGTTCCGTTGACCCTTTCCTCAAGGATGCTTCCGCTTTCGCTTGGAGCCACGCTAGAGCCGGCTTTAGTGCTCCCCTTGTGAACGTTCTCTTTCTCCTTCGCCAAACCTCCCACGTGAGCAGCGAGATCCGACCGTACCCTCTTGATTGCACGCTCGACGCGCACACTCTCCAAATCGTCAGTGCGGACGTGGACGAAGCGCTTCCATACTCGAGCTTGACGAAGACCAGCGGTGTTGGAAATCATGGTGAGGTAAGAGGCGAGGCCGGTGCTGGTGGATGAAGGAGACAGGGTGGCTGAATTTTCAAGACCGTTGGGAATAAACGAATTGAAGGGGTCGCTAATCTCTCCTGATGGTGAGGTCAGTGGCGTGGTGAGGTTAGAAGGGTGGATGCTAGCGTTGTTGAAACGCCGACTCGTTTTCCCGGAAGTAGGTGAGGCGAGGCGGGATAATGTATTGAGGAAAGTCGACTTGCGCTTGGGTGGGGGTGCTGGCAACGACTGCATATCGATGGGGAAGGCAGGAAGCTCGACGCCAGGGTGGGATTCGCGAAGCTTTCGGTCGAGTTCGATGACTTCTTTGGTGGTTCGGGTGAGGGTGAGGCTGTGGGTGGGTGCTAGAAAAACGTCATTCACTGATCAGCTATCCGAGTAGCCACCAATATCATGAGATGAAACGGTAGCTTTAGAAAGGGGCCGATCGATAATTAAAGGAACGCATGGGCTAGATAGATTTTTGCATGGAGGAAGTAGACTTACTCTTTACGTAAATGCTGTAGGAGTGCGCGACGTGTGGCGTTTCCGCAACACTCACACTCCATGGCCCCTCCTGGTCCGTACGTGCAGCGTTGCGACGAGTTGTATGGGTGCTATCGACGGTCATATCGTTGTCAAGAGTGAAATCGGCAATGGATGGGCGTTCGGTAGGAATGGAAGGAGTGGTTGAAGATCGCGATGGCAGAAAGATATATGGCCGAAATTGCTGTGATCAGTTCCTTTCTTTCTTCTGTTGGCGTAGCGTGGGGTATCGATCCTCTATTGGCGAGAAGGGAGACGTCTGTCGGATGTGGAAGTGATTGTGTCAGACAATGTTTCGAAAGCACGTTTATGTCCAGCGCAGGTCGGAAAATATTCTTCGGCTCAAATGCGCGCGGCGTGTAATGTTGGGTGGTCCGGATAGCTGGCACGCGACGAAGAGACGGGCTGGCGGGAGTGAACTAGGCAAAACCTGACAATGGCAGCGTCGACGATGGTGGTTGAACAAAGAAGGGTGAATAATTAGTTAATCCTGGATGAAAAAGGGCCGAGAGGAGCAGGCAAAGCGTGTTGGAGACCACGAGTTTGGGTGCAACGCTGTCCGTTGATTCCTGCCTCGAGGCTGCCACAACAAAATTATTTGACCGCGTGCCGCTGATCTTTGCCTCGTTGCCTCCTATCACTGGCTGAATTATAGGGTTATGGGGGGTAAACGAGTGTTATCAGGTTGAAAAGCGATGGTTGGGCGATGTGTAAGGCGTTGTAAGAAGAATGAACTGGAATTATCAGCTTTCCTACAACCCGCACCCACAAATCCAAAACAAACAAACACAACCGACTTGACAGTAGTTCAAACTTCACTGGCAGTGGCACCATCGGCCTCTGTAGCTCTGGCTCTGCTGTTGTCTGCTTATCTCTGGCCACGCATCCCAAGGTCAACCCATATGTCATCTGTTCCAAGCGCAGTTTGTGCTTTCCTTTGCGCTGTTTGCCGTTATCAAGCGGCAACCTACGTGCTGTTCATCGATTGCGCTCCTGGGAATCCTACAGCACCATCTTTCATCTGATATCGCTAGTCACTAGTCATTCCTGAATCTGGACCTAGGGTAGCCTAGGGTTGTGCTCCAAAAAGATGCCAAACTATCCCTTCCTAGTTGCGAGGAACCGCCTACTTAAACCATAACAAAGAAGACAAGATGTCCCTCTTTCAGTCTTCCGTACCTCAGAGGTCTCGAGACCTCAGGCCTCAGCCGTAGACGAAGTTTTTCTTTAACGTTAACATTGCAGGCTAGATGTCTGGTATACCCGGATTCCTGGTCATCTTCCAGGGCGTAACTTCGTTGACTCACATCAGGCGTCCAGAATGTTGGCTGGTTACTAGTCAGGTCTCGTCCCCAATATATACCTAGTTTTATAGTGCCCTCTACATCTAGACTGCGGAAATGAGTCCGTCAAGCCGTTAGACCACCTAATACAGTTTAGTTCCTGGTGTCTCCCTCCTGACCTTTATGACGCAGTGTCCAATGCAGCCTGGCATACCCACTGCGTGGATATGACCTGTCATGCCTCTGGAGAATTTGGGTCCCTGTCTTCCCAGAATTTCCATACCAACGAGCTTGAATACACGACGGTCCGGGTTGTTCGTACCTGACTGTGCTACGCTGATCATAGATCGTCCCTTTTGTTGCGTACATTGTATACGATATGCTATTTCGTCCGAGGAATCTGGAGCCATCCTATCTGTCGAGCTGTTAATACACTTGAATTAAGTTTGGGCTTGGACTGAACACTAACTTCAAAGAAAATTGGTGATACATAGTAAATCTAATCACATCCATGAAATCTTATACACAGAACTATGTGTTCAACCTATTGTGAGCTATGAAGTGGAATCAACTGAAACTGTTCGTGAATGACCCTGAAGTTTCAATAGAACTAACTCGACGTGCGAAATTCTCTAAATCTGAGGTACGTCCACTCCGAAGTCGCGGCATTTCAGTCATGATCATTCACCAGCACTTTGCGTTTCTGCAACTCAGTCTATCTCCCCGCCTCTTTATCGCAGCGAAAAAACTATGACATTCCTGGGGTAGCTTTCGCTAAAGTGTCACTGCTAATCCCGCCATGACGTTTTAATATGGACGACACGGAAATTTTGCTCGGTTTGACAAGTTCCTGAGAAACGCGATGACAGAAGGAAAAATCCAGCAGTCCTTCCCAGACTTACCCCTGTGGGTCTTAGGTGGCGTTCTTCAATATAAATATGGCCGTCCTGACAAGACATAAGCAGAGCATGTCTTGTCACAAAGAGTTCCTTGGCCTGAGTTCTTAACACCCTCTCCCACTATCTCCACGGGACACGTTCCCAAGCATCAACTCCACTACGCAAAAGCATCATTGCGTCCCATCGCTCATGTCATACTATGGACCAAAGGCATCACCAGAGGAAATATTCCTAGAGCGCACATTTGTTGCTGGTGATTTCGTATGTGGGACGGGATATGGTGAGAACTCTGTATCTCACACTTGCCGACATACGAGGTCTTATTTTGGCTCTTAGGTGCGCAGCTAGTATTGTATGCATCGTGTGCGATCTTCCTATGGAATACAAGGAATACACGGTCCCAATCCCGCTATCTGCTTGCATACATCACACTGCTTATATCTATCGAAACACTCTTTATGATTGTCCAAGCAAGAACTGTGCAAGATATGTACATTGACAACCGCAACTATCCGGGGGGTCCTTGGGTCTATTTTCTGGCCACTCAAAACCTACCAATCAATGTCCTGTTTTATGCCACGCTCTTTCTTCTTACGTTCCTCTCGGATCTGTTGGTTGTGAGTTGCGATCTTTGCTCCGCGCCAGCAAGCCCCAGTTTACAAACCCCTCAGTTATGGCGTTGTTGGGTTATCTGGAACGCAGCTGGACGGTACGCCGCGTATGCCGTCACCCTCTTCCCTGCCTTGCTGCTACTCGCGTCTTTCGGTAAGCCTAGTAGGCATTTCGAGTTTCGCACCACACCAATATTCTTCAAATATCTTCTAGTGATTGGGACGCTGTGGACACTACAGTCCAGCCAGCCAGGTTTATCACTATATAGTGCACTCCCACAGGCATACGGAACGGCCTACTATATCATTTCTCTCAGTGTCAATATCCTCCTTACCATTCTCATCATCATTCGCCTTGTCATGTATCGTCGCAAGGTGCTTGCCAGTCTGCCGGACGATCATGCGAAGCACTACGTGTCACTTGCGACGATCATGGTCGAATCAGCTGCTTTGTATTCAATACTCGCGCTCATTTTCATCATAACGTACGCTATCAACAACCCTCTCAATCAAATTTTCTTGGGCGCAGCTTCTTCTGGCCAGGTGTGTTCATATTCTTCTGTGTGTCATGGTCCGATCCATTCATCGCCTGTCTTAGCAAGTCGCGGGTTACTTGATCATATATCGCTTGGCGGAAGGACGAGCGTGGGGTCAAGATACCTTGACACAGCATGCTCAAGGCTTGCCTCCGATGTTATTCGCATCAAAGCACGAGCATGCGAAAGACAGTCGACTGGATACGTTCCAACTGGAAACGTCCACCCATCTTTATCCTCTATCCATAACGGACCGCCGGCCTCCGTCGGAATGCGGCCAGTCTAAGGATGAAGGGTACGATTCCACCCTTAGTGGTTCGCCCGTGACTACGAAAAGGATCAGCAGCATTTGGAGCCGTCTCCGAAAATCATCGCCCATATCCCAATCTATGTCTATGCCGTAATTCCTGTATAGTTGTCTACTACATAACCTTAATACCGTGATACAATGTTCGTTGCCTAGTCCTTCTTCACACGGCGCTATCCCACATCCTTCCTATTAGCATGATCATGATGGCAAATATGTCCATAAAGGTCACACTCTCAGGATGTCAGGGTGTCTTGTGCGTCGTGGGTGTATTTTTGGCGACTCGGCACAACGTTAAAGGGATACTTTGATAGACGATCCTGATGCCCTACAGAGATTGTTCGAACGACTCCAAACAACTCTCACTCTCATCATCATGCTGCCATCCTAACTCCATTCTTTCCCGCGCTGGGGTTCGATGTACTTAGATTGTATCAAAAGAGAACCCGTTATGCTAGGCGATTAGATGTCTCGGCTGCAAAAAGCCGTACCCCATGGACTGGGCAAATATTTCGCATCTTTCTATGGATCTTCCTCGCCGCCCGGGTGACCACATGCGCGACTGATGTACCCCGGACAGTAAGACCGATCTCGAGACTTTATCGTATAAAAACCAGTGGTACTATCCTGCGTCTTTTCGGTGCCGAGCCACCTGAACTAATACCCCTCACAAGAAATGGCTCCGTATTATGGCCCTGATGAGGATGCTACCACCATATTGCTTGAGCGTATGTTTCTAGCGGGGGACTTTATCTCTGGGGTAGGATATGGTGACCTTCAATTCCTACTTTCGGCCGTTCGATGCTGATGTATGTGCGCCTTTAGGTATCCAATTGCTACTGTATGTGATGTGCGCTCGCTACCTGTGGACCGCAAGACACGCGAAGCAGTCAAGGTACCTTGTGGCCTACATCACTCTCTTGCTCTGCGTAGAGACCATCTTCGAGGTTGCACAGTCGTATACCGTCCAAATGATTTATGTCGACAATCGCAATTACCCAGGCGGACTATGGGCCTACTTCCTGGCCACCCAGGACCTTCCAATCAATGTGCTCTTCATTGCATCGCTGTTTTCACTCACATTTCTTGCTGACCTCCTCGTGGTGAGCTCATCTCGAAGAAACATTTCTGCGATCCAATTGACTAATAATACCGCCCCCCTCCGCCCGCTGTAGCTCTGGCGCTGTTGGGTCATTTGGAGGGCCTTCGGGAAATATGGCGCCTATCTAGCGATTGCTTTCCCGAGCTTGATACTTCTAGCCTCCTTTGGTAGGTTGGCCTGCTAACAAACACGTGTGCATATTAGTTGACACTCTTTCAAAGTTATGGGTGCGCTATGGACCCTCCAGTCCAGTCAACCAGGACTATCTCTCTATAGTGCCTTGCCAGTGGCTTACGGAACATCGTATATTGCGATCTCCTTAGGCGTCAACATTATCCTCACAGTACTCATCACGGTGCGCTTGCTGCTGTATCGTAGAACTGTGATGGAGACACTTCCCGGTGATAACGCGAGAGAATACGTCTCGTTGGTTACTATCGTCGTCGAATCGGCATCCCTCTACTCTGTCTTTGCTCTGATATTTCTCGTCACCTATGCTATCAATCACCCTGTCAACTCCGTTTTCCTTACCGTTGCTTCATTCACACAAGTGCGTCGGTTTTACAGTATTGTCTGTTCGCCCAGCCTGACACATTAGCAGCAAATTGCCAACTACCTCATTATCTTCCGCGTCGCCCAAGGACGTGCCTGGCATCGGAATACATTATCGAAGCAAACCCTTACCGGCCTTGAATTTTCAGGGGCCGAACACACGTGCACCACGCGCACCGGTATCTCGACTACTGATGTTGAGAGTGCCGACATGCAAGAATCTGATAGAGGAAAAGAAAAGAAATATGTCTCCTTTATCGGCGCACGTTCTTCTCATTCATCTAAAACAGCACTTGGACCGTGAGTTAGTGTATTACCTGTCTCCCTAGCGTCTCCTTTACTCTACCACCAAAAACATAATACACACCTCTGAGATAGCACAACTAGTGCTTAAAAGCATACACGCGACGGACCCGTGACGATAGAATACATTCACGTGAGTGCTTTCACCTTGATTCTGAACTCAGCCAGAACCAGGCCAGAACTCCTTCCCGCTGCCTCTTGAATTCGCGCTGTAGAGACTCGTCCCGTAAAATTTTGACTTTGGCACTATCGAGGTATCCGAGCGTCCTAAATTCTTGTCGAGGAGTCAATTTCACGGAAGGTTAGGGGTAGGGGACACCACATCCAAGAGCAAAGAGACGCACGCCACTCAGGACACCAGTAATGTACGCCATACCATAGTCCTCATCTACAGCGTCCATGTTATCTGCTCTGTCCAGTAATACGTCGTCAAATCTCGGGTATCCCCTCCAACTCCCAACTTGGTCTCCTGATATGTTTAACTTGGTTAATAGGTCTTCGACAATCACTAGCCGGTTTGTAACACCCCGGCTCATGACCTGTGAATGCTCTGTTAGAAACTCTTCTGAGACCCTGAGCTTTCAAATCGTACCGTATTAGACAAAACCGATCCAACTAGTCCCTATGGTGAGATTTTGTCTTATCTTTATGTGTCCCCTGAAGGTCATTCTCAACCACTCGATCGTCCTGCGGGCTTCTTCAAGTATACCAGCTCATTTCGATCGAATCTACTGCGTCATTATTCCGGATTACCGGCGGTGCACAATTGGCGCATAGTCCATGACGAAATAGAATTCTTTGCATCATACGGTCTATTTTTTCCCCTGCGTGGTCGCAACGTCATGGTTGTTCGGAGCAGACCGGCAGGTAGTCAGCTACCTATTCTGGTAGGACGTACAGAGGACAGAGACAGTGAAAAGGCCACAGAACGCGTTGCGTTTCGCCCGACATGTCCATGTAGTCAAATGGGAGTC
Organism: Lyophyllum atratum; assembly: GCA_014905825.1. NCBI lineage: Eukaryota > Fungi > Basidiomycota > Agaricomycetes > Agaricales > Lyophyllaceae > Lyophyllum > Lyophyllum atratum. The sequence goes on along the minus strand of JACGCN010000020.1, from coordinate 910,437 downwards.
GCTGAAGATCATCAACACCCTTCCCACTGGCGGCGGCCCTTCTTCAGATGAATTTAATTGTAGCAAGAACCTCCAGGGTACGGAAGGGATAGCGTGGGCGCCAGAAGCTGCAGCTCGATTTCTCCATATGGCTCAGAACAGGGTAATTCCAATCATCATCTTGAAGGAATGATCAAGCATGACCTGTCGTGGGCATCGAACGTTTGATCACGGAGACTCGAGAGTCGGAGTCGAAAGACGCGTCGCGCCGACACACGTGACCGATTCCGTGTAATCACGTCCCGCCAGTTCCGATTCGGGTTCAATTTGAAGGGTGTCAGATGCAGGATTATTCACACCCACAGCTCCCACAGCGAACCCCTTCCAGCCTTGGTTCGTATTTCCACTGTCACCCCACATCTGCGTCGCCACCCCACAAATAGAAGAAGAAATGTCGGAGCCTGTAGACAAGGTCACACCTGAGGTTGTAGAAGCCGTCGAGGTAGAGGAGCAAGAGTTCGCTGATGAATACGAAGAGCGCGACGCCGGCGAGGAGAGTGACGAATATGATGTGAACGACGATGTAAGTCAGGAAACATTGCCCTGGCCTTTAAGTGACCATTCTCTAGGTTGAAGGAGGTTTTCCTGAGCAAGAAGAGGAAGAGGAAGGCGATACCGATGACGACGAAGAGGTGTTGGTTGGTATCCCATTTATAATATACCATTTAAGCGCTCAAGTTCGTTCTCCAAAGGCAAAACAAGAAAGTCTAACCGCGTTGTTAGTGGGAGACGTAAGTCTTTAGCAAAATACCTGAATTTGACGCTGAGTCTAGCTCCAAAGCCCAATGCTGTGGTAGAGGAGGAAGAAGAAGAGGCAGAGGATGACGAAGAATACGTTGAGGAATATGTTGAAGAAGCGCCAGTGGCCGCCCCGGCAAATAATAAGAAGAGGAGCATCTCTGAACTCGTAGAGGAGGTAGACAGAGAGGCGAGTGAGGAATTCGAAGCCAAGAAGGTCAAGACATGAAAATTTGATTTGCCCAAAGAGCCCGCGAATCCGAGTCGGAGAAGTAAACGATCTACTGTTCATTGTTCTTTATACCCTTCTCGTCTTGTTCTGGTTGTACACTGTAGAATCTGATCTGTATAAACTGTTGTAAAGTTATCGGTTTCATTGCTGGTGCATGAGGACGGAAAGTTCGAAAGTCGAAAGCGTAATTATCCGGAGCGATTTGTGCAAATATGTCGGTTGTGGAGGCAAATGTCGAAACTTGACGAGCCGATATCATCGAGGTTGAATCAAGGCACAACCGCCTCTGAATCCCATGATCCATCGCTGGTTCTCCAGAACCTTGTCCTGCGATTGGGCACGACGCCGAGTTCCACGTAATCCACCTCAGTGGGATCGACGATAAGCAACGCGAAATTTCCCAACGCAGTCTCCCAGTTCTTCCTGGTCTCTTCATCGGCATTCTCGCCAGGCTCCTCCACCCTCTCAGGCCATTTCTTCGCCTCTTCCGCTCCACCTTCCAATCGTGTTCCTGGAGTAGGTCGGCACCAGGAGGCCTTCATGTGTGCGCTCATGCCCTTGAACATAGACATCCTCTTGTCTTCCCAGTCGAAGTTCTCCTTGGCCAACTCGGCGATTGAGCTCCCAGGCGCCGCATGCTTGACGCTGTGTACGAAATGCTTATACAGGGAATGTTTCGGGGTGGGTATCACGCTCGCTAGGCCAGAGATGCGGAACTGTTCCTGGGTGCCCTCGATCCACCACGCGACTTGAACATGAGGGTTTGATATTATTTGTGCGGTTTTGGGCGTTCGGATATCGGTGCTGGTTACAAGGAGCGGAAGGGAGGGAGTGGACGCTGGAGAGATAAATTCGCGGAAAATGTGTGAACGAACATGAGGCACGGGCGTGGTTGGGTCGATAGAGGCAAGTTGAATCACTACCGAGGGTCAAACATATTCAGTTTCGATCATGGACGCCATTTTGGCTTTGGACATTGTACCCACCAACGGAACCTTCGTGTTCTGCAAGAGCATTGGTGATAGCAGTTTTCCATCGAGGGATAGTCGAGGCTGCCATTCTGGTTCGATGTCAGGTGTCAAGAGGTCTTATCAGGGCCGTGGCCGATTAAGATGACCTCGGACTCTTCTTCGATGATAAGATGCCATGGACTCCGATGGAGATCCACAGTTGCGCAATTGTCCTCTAAGGTTATGAATGTCAATTGTATTATACCCTATGGTATATTGCTCAACATCCTATATTCAAGAGCATTTATTCTTCCAGGACGCACTTGCTTCCTTCACTCTATGAAGGTCGTCGAGGTACGTCTCGGATGTCCTCGTCGAATCCTGCAGATGACGTCACCAGATGGTATACGGCCATTTATCGAATGGCATCAGCGGCCGACACTCTCAAACCGTTCGCTGTAAGACTTACAGATTTCACTCTAGACAGGCGTCGAGTTCAGTGAATCCGTTCAGGCACTGAAACTGGAGTAGGCGCCCTCTAACTCTTCCTTCGCCTGCAACTTCAAGGGCACTTAGGAGTCAGTTGATTTGGAACCGACATTGCCATTAACGATGATTTCACATGTTGTACATGGAATATTACTTCAAGGCATGGACTGTGTGGACGACCTTGCAGCCCGTAGGCGCGAGCAGCAAAAATATGAACTTCGAACGTACGTACCAGAATATTTATCTCAGATATTTTTGGATTCTTTGTTGCTACTCAAGATAGTTGTCAAATATCTAGAAGACGCGGTCCAGGGGAGCGCCAATACCGATGAGCGAGAGATTTACGGGTGACGAAGGGGATGAGGAACGGGAGAGGGCGCAGAGGGAGAGATGGAATTCAGGTGTGGCGAGGAAGACCGCGACGAGAAATGCTAGGTATTTCGGGTCGTCTGATGAGCGAGTCCTCATTGTGACTTTGGTCAAGACCAAAGTACCTGGCCAAGTCGACTTCAAGTTCCTTCACCAGCGTGCACAGCATAGCCTGTAACGATGATGAAACACGGTTCAAATGGAATCTACTAGTAAGATCAGCGCTCCAGCCCCCGAATATGGAAGAATGTTGTCATGAAACGCCTCTTGACGTCATGACGCCACACGAGATATAGGATTGAAAGGGTCGAAGGCTTAATAAAAACTCTCAACGCTAGCATATCAGAACTACCACAAACCACTATGAAGCTCACAACTCACATCGAAGAACCACATGTGTGCATGGACAGCGAACAAAGGTACAGTCTCGAGTCGTGCCCTGTCTGACCATGCTGAAACGGGGTACTGCAATAGGACTCACAAGGCCGAGGATCCAGACAAGGAGAAGATTGAGATCTACGCCAGGGGCGCTGAAAAAACGGAAATCGAATTTGACCCGGAGTGAGTACTAGTCAGACAGGAGTGTGCCATAGAAGGTTGACGCGCGTCCAGAATAGATCAAGGTGCCCTTCCTGGAAGACTCGAAGCCCAGGGTGAACAAGGTGAGGCTCCCGGTCATGAGATGCGATGACTACTCAGGGTTGCCACAGATCGACTACATCTGCGCCTGCCGAGCCGCTATGAAAAGAAGGATATGGAAATCGAGGAGCAGGACCGAGAGCTGTTGAGAAAAATGGGAAAGGCCTAGACTACCAGGGAAAGTCCGCGAAATACGCCCTTGACCTATCAGACAGACACCTTTGTACTATCATCACTGATACGATATCCCCACACAGTGCTACTAAGCATGCGATGCAGCAAAGGTACCAAATGTGGGAAACAGTGTAGCTGTCGGCACATTTTTGAAGTGCTCGCCCCTTCGCCCTAGGCCTGTCAGATTTCAGGCGCTTCCGCAGTGAGTGGAGCTAGAGGTCCCGCAGGTTGATGAACCCTGCAACTGTTCTGGGCGGACGCGTCGACGGATGGGGATAACAAAGCATACACGTGACGCTTAACGCGTTGTTGGCGCGTGCAAAGTTTGGTTCTAATCAACAGCTTGGGAAATGAATAAATAAACAGTCTCAACGGAATCAAATTCTCCCTCCACACTGCAGCCATGTCTACGCCCTCGCTGTCGCGCACATCCTCCACCGGCAGCGTCTCTTCCTCAGACGACGCGGGATGCAGCGACGGTCCCGGCATGCTGTCAAAATTTCGCGCCATTTACCCTGACCACGGCCCCGCCCACCTAGCTCGACGCACGCGCAAACGATTCACCAACGACCAGCTCACGATGCTTGAGAACTTGTTCCACCAAAACTCGCATCCATCTCGCGAAGAACGCGACACGGTGGCCAAGCTCGGGGGAATGTTCGTATTTCCGTGAGATGGTTCCACGCGTCGCCACTGACCTCCAATTTTGCAGGGAGACTAAATCCGTCACGATTTGGTTCCAAAACAAGCGGCAAACAGAGCGCAAGGTCGCGCTCAACAACGCGACGAATGGTGGTCGCAGCCACTCCCAACCATCATCTTCCATACCCCTGACAGCCACAACAAGTCGCCCGTCTCGTCCTTCATTGGATCGCGTCGCTTCCCGTTCTGAACTTCTCATGCCGCCACCGCGCACCCCGACGCGACAGCACGACCCGAAGGCTGCCATATGGGACAACATGCCGTCTTCCCCCATCGCTGCCCCCTTCAGTCCGCCTATGCGGGAATATGTCGATTTCGGCAAGACGCAGCGGTCGAAACGGACACTGGAGTGGGCGTGTGCTGCTGCGAGACTATCTGACAGGCACGGTGGGAGCTCGTCCGCTAGACGCCGGGGGGAGAAGGAGAGAGAGAGGGAGAGGGAAAAGATGGACTTGACAGATGATGAACCGGACGAGGCAATTACGCCACCGGGCACATTGGGGGGTGGGGACATCAGATGGACCACAGAACCGGGAGGGAAAATGGCCTCCCTTGAGAAGGGAGTCGATGACGACGACATGATGAAGGCCGCCCTAACGCTGTGCGGCTTGGGACGCAGATGATATCGATGATGACCAGCATGAGATATTTAAATTAAGCTTGTTTATGGATTCTTTTTACAGCACTTTCAACGCCACAATCAACATTCTACACATCACTTCAAGCATTCGCCGGACATTTCTGCACACAATTCTCTCCTTCCATCTTCGAATCGCACGACTCGCCCGCCCGTCGAGGTTCGTCCTATACCCATGCCAAATATCTATAATGGCTCGTCAACGGACAAACAATTCGCATACTGCTATTGCGGCGTCTTTCCTGGTGCTCAATGTTGCCCATGGAGAGTTGTTCACGCACTATCTTCATTCTAAACTAGACTGCGACTACTGTTCTATCCATTTTTGTACTTTCTATGTACTAGCCATCACCCGAAAACATGAGAAAATTTGACATGAAGATTTTCGTAACTATGAACAAGCAGAACATGATATGCATAACAGAACGTGATAAGAAAAAGAACAGTCATAATACAGAGCAATTATCAAGCTTAGCACCCGGTCAATCTAAAAGCATAAAGGGTATCTCAAATCTGTAGACCCAGACCAATGAACTGAAAAAATGAATGTGACAGACGAATATATGCCTTAGTCCATAGAATCCAAACCCTCCACCGATTGCAACCCTCCTCTGAGGGTCCGTATCCGATCCTCGACCGAATCCAACGTCTTCAAAAGCTGTGCCACCTCGTCCCTCCAATTAGCCGCAACAGGCGGCATCCCCGGCGGTATTGCCTGCGGCACCTGATTCGCCTTCGCACCCAGCTCCTCCCACAGCGCCGTCACCACTCCCTGCACCCACTTCTCCCGCTCCTCCTCCTTCCTCACTCCTTTCTTAATCGCCGCCACGTCCCGGCCCGTCGACCGCATGAGCGTCCACAAGTTACTGAACACCAGGATGACGATGACGAAGTAAAGGATCGTTGTCGACGTGGACTGCTCCCAAGCGTCCGTGACGAGCTCGAGCGCCCCGTCCGTGCTCCGCCGTGCAACTTGATATGCGCCCTCGAACGTGTCCCATGCCCATTGCAGTCCGCGGCGGTTCCGCTCGTGCTCCCTCTTTTTGCGCTCCTCCTCCTCCGAAAGTTCGGGCACCTTCTCGCTTACGGCTTCTGTAGTCGCAACCTCCCTCGTCACAGCCTGGGAGAGCGCAGCGGGATCGACACCCTCAGGGATGAACTCGGACTGGTGCTCCTTGATATACGACCGCATGGCTTTCTCCAGATCACCATGGTACACCTTCTGCCCGTCGATGGCAGAGCGCTCGATGATACCCTTGATGAAGCTTCGCCCCGTCCACTCCACCTCCGTCGTCACAGTGATCCGCGTCGACACCGCGCTTGCCCACATGATACAACACCGCGTCTTCACCGAAAACACGCCCCCGCTCGGCACGTCGGGCGTCCGGGTCGTCGTCAATGTTGTTATGTGGTCGTCCGGATCGCTGAAGACAGTTTCGTCCCGGATCTCGCATTTGGTCTGCTTCGGCCCGAGACTCCCGTTCAGAGGCTTGATGTACGACATGTTGCGTGCCAGCAGCGTAGAGCCCGCCGCCGTCGGGGTCCAGTCAGATATTTGAATGTCTGCGATTCAAAAGCACGGTCAATACACAAGTCAGATAACTAGAATAGGCTCGAGGAACGCACCCATCAGCTTTTGATTGACCGCCATAAAATCCTTGATGAACCCACTGGCGAAGATCAAATTATGTATCCGATCCGGCGTGCCAGGAAGCACTGTATCCAGCGCCGTCTCTGCATAGTGCTTCCCGTCCTTTCCACACGTGCACGTCGTCGCCTTCCTCACAGGGATACTCATTGCCCCCGCCGGTGTCCCATTCGCCCCTGCACCATTGAGAACCTGGTCCATCCCTGGCGCGTCGTAGGACTCACGCCCGCTGGAGATGCTCGCGTCGTCCGGACGCTCGAGCTTCCAGATATTGTAGATAACGTCGAAAGTGGTGTCGCGTGAGAGGAAAGATGCGAACGTGTATTTCGCCTGCCGTGTGGTGAGCTGGATGCCGTTGGGGATCACAAATGCTGTCATCTTCTTCTCGAGGTGTGTTATTTCATTTATTGGAATCGACAGCTGCGGAGATATTAGGTAAGTTTTGATTTTGATTGAAAGTGGTGCCGACATCGGGGGGCGTGCGGGGGTAACATGAGGTTAAAAGAACACGTACGTCTGTGATCCATCCGAAAATATTGGCGTGAAAGCAGATGTGGTTTTCGGAGATATATAGTCGGCCTTGAATGAGGATTTCCCTTTGGAGGGCGCATCCATAATCTATGCGTATCCAAGAAACATAAGGGTCAATTAACGGCATCCAGGTTAGAACCGTGCAAGAAGCTTCACCATCGATGAGATAGTCCCCCTCGGGGACACTAGAGAATAGTTCATGGAAATCTGCGTTCCGCTTGTTACTCGCAACAGCAAAGCCCGTCACTGGTATATCATCCTCCCCCAAATCCAAATTCATCAAGTCATCCTCAGAAGACGACCCATCCTCGTCAGAACTGCCCTCTTCCAGGCCCGAGTAATAGTCCGGACGGTCGTCGCCATAGTACTCTGAATTATTGTCACTATGTATCGATATGGAGCCTCTGCGAGGAGGGGAGCGCGCTGATGACTTGGAGGACCGGGGCGACATCTCGAGGGACTTGTTCTTGACATGGCGGGAGGAGGTGCTGGCAGACGGTGTCATGTATGGCGGCGAGCCAGAGTTGGACAGCTTGCGCTGGCGAGAAGCTGAAGTCGGCATTTGCTGCGCGTTTGCTACGGCGGTTAATTGCGCCTGGTGGGCTGCAGTGAGACTGTGATTAGCCATTGCGAGACTGGAGGCAGCGATGGCGCTGGCTAGACCTGTTGGCTTGCGCGTCGCTGTCGCGCGGCGCCATGGTCGTTTCTTGTCCTTGTTAGCGCTGTTGAGAGATATAGCGTCGGCGTCGCGAGCTGGGGAAGTCAAGTAGGTCGAGCTCGCGGCCGGAGAGGTCTGATGCGTCGTGGATGATGACTGAGAGGGTGACGGGTACTCTGGCATGTGCATTGCTTTGGGCGACTCTACTATAGGGGTTTTTGAAGCATAGATAGCAGTTTCCCCATCGTGACTGTCTGCCGAGTCTTGCCTTTGCGACGGTGCCGTGGCAGCACGGGCATGGTTTACATCCACAGGGGGCGGCTTCGTGAGAGAGCGGTTAGACCCCTGTTTGCGGACCTCGTAGGCCGGTTCGAGGGCTTTGGAGGACATTTGTGGTTGCTGCTGAGATTCAGCGGACGAGATGGGCGTCACCGGCCGCGAGCGTGACTTTGTCTGAGGACTAGTCTGACTAGGGGCTCTCGACGGCGTCCGTGGACGAGGAGTCGTTGGGGTGGAGACCTCGTTTTCTCCAGCCTGAATACTGGTTTTGGTTTCTGTATGAGATATCGTACGAGGTCGGGGAGTTGAATTATTGATCGGGCTGCCACTGCTCTCGGTTGCCGCACGATCACGCCGGCGTTTTACCGAACTGGCGAGACTTGATTCAGAATTGGATGAAGAAAGGTCGCGGTTGCGAACAAGGGGGGAAGGGGGTACAATGGTTACGCTGGGGAAGGTGCTGTCCGAGTCACCATCGGACTCTTCGCCGCCGTCGACGTTGGTGGTGATGAAGGTCGGAATGCGGGGTCTTTCTTCAACTTTCGGCTGTGGGGCCTCTGGTGACGACACCGGGTTTGGGGACGGCGATCGTTGTGTGAGCAGAGGGGGAGCGGGGGGCGTAGCAGACGACGGGACTCTGCTTCGAGACCTTGACGTGCTTGTTCGTGGAGACTCGACGGAGCGGTCAGAACGATCGCGGGTGTGCGTTGGAGAAGTGGCTTTGCTGACAAGTTTGGACAGAAAATTAGGCGCCATAGCGCATTACGTTTCTCTACTTCTCCGCTTCACCAATACAAAGCCCAGCTGGGCGCGAGATAGAGAGATGAAGGCAGAATCAAGGAGGAGACAACGGCAAAAGTGATCGTGCTGATGTTGCGGAGACAAGCGCAGCGTGTTCGCCAAGACCGCTGTCCGTTGACACCGGCCACGACCTTCCACGCGTCTTTTCTCATCACAAGGCTTCCAAACGCAGCATTGCTCTAGAAATCTCTGTAATTCAACTCAAGTGCTTGTAAAGTACTCTATTTCTATGCTACTTGTCCACTAGGCAGGCACTGTTGGACGGGTTAGCAATGCAAGGTGGGTTTGGCCCCGTCTCAAGCTTACCTGGTGGATAATCGACCTCCTTCAGATACCAAGCCTCTGCAAAGAGCCATCCCGATTAAACCAATCCGCTTCACCTAAGAACCAGACACTCACTGTCGCCGTTGGGATCCTTATCATCGACGGTCTGCCCGTCACCGAACCAATAAAAGCGGTTCTTGACGGGTCCATCCAAAAGCTCATAGTTGAAATCTTCCCATCGAGGATGCGTCAATGCTCGTGCAGCGTGAAGCGCCGACCCTACCAACATCTGTCAGTCTCTGCGCACAGTGATTGGACCAATAATACCCACCAGGCCAAAGTGCCATCACCCTCCCCTCGACTTTGCCGCCCTTGTACCACGAGCGGCACTTCTCGCTATATACAGTCTGTATCACGCATACATCAGCATTGTAGCTCCTAGGAAAAAGCAGGAGCGCGCACTGATGGGAAGTAGCTCTCCAGATATGCATCAAAGTCGTTCACGGCCTCCGGCTTCACGTCTATGCTCTTCAGGTGCTCACGCTGCAACTTCAGCGTCGCTGCGACGGCGTAGTCGACCTGGCGTTCACAGACCAGGAGCAGGGAACCTGCACCGACTGCCGCATTGGGCCCGAGGCATTGGAACCAATTGGGGAAGCCATCGGTAGCTACAGAAAGATACGTGCGGGGGTGTGGGTCGAACCGCTTGGAGAGGTCCTCGCCACCACGACCGAGGATGGGGAAGTCGAACAGGAACGACGTATCGAAGCCTGTAGGAGGAAAATCAGTATGGAGCAAGGCTATCTGGAGAGAATGGACGTACCAGTTGCGCAGATTATGATATCGAGGTCCTGGTGCTTGCCATCTCCGGTGTCAATCCCTGTCGGAGTGATTCGCGTAATGTCCGTTGGGACGAAATCGACCTATGATCATATCGGTGAGACACTGTTCTAATGCTGCACGAAAATGAAATTTACATTGTCGGCGCAAAGAGCTTCAAGGTACCCAGGGCCTGGCGTCAGACGTCGGCAGCACGGTGCAAAGTCCGGGATCACTACGAGCATCATCAGCACGGCATGCCATGAAAGAAGTCGAAGGTGCTTACAGTGGTCGGCGATCCACGGCTTCTTCGCCAGCTTCTTCTGCATGTCTTCTCTGAATACAATCTTGGCGCCTTCTTGCAGAGGGGTTCCTTTAAGGGTAGCCGGGTTTGCACCCTGAAGTGACAATGAGCAAGCACACCCACAAGACGAAGCCGAAAACGTACATTTAGCTCGCACTCTAGCTGCCAGCGGAAGTCCTTATAGTACGCAGGATCTTGGAACTTCTTCTTGTCCTCTTCCGTGAAGACATCTAGCAAGTCCATCAGATTTGTCGCAGGTATGTGTATATGGCTTCTGGACTCACAGTTACTGACTTCCTCTCCGCCTGCTAGGCTGAGTAGCCTGTCTCTGACGAAGGGCGCAGAGAGCCATGTCCTGCCACGGACGTAGTTTGTAACATGCTTGACACGACTCTGGAGCGCAGGCACTATTTGGATCGCAGACGAACCCTGCCAAACGATATCAGGCTCTTCCCCTTCACGTTCAAGGAGCAGGCGGGACTTACTACACCAATGACACCAACCCGCTTGTCACCCCAGTCTTTAACAGTATCCTGCCACCCACCCTTCCCATTCTCACCCATGTCCCACTGCGCACTATGCAGTACCTCCCCTTCAAAGCTCTCCAGTCCTTCAATATCCGGCCACGACCACCGGCTTAGCGGGCCCAGCCCCGCCAGCACCACATCCGCTATATCATCGAACTCCTCGAAGTCCGTCTTCCAGTCCCACACGATGTGCTCCCCTTGCTCGGTCGCGGATCCCGGAAGTGGGCGCCGCACCTTAAGGTGCCACTTACCCGTGCCTTCGTCGTATTTGGCGCCGGTGATGCGGTGGCGGAGCTTGATGAAGGGGCGTAGCTTGTATTTGTCGACGACGTGGTCGAGATAGGCGCGAATTTCGGGGCCGGGGGCGTAGAATGCTGACCAGTTAGTCTGGGGGGTAGAGTTAGTTGGATAGGTAGGATAGGGGCGGTGGGGATGGGACGTACATTATTCTCGAAGGTGAGCTGATACTAGGTAACCGCGATAGGATGTTTAGCTGACGAGGCCTAAAAGGGCATTCAAGAGCGCTTACCGCGTGCGAGGGGATATCGCAGGCTAGCCCCTACATGGCCGACGTCATGTGAGCCGCCACACGGATACGGGAAAGAATTGGAGTCTTACCGGGTATCTGTTTGCGAACCAAGCCCCGCCGACACCAGCGTTCGACTCGTATACAGTGATATCGACGTTCTTCACGCGTTGGCGGAACCTAATTCAAACACACCATGATCAGTACTCCGCCGGCTCCCTGCCCCGAGCTTCAGGAACACACCTGATACCAGCAGTAATACCTGAGGTGGACACATTGTGGTCAGATGCATGTTGCTCTTCGGTACTGGGGGAAACAACATACCACTGTATCCTGCGCCAATGGCGACCACCCTCATGGGGCGCGCCTCATCAATGGAGAAGCTTGGAAGCTTATACGCATTAGTCCCGTGGCCGTCAAGACCATTCACGCCGTTTACAGGTGGTGAACTCATGGTCGTTGGTTATTGGGGTGTATGAGTGTGGGTACTGTTTGGAGAAGGGAAATGACGAAGGTGGACTTGGGTATTGGATAGAGATCTCAGGGGATCTCTGCTATTTGAGGCGTTCCGTCAGGCCGCACTCTAATCTACGCTGAGCCACTGATGTTAAACAGTTTTAGAGCCGTGTACATCTTCTATTACTAACGCCCAGGTCGCGTCCAGTACTACTACGGTCACATGCGCCCATGATGCATCTCTCGATTCCCAGCCCAGGTCATCTGGCACTAGAGGCACCGATCAGACGCAAATATGCTGGTCAGTGGTTTCTCAGCCACTTCGGGTATCCAGGAGGTGATTGGAGTATCCTGTATATAATTCTGGGCGTAGGGACGAGACTTACTCATCTATGGTGTTTCGAGGATGAGGTCGCTTACCTTGATTGCTAATATTTCCATGTTTTCAGCGCATGGCGCTGAGAGTTGGTAATGATATAAACAGTACTGTACATCAGCTTATTCAGGGGGGGTTGATTAGATCACCCGAGATTTGACCTCTTCCGTGCATGTGGAAGCAACAGAGTTACTGGCAAATCGAGGCTCAGGAAGCCGATAGCCATCGTGGAAAGAGGATATTTTACGACAGCACGATATACATCTTATTTGCGGTTTGGAATACCAGAGTAAACTGCAGGGTACCAGATGCCTATCGGTACCTTCCTAATTTGGAAAATAAAATTCCATATCGGGAATTTTCAAGTTGGCATTTTGACTTGGGAAAGACCCGGGGTACATCAACACTGTCGTATCTAGTTTGTGAAATTTTCAATGATTTGGAAGCTTTCACGCTATCAAGGATATGGCGACTTTGCTTAAGACTCCCTTAGGGCTTCGGCGACTAAGTGTCGCTTGTTGGTGTTCACGGGGACTCATCCATAAACGAATGATAAACATTTCCCTTCACTGAGATACAGGGATACAAGATTCGGCGGTTCTAAGATGTGATTATCATCATGGTGAACACAGAGCTGTCCCCGAGCTACGTTACATCGGCTAGCCCTGCAGGTGTCCACAGCGAACGATCAGTAACCCACGAGTTGATTTTTCTCGGACCAACAAGCTCAACCGGACTCAAGGAAAAAAACTGATGCACCCGTCACAGGGAAGATCGGAGGCCACGTATCGCCATAACTTATTGTCCGTTTATGTCAGTTCTACCTCTAAGTAAATACTACAGATCAAATGCCGGCCCAGTCGCGATTCGGATGGGTCCCTTGGGGTACAAGAGACCTAGAGAAGGAGGAATTGGTCCCTGGATAGCTTAGGCTGCCCACATTCAGCGTTCACATAAATCTATGCGTATCAGAATGTCTCTATCAGTAGTATGGATTTGGGACTGGACTTGAAGGATGACGACCTGTGATGGTACCTGGATCTATAACTGGAGGGAGCGAACTCCAGTGAAGGCAGAATAATGACCATAATAAGTTGTCAGTCAGTTCTGAGCTTGTGATGTCCGAACTGTCCAAAACGGCGCAGGATTTCTTGTATGGAGTATCAGGTGAGGATGCATATATGTAGTTGCAAAGATATGTATCTGGAAATGATGTCTCAACAGAGTACCCTGAAGATGAGATGATTCTGTTACGATAATCTGGGCCATTTCGAGTCTTTCCATCCATTGCCTTGATCACCAGATGGAAAGTCGATACAGGGAATTGGATCCAAGGGTCGCAAACTTGTGGGTTGGTCCTAATACAATACGATATCAGCTTCGCCCATCATACTTATGCCCGACGACCACACCGTCAACATCAATCACAGGAAGGTGGGCTCTGCTGTTATTATGGCAAGTAAAGTGTTGAAAATTACGAAGATAAGATCAGATAACACATCATGCAGTAAGAAAGATGGAGTCAAGCTTGTATGCGATGTATCTGCGCAGCTAGGAGATCGCTCCGAAAAGCCATGGGGCGATGAAAAGCCGTACCAAAATGGGACGCAGGCCGCGGCGCTCCTAAATGGGTTCGGTGAAAATTTTGGGGATTTGACGGGAAGGTTTCTTAACCCTTGATGAATATTGGGGATTCCAGGCTAGATTGGCCTCGGATTTCTCTATCTTCGGAGCCTCGGCTGAACATATGCAACAGAACCAGGTCGGCGTAATTTCAATCCTATCGGTGCATAAATGAGAGGACATCGGCTGGCCAGGTTCATAATAGAGAATCACCAAACTTCCGTTTCCCCACATGTTTTTGCACGTAAACTCCGGCCGATTGGAGGACAGGAATTATGTTGATTCGAGGTCATCTAGGAGGCAATTCTGCACTATATGAGCGTCCGGGGCCAATCCGGGGCCTGACGACGCTGAATGTCTCGGTAGTCCCCCTCAAGTCAAGTTATATCGAGCGGTTGTTTAGATCTACCCCACTTCAGTCTAGAAGGCGACTTTCCTATGGCACAGAGTGTGTCAGAAGGGCATTCTTGTTTTTTCACTATTGTAGCCAAGTTGAAGTCAAGCAGTCGCCAACCATCGTCCGAGCGGCGAGCTCGGAGGACCGAGTCCGCCCACGTCGTTGAGCCGTCGGTCACGTGCGGAACGCGAATGGAGCGGGCCGAGGCGAAGCAATTCAGACGGCTCCACTTACCATCATCCTCTTACTATTAGACGTAGACGTCTACCCAACATCTACCGCGTTCTGACTCTGGAGCGCGAGGAACGCACTACGCGGGAGTCCTCGACACCGTCCACATGTGGGAGCGGACATTACAGGACCTCATTCGCGGTCTTCGTGCCAATAAGAAGGATGAAGCCAAGTTCATATCCAAGGCCGTGGACGAAATTAGGAAAGAAATAAAGAGCGATGATATGGAGCTCAAGGCAGGCGCAGTCCTGAAGCTAACATATGTGAGTGCTGAATCCATAGTCTCATCACACTATTCAATAAACCATACTCGCAGCTCGATATGTTGGGTTATGACATGGGATGGGCATCCTTCCATGTCGTAGAGGTCATGTCCTCATCTCGCTTTCATCTGAAGAGTGTCGGATACTTGGCAGCTGTGCAATCGTTCGAAGAAGACACCGATGTTCTCATGCTGACTACTAATCTCTTGAAGAAGGTGAGCACAAGTACTATTGGTCTGAGTTGGAGATTGATCAGTATATCAGGATCTGGGCTCTACCCCCGCAGATATTGCCGTCACATTGAACGGAGTTTCCCACATCGTAACCTCGGATCTAGCGCGAGACCTTTCACCAGAACTGATTGCCATGCTCAATCATTCACGACCACACATCCGGAAGAGGGCGATACTTGCACTTTATAAAGTTCTCATAAAATACCCAGAAACGTCGAAGAATGCGCGGACACGATTAGAAGAGAAATTAGAGGACCCAGATCCTGGTACGCTCATCACGAATCTCACAGCTGTTGTTCACACATCTTAAGGTCTTCTTCATTGCTAGGCGTTGTTGCAGCTACTGTTAATATTCTCTGCGAACTTGCGAGGCACAACCCCAAAGACTATCTATCATTAGCTCCCCAACTCTTCCACCTCCTCACGACCTCGTCAAATAACTGGATGCTGATCAAAATCATTAAATTGGTATGTTAGCTAACATCTATTGACTACCTAGTCTAATACTTCCATAGTTCGGTTCTCTCTCACCATATGAACCTCGCTTGGTGAAGAAACTGCAGCCTCCGATAACAGATCTCATCTCAACGACACAGGCTATCTCGTTATTGTACGAGTGCGTCCACACGTGCATCATCGGCGGAATGCTTCAGGGTAGCAATGGCGACTCGCTGGCACGATTATGCGTTTCAAAACTTGCCGCGTTTATTCAGGACTCTGACCAGAATTGTGAGTCGTTACGTCTGACGTCCCTCCGCCCTCCCTGATAGCTCGTGTTAGTGAAATACATTGCCTTACTGGCTATGACCAAGATCGTTCCCTCACATCCGCACCTCGTCGCGGAGTATCAAGATACCATCCTCACCAGCGTAAGCGACCCGGATATCAGCATACGGATGCGATCCTTGGACTTGGTCTCAGCCATGGTTGGTGGATAGATGCCATTTATCTTTCTCTCATTGAATGTCTTTTACCATTTCAGGTCGACCGTGACAATCTTCAATCGGTCGTCCAACAACTCCTTTCTCATCTCGTACCGGAGAATTCCTCCTCCATTTTACCCACCGCTTCCCAGTCGCTTGTGCAACACACGGTTCCGTCATCACCCACTACCCCCAGGCCACCACAACTATCCCCCAGTCAATCGCCTGCATACCGCCTCGTTCTCTGCCAGCGAATCCTGACTATGTGTTCTCAGTCGACATACGAGAATGTCACTAATTTCGAGTGGTACATCTCTGTACTTGTGGACCTCGCGCATGTCGCAAATGCCGATGTTGGCTCGGAGATACGTGACCAGCTGGTGGATGTCGTCGGGCGCGTTCGAGCGGTCAGGCGATATGCTGTCAGGTTGATGTATCAACTACTCAGTGACGATACTATGCTGCGAAATGCTCACGAAGAGGGCAGTTGCTCCGAGGTCCTCTGGGCCGCAGCTTGGATATGCGGCGAATACTGCGAGTGAGTTTGTCGCGTTAGATTCACGACGCAAGCATATTAACAGAGCACTTAGTGAGCTTGTTGAACCTGAGAAGCTGCTCCCTTACCTTTTACAGCCTGATGTTTCCAGCCTTGCGCCGGAAATCATTGCTGTGTACATTCAAGCTTCCACAAAGATCTTCGGGACTTGGGCAGCAGAGATAGCACAGCGATGGGAGGATGACGATCTGCCACAAGTCAAGAGTGTCGTTGAACAGCTGACAACTCGTTTCGGTGAGCTGGTCAGCAGCCCGCATATCGAGGTGCAAGAGCGAGTAAGCTGATCACAGATAATCAACCGAATCTGTATACTAATAGCACGTTCCTGCAGGCCGCAAACTCCTTACAGCTGTTCCGCTTTATCCAGGCCGATCTTGATGCCCACCGGCCGAAGCCTCCAACGACACCAGGCTTCTCGACACCCGATTCAGGAATGTCATCAGAACCTCGCTTCCCAAAGAGCTTGTATCTCATCCAACCGCTTTCTGCAACTTACGAGCTCAACCCCGTCGCCGCAAACGCCCAGCAGAGCGTGCCTGTACCAGAGGGCTTGGATCTAGACGCATGGATAGTCCCTCCCCCACGTGAGGCTGTTCCTGAACAAGCGGCGGAACGAAAGGCAAAGAAGGGGAAGAAGGGGAAAGCAAAGGAGGGCGCTGAGGGTAAGGTGAAGGGTTCGAAGAAAAAGAAGCAAGATGAGGTGGTCTATGGTGAAGTCTTGGCACCACCCGAACCTGAGGTCGAGACGCCTGAGGAAATAGCAGCGCGGGCGAAAGTGCGTTTCTCCTGAATCAACAGTGATTTTTAGCTTATTGGCTTCCTCAACAGCGCAAAGCAGAGCGGCTAGCACAGCTACGGGATGATCCATACTACATCATTACTGATGAGCCGAAGCAAGTTGAGGAGGACTTGGACTCAATACCGGTCGTGCGCCTTGAAGGGATGCCATCCCTTGCAGGTACGTCCTGCCACTACTTCTCACAACCAAGTAATTTGAATGTCTCGCAGGACCCTCTACTCAAGGTCTACCGGCTCTCAGAACGTCAGAACAAACATTCTCGTCTACACCGTTCGTGATTGACAGAGAGGGCGAAATGCCTGAGGGCGCAGTAGCCTCAAACCCAGCCTCAAAGCCTACATCACGCCAGCAGACCCCCGTGCCTGCTGAAAGCCACCCTTATACAGCATCACGACTATCGGCACACCCACCATACGAGGTGCCCGACGACGTCATCCGAACAAGTACACCAGAGCCCATCAAGGTGACCCGTGCAAAGAAGAAAGGTACCGGGAAAAAGAAACGGACTCCCATAGCTGGCACTGTCGATACATGAGCAGTTCATTTCACCGGGATTTTCGCTACAGCCGCTTGTGGATTGCTAGATTAATACCGATACGGTTTGGTATACAAAGCGCAGAAAGCAGTGGACGGACGGGACGTGACTATGGTTTAGGATACATGAGGAATCTCTAGCTCATCCGAGCCAGACTATTATGACCGAGATGTGTGGGGTGGCAGAGGTCCAAGATGTGAGCTGTGAGAAGCATAGTAGGTAAAGTTCTTCCAGAAACCAAGTATCTTCATCACCGGTCTTCCTCGACATGCTCGACCGACTCCACAATCTCGTTCACCAGTTCCATGGTCACCCCTGGTATAATCCGTTCAGCGTCCGTAAATGCACGCTGGAGTGCGCTGAGCGCTACCCGCGCCTCCTGTGTCGATACTCGGGGAAACAGCTAGTTGATGATATGCATAAACATTGATGATGTGGGAGATGTAAGGCAGATAGAAACTGACCGAGGCTATCGCTGGTAAGATCACCGAATCTAGCATCGTCGTATCCGGTAAATCGTCCTCCAGGTGCAAATCCTCCATCTTTTGCACCGGACCTGGCTTCGCGGGGTAGTCTACATATTGATCATCATAGTCGTCGAACTCGTCCGACGGCTCCCGCTGGACAGTGCGCTGGCTCCGCTTCGAATCTGGGCTTCCCGTAGGCATATGCCGCACCGTCGATTGTGAGAAGTTGCTTGGTGTCGGCGGCGCAGAAGGTGGTAGAGGAGGCAGCTCCCCCTTTGTGTTGATCGATGGGGTGTACTTTGAGGAGCCAGATCCGGATCCCCGACGGGTGGAGGAGGAATCCGAGCCATCTGACCGTCTAGTGCCGTTGTTCTCCCATGTCAGGGGAGGACCTGATACCACTACGTTGCTCGAACGCCCGATCGTGGTTGGGCGGCTGGTGTGACGAACAGTACCGAAGTCCCATAGGTCTTCCGGATCTCCATTTACGGGTCTGTCGATCGAAGAAAATGAATACCGCAAACGCCGAGATTGATTATCTACTTACAGATCGGACACCAGATCCTGTTCTTCGTCGTCCTGGCGTTCCCCACCTTCCGCTTTCCACCTTTCGTGTCGTTCGATTAGTTCAGTCAGATAGCTGGTCTTCTTGGCCATCCGAACGAATTTGTGCTTCAACAGCTCTCGTGCGGAGGGTCGCTATAATCACGGCTTCTTAGCAGCATAGAAAAGAGAATCGAATGCGTGACGTACGTCTCTGGGATCCCGTTGAAGACAGTACGAGACAAACTCCCGGAAAGGCTTGGAGAAGTTCCCATCCAGCGTCGGTGGCGGATTTTTTGGAATGAGGAACAAGACCTTGCATGAGATTCATCAGTAAAAGTGTACAAAACGCGTCGAAAGACCCTGTAGTGCCGAGCAAACCTTCATGGGATGTAATTCGGCGTAAGGTGGTTCGCCTTTTGCCAGTTCGATAGCAGTGATGCCCAAGCTCCAGATATCAGCCTTGTGGTCATATCCACTCTGCTTAATGACTTCCGGAGACATCCAATACGGAGTACCGACGAAGGTGTTTTTCTTGGCAGACAGCGTTCCTGAGAGCTGACCAGATACACCGAAGTCAGCAAGTTTGACTTCACCACCAGCGGAGAGCAGGATATTTGCGGCTAGAAGACGACCCTTAAGAAACTATATCCTGAATATAATATGGCTGCGGACCTTTGATGTCGCGGTGAAGTTTCCCCTCTGTGTGAAGGTATTCCAGGCCACGAAGGAGTTCTCGCACAATAATCGCGATATATTCCTCCCTAAAGACACCAGGCTTCATCTAGGTTGCAACAAAGACGGTTTAGTTCGGAACGACACGTTAATAAGGATGATGACGCCTACTAGGTCCGAACATGAGCCACCGGAACAGTACCTATCAGGACATGAGCCAATGTCATACAGCGGAAATCCCAGGGAACACCCACTCCATGACGATCCACAAGTTCGACCCCTTCAAAAACGAACCGTGGTATCTTTCCGGGAGAATACATCAGTTATGGCTGACACCGCACGAGATATAGCTTTGTGCTACAACACACTTTGTAACATGGGGAGAGTCCAGCTGCGAAAGGATCTGAATTTCCTGTTGGATGTCCTCTATCTCGTCCTCTGCACTCTCGAGATCGATGATCTTGATAGCCACAGTCTTCTGAGTTCGTTTGTCATAACTAAGAGAAGTTCAGCCGCCGTCGAACCCGATCGGGGAGCATGGAAGGACGCGTACCCCTTGTAAACCTCTCCGAAGGACCCCTTGCCTATATTGATGGTAGCTTAAGCAAAATTCGACGTTAGAACTTAAACATCATTCACCGATCCTATCTTGTTTAACATAGAGCTCTTCGGGATCTTGATGGCGTGTATCCTAAGGTGGAAGAGATGAAGATGAGATCGAGGAGGATCAGTTGGAAATACGGGCAGGCAAACATACCATGCCGCAGAGAAGCTACCCGGAAGTGACCTAAGTTGATAAATGGGTCGTGTCGCGTCGTGGAGGGGTGCGATAAATTTATAGTCGCTACAAGACACAAAGACAAGAGAAAAGAAAGCAGGAATATTGTGGGTCTATATCCGAAAGGAAATACAGAAATCCAAGGCGAGGACGGGAGAATGAGAGACGGCGATGAATGTACGAGTGGAGGAGCTTGTGGACGCTTGTCTTGATATATGTGCCTCACATGAGCCGGGCGTGACTCTCTATATTTGGACGAGTGGCTGACCTCCGCTGACCACAACCACACCAACTGATGAAATGACTTTCCATGACAAGACAACTAAGGGATAACGACGAATACAGTTTACACTACGAAAGCTGTGCGAGTCTCTATCCAGGTCCGAGGCGGCTCCGATGGCCTATACTGTTCATCACCGACCTTGACATCATTCACCAATGCTTTCAGTGGGATGACGTTCGAGCTTGTCTGAGTGCTGCACATCGTTCGCCTTCGCTGATGATCCCGGGCGGGGTTCTAGATCTCGTGAATCCGATGGACTTGGCGGACTCGAGGAGCCGACGGACTGCGATGATGACTGTGGTTCCACGCAGGTTGCTTCTGTCTTGTATACTGCACTCGGCGATGACGACTCATATGGATCACCTGCACCGATTATAGCGCTGCTCGAAGACGCCGGAGACATAGGGGGTCGCTTGGCTTCAATCAGCGTCTCAAGCGGTCGCCTTTGATCCAAATCGGTGTCAATCGGCAACAAGGGCGACCCCGAATGGTGCCGGAGGACGAGGGAAGGAGGCTCGGCAGGAAGTCTGATGAACAGCTCAGGTCGCGCCGTCCGTTTCTCCTCTTTCTCCCGCACCATCTCCATCTGTGCGTTTGTCAAGCCATCGAACCCGAAACCGAATGAAGGCTCAGGCTTTGGTGCAGGTTCGGGACGTAGCTCGTATTCTGGATCAAGCTGCTGGTCAGGTTGCCGCTTCAGCTTTCGACGAATGAAGGACTGGATTTGAGGACGATAGAACAGGATAGCGATGATCGTCCCTGAGACCAGCACAAAGAAGATCAGCGACAGTATGATCGCGGGTGTCAGAAAAGCTGCTGCTGTTGCGCCGTCCGGTGGCGGAGTGTCTCTCTTCTGCCAAGTAGGTCCGGCTCCTGTGGAAGCGTTGGCGAGAGCATATTTAGGGGGTACAGGATGCGCTTGCGCAAAGAGGATTGAGTTGAAAAAGGGTCTTCCGGAGACCGTCAGAACAAAGAAAGCAACTGAGGCACGCATAACTATTTGTCAATCGTCGTCAACGACTAGAGTGGGTGGTATGTGCGGGTGGGAGTGAAAAGAAAGCAGTTAGGGGGTTCTGAACATTTTGCAAGACTTTGGCCTGTTCTCAACCAGCCTGGCGGTCAAAACCCGAATGATATTCGGGTGGTGAACGAATAGATCATGTTTCTTACCGGTGTTGTCGTGACTTGTCGATCCCATCCTTCTATGGGCTTGCCCTCCATGGGAATATCGCCTCAAGTCAACTTGTCCGCGGATACTTCAAAGGTATGGGGAAGCCCAGTGTCGCCGACGTCCATCCGAGTGGGCTTCCCGATGGGTCCAGAACATCCACTGATTGTTCATAGCATGCGCACAACACCTTTAAAGAATCGGATCTCTGAACGAAGTGCACCAGCAGCTCGGCGTGTTCATGTCGGGTCCCATGATGACTGAAAGGCACAACCTGGGTTCCAGAAACATGGTGTGGGACTCAGGCCCGGTGCTTTGGAGAGGCATACAGGAAACCTCCGATCAGTTGTCTCGAGGGCATTTTTAAATTTGGAGAGCGTCACTGGCCACAGAAGAGGAATACGTAACAGTTACGGATATAAGAATAGCAGGGAGACTAACCGACGTTGCAGCCAAGGATTTGCTGGTACCGGCGGGCGTGCGTAGAGAAGCATGCCCCGACTGGTCCTTCTCCCACTGGCAATGAGGAATGCAGCCCCTTTTGCAAGCCAATAGCTCATCAGGGCATCTTGCGACCGAGGACTTTAGGAATGCAATGCTAGGAATGCGCTAGTCGGGCTTCTCCTGAGCACGAAGCTAAGCAGCTTCCACCGAGAATGAGGCCACGTCGACGTATGTCAAAAAGTTCGAACGGCCTGGGTTTATTTGTGTGAAGGTAACGTCATCTCTGGTAATAAGTGGGGATTGTGGACCGTTTCGTTCTGATACCGCGCGTACTGCTCCCCATCATTCACAAGAGGCTGGCCAATATGCGTGGGTGACATGGAGGTTACTGAAGAACGCTTCATCCGCGTTCACAGGTCTGTGCAAAAATCATGTATTTTTTTGGTATTTCTTCGTCATTCCTCCGGATGCCTTGGGAAACAGCCATCACTGTCATGGGAGCAAATCAGTTGTGTGCTGCCTCGAGTCGTCTCAGATCATCACCTGGAAGCCGCCGGTGGTTCTTCTGGATTCTTTCATGAACAAGGAGGCCAACTTTAGTGACTTCTTCTCAGGCTGGTCTCGATTCGCTTATCAGATAAGACCGATCGCGGCTCCCAGCCTTCGATCGAGGCATGGCCCGAGCTAACTTTCTCCTCGGAAGAGAACCGCTCTCAGGCTACTGCCCACGAGATGCGAACAACGAGATCTGCTAGAAAAGTGAGCTTTGGGAGACTACCGTACCACGGTCGCATGATCGTGCCACGGCCGAAACGGCTGAGTACGATTCTGCGAACTAGGATGACTTCTCCACCAATCGGACAGCATTGTTGTGGAGGGGAGGGACGGAATATTAAGCGCATGAATTCGCTGCGAATAAATGGCCTGACGGAGTCAAGGGTAAAGGTCAATAAAGCCTGTGGCACACGGGTGCGACAGGGGTTTCCACGACGGAGAAACGGGGCTGAGGTGAAGGGCGTCTCTTGGGGATCGGTGTTGATGCAACCGCATATCTGGACATGAAAATAATCGCGAAACCGCCACGGATGTATTTCAGAGCAAGTTGGATGAGAGATAAGTTCCAAACGGAATCAAACGCAACCGGAGCGCCCGAAAACGGCAGGTCGAAGAGGGGGGAAAAACAGGCCACTGGCTCGTTGTAATTATTTGAAACGTCCCGAGTACTTCAAGGTACTTCATGTTCGCAGTCACGTATGCCAATAAGTATGTATCATGCAGGGTATTGCGGAGGAGTCGGGTTCCATGCTGTCTCGTTCGTAAGGTAGAATCTACGCAGTCTGGATCCGCGGTTAGCATGGGGTATCGTACAAATGGAGGCAGAACCGACCGACGTCTAATCACACAGCGAGGCGGTCGTACGAGTTCAGTGCTAGGTTAGGATCAACTTTCGGTGTTCCTGGAAGCAGGGAAGGGCATGTTAGGTCGTGTGTTCAATGGCCTTAGTAAGCGACGTACAGGGATATGAGTGGTTTCATGGTCAACATGGACAAATGCCCTCTCCACATTGGGTAGGACCTCTATCTTGTCTTGCAACTGCTGGCTGACATCGTGCGCTTTCCATAGCGGGGTATTGGCATCCATAACAACATCGACTTCGACGAAGTAGTCCTGAAGATGCCTATTCAGCACTGGTCATTCTCACGAGATAGGATAGAACGCACAGGTCCACTCTGCAATACAAGGAGGAATTAGGGTTGGGAAAAAGATGTACAAGGGTCCACCCACATGATATGCTCGTACGGTGTCAACTTTCATGATTTCTTCGCTAAACGTTACAGCGTTGTAGATGACGAGTTGCAGGAAATCGTGCGGCGCCGATTTTCCAGCCAAGAGTTCAAATTCTCCATAGATGGTGCGGCCCCAAGCAACGATTACTCCCAAGGCAATCTGGGTAGATGGTAAGATTTACTGGGGAAGGCTCAGGATGTCTGGCGTACAATAATAGCACCCATAGGGTCCAGGTCTGCGGGAATGTGTCCCTGTCAGTATCGCGAAGCGTCATCCACAAGGCCACTCACACCACCGCCATTTGCTTCCCCCAGCTGACATGAGAAGACCTAGCATGGAGTGAGATGAGAATAGGCACTACTGCAGTACTGGCCACTTACCGAATCCGTTGATCCAGAGGTCGTTGCGATGATCCTCCCAAAGGACGCGTACTTGACTTGACCTTGCGCGGAGGGAATAGCTGTACACGAAGAGTATAAACTTGACACCTGGAGCAATCGAATTTAGCGGGACAGTTCAACTGTGTCGCATAGAGTTATACCCAGAGCAACGGAAACCGCAATAATAGAAGGCAGGTGGAACTTTTGGAGGTCATCGTTGGTTTTTGCTACGATGCTTCGAACGGATTCCACAATAACCACGAGATTCACAGAGCCCATCCTATACAGATGTCAGCAGGGACGATACCGTACTTCGCAACTTTTGCTCACAAGAAACCTACGTGGAAGCCTTGGTAAATGCAATAAACAAGCGTTTCGAGCGAACGCACCGTAGATAATGTTTCCAATTGTTTCCAAACGAGCTCCACCGACGGGCCACTTGTTAACGTCCAGCTTTTGAGCCTTCTTGTGGAGCCAAAACAGAAGGACGTTGCTTCCAATGTCAAAAACTGAATCGATTCCAGTCGCCAAGAGGGACAGGGAGCCTGACGAGACCGCGGCATACACTAAAACACGACATTATGTTGATATCTTCAAAGGGCAGAAAAAGACTTGCTCTGTAGCACACATAAACCGAAATTGGACACGAGACTAGCATAAATGGCGATCTTGACCTAAGGATGCGTGTTAGACTTGATTCTTGGGCGCGACTAACTAGGCTTACAGGCAACCGCGCCACATCCTCTTCAAGCCGGGCCTCAGCTGTATGATCCTCCATAGGTTTGAGGAGTGAAGTGATCAACTAAGAATATGGAGGTTAGTAACGTCATTTCGAAGGATGGACGTGACGGGATGCACATCGTTTTGTCTTTGGTGATAATGCGCGACGTTTTTGCCCTTCCTACGGCGGCGTAAAGATGAGATCTCTTGGGCCGTAAGCATTCCTTCGCGAAGCTGGAATGGATCGAGTGGCACGACACTCGTTGAAGAGTCGGAGGTCCTTTCAATATCTACATCCAAGGTCGGGAGCTCATCAGGTACCACTGTGTCGGAGGTCTGACAGAAATTGATCAAGCCTGGACAGAAATTAGGAGGAAAGGGGACTGAGGCATACCCTACCAGGAGGAGACCCTTCGGATGAACTTGAAGATTTCTTGTCGTCCACCATATTGTCCAAGGATTCAGGGAGCAAGGGCTGGAAGAAGTCGAGAAATGTATGTGGAGGTGGGAAAAACCGAAACAGTGGATGTGTCCAAATCGGATCAACTTAATCTCCAAATTCTTGGGACCGTTCGCTCGGGAGTCCAAGCTGTTGGTTATAAGGCTTCCACAACTAAACGCAAATGACAAAGTTTCTTGAGCTGCACGTTGCCGGAGCCTCTTCTGTTCTGTATGAAGATGGGGGGAAGGATAAGAGGAATGATGCCATTTCATCGCATTTCACCGGTGCATTTTTATTCTCCGTCTTAACTCTCTCTGTTATACGCACGGGCCACAATTGAAGAACCATCGCCTCGAGGATAAGATCCGTGTCAGTAAGGCCCACCAACGCCAGCTAACCGAAATAAATGCAACATTTTCTTCAGTCGACGATGACGAGCGTCGCGAATCTCACTTGGCTTTCAGCTTGTAAACCTGTAACCACTGTCTGGGTCGGTGTGATCGAGATCATGATCAGCCGCCTTACATAAGGCCCAGGAAGACTTTACTTTGGTCTTACCTTGGCTTACTCCTTCGACGCTGCCATGACGGACGACCGAGACGACCTCATGGCCCTCGCACCCGTTTTCCTAATTCTAGCGGCCCTTGTGTATGTCAAATGTTATCTCCAACCTCATGCAACTGACAAGTCTACTAGAATTGCTGCACTTCTTTGGTGCATGTTGTCGTCATGCCTGGGAACACCATGCCGACGTGCTCTATCCAGCCTATGGGAGTACGCGGTGCTAAGCTCTCAAACAAGCGGCGGCCGTGCACCACGACATAGGAGAGGCTTCGGAGAGCAGGAGGTGTGGGAGATGGAAACTCGGGGAAGGGCAGGTTAGCCCACCAAGATACATTGTACATCCCCACTCCCGGGCAATTCACGAGTTACGCTCATACATCAATTTCTGCAGACGCGCTATTCGCATAATACGAGGTTCGCAATCCACTCATCCATTCAAACCGACTTCCCAATCGGGACATGCCAACCAGTGGTCGAAATCTCAATGTCTTGCTCTGCCAAGGTGGCTGACAGCTTCTGGCCTCCTTTCCATGGGTATAAGTAACCCAGAATGTCAGCCTTGAATCTCATCGCTTCTCTCCTTCGTACCTCCACGATCTACACCAACTCTATACCTTCGTTAACGTGCACATTGCTTCATAATATCCTACCTCACATTCACTACCCCAACCCATCTTCCATCATGAGAATGCCTTCGAGCTCGTCGTTCATCCTCGTCGCCACGTTGGCTGCATCCTCTTCTACGCCGAGCCTGGCTGCTCCAGCAGGTGAACCGTCCGAAGGTGGTATGACTACTTCTTCCAGTAACCATCTCATTGCTTCGCGCAACGGCCCTATCCCGCGTGCGGCCGACCAGGATGAGGTGGCTGATGCTCATCACCAACAAGGCAGAGGTAAGCCTTATAACGACTTCAATGTCATGGCGTATCCTGAGGCGTCTTGCAGGTGAAGACCTAGTCAACCCCCCTCATCTTTGTCAAGCCCTCGGCCTCGTACGCAATGTACCCATCCTTGGTGTCGCCGTGGGACCGGTTCTCGACTTACTGTGCCCAGTACCTGGTGCGGCATCGATGCAGGGAATGAACGCGGAGTCAAATGAACATGACGCGGAAGCCACGGAGAAACTTGCGACCGCCGTTGGAGTTGTGTCTGATATCTTGGCTGGCGCCGGACGAGTTCCAGTTGTTGGTGATACA
This sequence comes from Lyophyllum atratum, assembly GCA_014905825.1. Classification (NCBI taxonomy): domain Eukaryota; kingdom Fungi; phylum Basidiomycota; class Agaricomycetes; order Agaricales; family Lyophyllaceae; genus Lyophyllum; species Lyophyllum atratum. Next base: position 883,271 of record JACGCN010000020.1, on the reverse strand, counting down.
GTGCCCATCGGAGCCCCCATAGCGGTCGTTAGTGGAGCTCCTGTTCCTCTCAAGGACGCCTCACCTTTACGAAGAGATGGGTCAGCGGCTGACCCTGCTTCCTCTTCTACCCCAATCCAAACTACCGATTCCTTGTACCCGGCCGCAACCTCTACGGATTCGGCCAAAACGCCCAACAACACTCCAAACATCGCCGCCGCCGCCGCCCTCCCATCGCCCGTCACGGGCGCCGCTGGTGATATTCCACTTGTTCCAGGGATTGTTCTGCCGATTTTGACTCCGATCGTCGCTGGCGGGCCCCCTGTTCCTGCACAGGCCCCTCTCAACATTGCCGCCGTTGAAATGGATGCCCCGGTTCCTGGCGGTGCTGCTCCTCCGGCACCTCCTACTGCTGGCGGCCCTGTTCCCCCGGCTCCGGCTGACGCTGCTCCTCCCGCTCCTCCCAATGGTCCTAACCCTCCTGCTCCCGCCAATGACGCCCCTGCGCCTCCGTCCGGCGCTCCTTAACCCCCCACGGGGTCGACATAGGACGTGTACGGTGGCTCGTTCTTTTCCGTTTGCAGTTGGGATCCGTATTTTTTTTATATCTTTATTCGAACGATGTGAATATACCCTATATACCCGTTTTTGGCTCCAATGGAAGTAGACTTTGAATCAGAGTACCATCGTCAGGCAGTCGCCACTCAGGACTGAACGGTTGCATGTTGAACGCTGTAGTGTGATGGGGTGTCTACAGCGGGTCAATGCAACGTGCGCATAACTCCGCGAGCCTCGGCTCAACATCCCGCCACCAAAGTACGCCCCTCACGTTCCTATTTCCACCCTCTTTTTCTCCTCGATTCCGATATTCCGTTCCGTCCCGTACATATATACCTGCGAGGGTGCTCCCGACGATTTCCCTCGTCTCACGCACTTCCTCGCAGGTCAGTAGCTTCCTTTATGTAAATATTACCTCGTCTCACGCACTTCCTCGCAGCGCGTGCAATCCATCGTCCCAGGACGCTTTTTTCTTTCCTTGCCATTGTGCATGAGCAGAGCCCGTGATTCTAACGGCCGCTTTACCAGCTCTACCCCTGCTCCGATGTCTCACCCTGGCACAGGAAACGATCCCGCCGGCGCCGCCGGCTCCCAAACTGTCTTACCCCTTCCCAACCCTGCACCAGCTCCTAGTCCCCTGCCGGCGCCCAACGCTCCCCCCACGCTGTCAGCGGCTGACGTCTTGGCCATCAGCCAAGCGCTTCTTCCGGCCCTGCAGGCCCAACTCGCACAGATGCCGTCACAACAGGCTGCACTACCCACGCAGGCTGTCGGCGCCGCCACCCAAAATCCCAACCAACACTTTGCCGGTCCCCTCACCGCGAACCCTGCCGCCGGTGCGTCCCCTTCCCTCCTCTCCCAGTTCCCCGAGGTCGAGGAAGCGGTCATTCTCGCTGTCATCAACCACACCCTCAAGCCGTCGGAGCTCTACAAGCTCGACTCCAAGTACCGGGATAAGGCGGAGAGAGGGATGCTGGAGATCGAGGGAGGCACGCTGCGCGTGAAGTCGGACACCACCACGAAGGACTATCCCACCCCTTACTCCATCGAGGCCCCGCTGACTGTGTACCTACGGATCCTCGTCGCGCACGCCTCCGCTGCCCAGGTCCCCATCGTCGCCCGCGCAGCCATGCTGTACCTCGCGCAGTTTCTCAAACTGCGGACCGAATACGAGTGGTCTGCCGTCCTCAACTACCACATGGCGTTCTTCGCCCGGCGTCGCCGCGAGATGCTGGCTGGAGAGTATCTAGGTTGGTCCTCCATTGACGTCGAACTCCAGGCCGACTTCCTAAACGGCTTCAGGAAGCGCGCGGTCACGACGACCTCCCCTCCCTCTGCTCGCAAGGCGACGGAAAGCCGGGCCACGGACTTGTGCCGTCTGTTCAACCAGGGTCGCTGCACTGGTGCCCAGTGTCCCAACGGCCGCTTGCACCGCTGCTCGACGACGGGGTGTGGAAGCACCCAGCATGGCGCGCATGCATGCACCCACGGCGCTGCCCCTCGCACCTGAGGGTCCGGCAGGGCGAGATCCTCGTCCCCATCTCGCCCTCGCCTCGAGGACGAGCCCGCTGTCCGCAGCGGCGTCGGGCTCCCCCCGCTTCTCGCATCGTTACCTCACGCGAGCCTCTTCCCTCCAGGTCTTCCTCCCCCCGCCCGTCCCAACTCCCACCCCCGAGCCAACCTCCCTCCCCCATCGTCCGTCGGTCTCCCGAAGGTTGTATCCACCCTCAACAAAGCCGCCTGGGCTTTCCATCTCACAGACTACCCCGACCCCATGTTTGTATCTACGCTACTACACATAATAGATTATGGTGCGAACATTGGCTACGAGGGACCTGAACATGAGCAAGTAAGCTCGAACCTGAAGTCCGCCTTCGAGTTCCCAGAGGCTGTCGACGCCGCCGTCGCCGCCAACGTCTCTGCGGGGCGTGCTCACGGCCCGTTCCCCACACCTCCCTTCCCAGACTTCAGGTCCTCACCACTGGGCTCCATCACGAGGAAGCGTTCGTCGAAGCGTCGCCTCATCAACCACCTTTCCTGGCCGGTTGGGCGGTCAGTGAATGATGGCATTTCCGACGCTGAGGCGACCATCGCCTACGACTTCTTCTCCCATGCTGCGGGGGACCTCACCTCGTCTGGCCGCGACTCTCTCATGGGGAAGCTGGACCTCAAGGACGCTTTCAAGCACATTCCAATCCGCCATGCAGACTGGCATTATATGGGGTATACTTGGCACGACATGCTGTGGTACGACATCGTCCTCGCCTTCGGCTTGCGCTCCGCCCCCTATATATTCAACCTCTTCGCGGAAGCGCTCCATTGGATCATCCAGCGACACATCCCGGGCACCCTGCGTCACTACCTGGATGACTTCCTCCCCATCTTCCCTCCCTCCACCCCCCACGCCACAGCGAGCGCTGCGCTCGAGTGGATCCAAGCGCTTGGGGGCCAGCTCGGGCTCTCCTTCCAGGATGCAAAAACCCTGGGCCCGGCAACGCAGATTGAGTTTCTAGGCATCGAACTCGACTCTGCAGCCATGGAAGCTCGTCTCCCTCCAGAGAAGTTGGCATTTCTCTCGGAGCTCCTGGCGGACTGGGGGCTCAAAGTCTCCTGCAACTTGGTGGACTTGCAGGAGCTCATTGGCTTCCTCCAATTCGCCTCGCAGGTCATCCCAATGTCTCGAGCATTCCTTCGGCGTCTCATAGACTTCTCGATGACGTTCTCATCCCGTTTCGCCCGTCGCCGCATCCCCGCAGGCGCGCGCGCGGACCTCGCATGGTGGTCGAGCTTCTCTGCATCGTGGAACGGCGTCCAACTCCTTACCCCTGCTCGACCGACGCTCCACATCTACACAGATGCCAGCGGCACGAAGGGCCTTGGAGGCGTCTTCCGCAACCAATGGTTCTCCGCCCGTGTCCCCCGGCGCCACCGCGCAAAGGACATTCAATTTAAGGAACTACTCGCAGTCCTGGAGGCCGTCCAGCGGTGGGGGGATCAGCTGAGGGGCGCGCACGTCGTCTTCCATGTCGACAACGACGACATTGTGGTAGCCTTGACGAAATTCACAAATCGCTCCCCCAACACCACGAACCTGCTCCGGCGGTTCCTCATGATGACCGCTTCCCTCGACCTAACCTTTTCCGCTGTCTGGTTATCCTCTGCTCAGAACGCGCTTGCTGATCATGCCTCTCGTTTTGCATATTCCAAAATGTTTGCCCTTGCGCCGTCTCTCGACAAACAGCCTACCTCGAAGCCCCACCAGCCGACTGGTACGAGAGGAACCCCCTCCACTCACGTCGGGTTGCCTTCTACCTCTGGCACGGCCTCGCCTCCAGCACCCGCCAAACCTACTCCACCGGGCAGAAGTCCTTCCTCAACTTTGCTGTCCTCAACGGATTCTGCACCCCACATGCCCTCCCCGCATCGCAGCCGGCCATCATGGAATGGGTGTGCTCCCTCGCCGGGCACGTCCAGCCCAAGACCATCAAGGCCTACCTTAGTCATGTCAGGTCTCTCCACGTCGACAATGACCTTCCTTTCACCGTCACGGAATCCCCTGTCGTCCAGCGCCTCATCCGGGGAATCAAGCGCTTCCACGGGGAACGTGACCGTAACCCAAAACTCCCTATTACCCTCAACATACTTCTCCAGTTCCTCCCCATGTTCGACAGTGCCGCCACTAGCAACGAGGACTTCCTCACACTCCGAACGGCGTGCCGCGCCGCTTTCGCTGGATTCCTGCGTTGTGGGGAGTTCACCACGACCTCCGAGCAGCGGTTTAACCCCGCAGTCAACCTCACCCGGGGCGCCGTCTCCTTCCACCCCTCCTTCGAATCCCCTACCTACTGCCGACTGGAGCTGCCCGCCTCCAAAACCGACCCCTTCCGGAAAGGTGTCTCGGTCGTCTTGGCGGCTGCACCTGCGACGGTTACCTGCCCTGTCACCGCCCTCAAGCGGATGTTCGTCGAACACCCTGCGCCCCCCGGAGCCCCCTTATTCTTGCGTCAGTCGGGAAAGCCGCTTAGCAGGTCCTTCTTCATTGCGTCCATCCGCGCCGCCCTTCTTTCCGCGGGCTTCGACGCATCAAAATTTGCTGGGCAGAGTTTCAGGCAAGGGGCTGCTACCTCAGCAGCCAACGCAGGTTATTCAGAGGTAGAGATTCAGCGCCTGGGCCGCTGGCGCAGCGACGCATACAAACTCTACATCGAGGTACCCACCACCCGCATCCTTCACATGTCCTCTCTCCTCCACTGGGTCCAACCCTCTCCGGCCATTTTCGAACCTCCGTTTCTTCAGGCCTCCACTCTATTGGCTTGAGTCCTGTCCCCGTGACGGACAAGAGAGCGATTAGAGTCCAACAAATAAAAAGTTGTTGCCCCCAACTGCGCCCGGACTCGTCCCTCATCAGACTCTCCCTTCTCCTTCATCACCTCCCTCTCCCCTTCATTGGCTTCGCGAGGCTTTGATGAACGCTGTAGTGTGATGGGGTGTCTACAGCGGGTCAATGCAACGTGCGCATAACTCCGCGAGCCTCGGCTCAACATCCCGCCACCAAAGTACGCCCCTCACGTTCCTATTTCCACCCTCTTTTTCTCCTCGATTCCGATATTCCGTTCCGTCCCGTACATATATACCTGCGAGGGTGCTCCCGACGATTTCCCTCGTCTCACGCACTTCCTCGCAGGTCAGTAGCTTCCTTTATGTAAATATTACCTCGTCTCACGCACTTCCTCGCAGCGCGTGCAATCCATCGTCCCAGGACGCTTTTTTCTTTCCACCCACCACTCCCTACATATCACGGTCTCTTACGTTACATTACATTACACTACGTCCCTTAGATAGCTCCTATAGTCGCTGGCTTGAGTCCTGTCCCCGTGACGGACAAGAGAGCGATTAGAGTCCAACAAATAAAAAGTTGTTGTCAGGATTTTAGGGAATATACCACGTGCATGATCTGCCTTAGCAACAGCACTGCCAACAGACGCACATCGCTGTTTCGGAGGTTGGGATTAGATACTACGCTGATGCTACGTCAAACTCTCAGTGGTCATGCCGTGTCGTCCTCAGACGCATCATAACTACTGTATCTTCTTGCCTTGACGCTCCGTCCAACCAGATAGACCTGACTTCATGGCACGTCCTCGCCCACTAACCAACATTGCCTCTGCGCGACCCAGTCCTCCAGGTTACCAAGTACTCACTCCCCGGACACCCCATACGCGCTCCGGAAGGGCGGAAGAAGGATACACCGAATTCGAGCTCGAGCAGGTGACCGAGCATGATGATGACTATAGAGAACTTGGCCAGCACCAAGCTGTCCCATTACTTTCATCCTCTGCGAGCGAGAGCTTTCCTACAACGGGATACCGGAGTCGTGGGGACGACCATGACGCGAGGAATGATTGGGACAAGAGGGCGAAGGCGAAGGGGCAGCTACAGCTGAATACGCTACTATCTCGGTTGCCGCTGGTTATGGGGAGCCTTGTGGCGGGATTCCTCTTATTCCTCATCTTCCTATCTTACAGCCGGCCTGAAAAACTACACAAGTACCTGGGGATCCTGCAATCCAACGGAACGAATGTGACGACACCGCATTCCTCCCACCATAATACATCGACCCAGGATCCACATCTCGTCATCTCATATGAGAATTACACGCAGTTCCCTTTGCGTCCCGTCGAATTCCTCGAGGAGTGTAGAAAGTTGAACAAAGGGTATATGGCGCACGGAAAATACTGGGAGCCGCATAAAGTGGGTGTGATGGATGTTGTCCATCCCGAAGGCGAGGCCAGTGACGGAGTCTGCACGAGCACGATCACGTATATGCTGGGTGGGGAAGTTGGACTTCTTGCCGATCTTGCATTGTTGGCACAGGCCGCGGCACTTGCTCGTGAGGTTACTACAACTTTTGTATCTCTCAACTATCCAACTGACGCCGCGTCGTATCAGAGGAATAGAACGTTTTTGATTGACGACACGTACTGGAATCGTGGAAAGTGCGTCAGCAGCTGATTGATCTGAGGACGCATCTTTGACCAGCCTGTTTTAAAAAGATGGACGGACCACTTTGTGGACATTCGAGATACCCAACCTGGACCAGAACCGGGCTGCAAAACGCCTCCCCCAGAAGGTCTTTTGCTTCAGCATGTTCCTAGAGCTGATACTTACCACGACTTCCTGCTCGTAGAATTAGTGGCCTGTCCTCGATTAGCAAGGTACAGTGTTGGCCTCCGCGTCGCTAAAGATATGACTTCTCAGCGTTCTTCCTTTTCTTCAGACACTGGGTGCGCGCTATTGCCATGGATTCGCTCAGCCCCGTTTCACCTTATGCTAGGTCCTGAATTCAAGAACCGCCAAATTTCATCTAGGACACGCGTATTCAGAAGCCTATGAAGACGCGTATGTTACGCACGCTCCATGAGTTATACAACGCAAATTGATGGATCAATAGATATGGCCATAACCTTAATCGTCTAAGGCCACTATACAAATCTTCCAGGGACTCTTTCCTTGACATGATGCACCCCAACAAGGAGAACACCCGCCTGATTCTGAAAGCAAGATCAGAATTAGCGTCAATGACATCTCCAGATGGGACTGCATTTGACCTTTACATCGCGATGCACCTGCGGAGAGGCGATCGCAAGCCAGCTTTCTACCGCGGGAAATACGTTCCTGCGGAGGACTTCGTCCAAGCAGTTACTGATTCATGGAGTCGGCTCAATCCAGACAAGTCAGCTGAGAGCCTTACCATCTACATTGCTTCTGATTCTATAGCTGCGCATCGCGAAGTCGTGGATCTCACAGCGTCGAGATACACGACGTTCTCCTTGTTCGAAAGCGCGGACCCAGATCTTCGAGACCTGGCGAGCCCTGGAGAGTACGTCCAGAAGGAGTTCAATCAGATGGAGGAGAGTGCTCGGATTCGGGCCACTCGAGGCATGATTGTGGACTTTGCGTTGCTCAGTGGGATGTGGACAAGTGGCGGTGATGTTATAATTCCGCAAGCGACGATTTGTACATTCAGGTTTGCCACTTCTTCTCTTCACTCATTGACCTTGGAATAACTTTTTTCAGCTCGAACGTGTGTAAGCTGGCTGCCGTGGGCTTGGGCTGGGATGCGGCTTTTGGTGCGGTGGACTCCATGGGGAGTATCGACAACGATCATAAGCGTTGGGTCGAAATTGACCAGAAAGGATCAATTGTGCCAGCTTGGCTGCCTTTCGAGTTGTTCTAGGCATGGTTGACTTACTGGATCTAATTTATATATCTCCTTCAGGCATCGACCTCGCTCTGAGATCCAAGCACCATGCCGCGTCTTATTTCCCCTCGTTGTCCGTTCCAGACGCTCTGAGAAGCGCCTGCGCCACAGAGAGTGCCCACCGCTTCAAATCTTACTATATGTGTCCTGCATTCACTGCCTGTATGATTTTGCAGCGGACCTGAAGCTCTCGCAACAACAATCCCGACCTGCCACTAATCTTTCTACCAATGTCTAGAGCTGAAACTCAAGAAGCTGTCACCTGTGCGAGGTGCTGCCGAGGCGCATCGCGGTAGTCGTCGATCCTGGGTCACTGCCAGCTTTCCGTATCTGATCTAACTGATGCGCGGGCGCGGGCTACGTATTGTGACACGATCCCTCTCGACGGTGGTCCACCAACGCACCTACCGCTGCACACGATGGTACAAAAACAATGAAGCGTTCGGACATGCTTGGGAAGGAGGTCTCGTCCCTGGAAAGGTCATTCTTTGATAGATACATGAATTGCCGGTTCCTCGACATCATCGGTATTGCATTTGGACCCGTCGACAGATCCCTGACATCCAGACGGCCAGCCTCAGTTGGCGCGTGAATCATTTAGCTCTGGGGGGGATGGTTTTCACCGAGTTTTGGTTCTAGAATCTCCGAGAATGTGACGGTACGTGAGATCCCTCCGTCCGCGTCGCTATTTATAGCGTCATCATGGCGTCGTATCCGCCATTGGATTGTCTCCTTCGCCACTCCGATCCTTGGTACCACACGATTCTTGACTGCGTAGCGATCTTTGTCATTCAAATGTTTCGTGCTGACTGAGATGATTGTAAATCATTCTCCGGAGAGACATAGCTTAAAACACTCACTGGATGCAGTCATAATGTCGCACCACAATCCTGTCTCATACCGTCATGTCTAATCATACGGCCATAGCTATCCTCGAGCCCGGTAGAGTCGAGGGTATTACAATCGCAACTGGGCAGCCTGGCGAGGGCGAGGTCCTCCTCAAAGTCGAATATTCTTCTCTAATCCCGTTCGATACATATATGGCGGACCTGGGATATGCTGTGGAGAGCTACCCAGCTATACTGGGGTTCAATGCCTCTGGAACTGTGGAACGACTCGGGCCAGGCGTTGGTGACCTCGCAGTGGGGGATCGGGTACAATGCGTTTCTCTTCTCTGATGCGTTCCGTTCAGCGTTGATGCCTTGTTGTAGGTAGCTGCCTTTTCCTTCGTGTCATCGCGCTCGAAGGGTATGCAGGAATACACCATTCAGCCTCGTGTAGTCTGCGCAAAAGTGTGTCTACTTCACGAATATCTTGGTCCTTTGGCTCAACCTTTCTAGATTCCAGCGAAGCTTTCACTCGAGGAGGCCGCCACAATTCCGGACAATTTCGTCACGGCGTTCTACACCCTCTTCAACCAACTTGGGCTCCCAATTCCTCCATCCTTCCCGGCGACAGCGCCACCTCCGATGGCCTCTATGCCTATTCTTATATATGGCGCAGGCTCTACCGCGGGCCAATACGCCATACAACTTCTCCATTCAGCTGGATACAGGAGGATCGTTGCGACAGCCTCCGAACAGCATCACGCGCTTCTCCGCTCCCTTGGTGCGACGCACACAGTCGATTATCGTAGCCCGAACATCACGGGCGACATTGCAAGGGCCATTGGTGGCGATGGACTTGCGGTCTTAGCTATGGACTGCATCTGTGCAGAAACTACGATGAGCGTTATTGCCGATGTTATCAGTCCAACCGGGACGGTGGCACTGCTGCTGCCGGTCAAGAAAGGGGATAAGCTTACAGTGAACCACGCAAGCGAGATGTCACTGAGAGTCCCTGAAGACAACAAGCCTTTTGCCAAATCTGTGAAGTTGGTCGGCGTAAGGACTTTCACATACTTCCAGGTGAGTCGTGACGTGCATCGGGTCGCTTATTCACTGATCGAAATACAGGACCCCTTTTTGAAAAATAATCTCATGCCAAAAATACTGCCGGCACTGCTCGACAGTGAAATTATCAAGCCAAATCGCGTGCGTCTGATGGACAAGGGTCATTTCTTGGAACGAGTATTACAAGGCTTGGATTTGCTGAGGAATAACAAGATCAGCGGAGAGAAAGTCGTTGTCAAGGTTCGGCCTTAGTAGTTCAGCAGTATTTTATGACTTCATGTTTGTATTTTTAAATTCAATTACTTGACGCGTCGGTCACATGTATCTTTACCCCACATCATGTGATCCGGATCTCAGCATTGGCGACTCGGAGTTCTGTCAGTTCCTTCCGAGGTTTCTTTCGTTTTTGCGCGTTCTTCCACATCTTTTCGCGATTATCGAGGTGAAGAAACGATACTATGATCCCTACGAACCGCACGGCGTCCAGGCATCTCCCAAATGCCCTTGCGCGGCTCTCAGGCGCTACCGGCGGCAGTTCCCGACTGAAGTCACCGCGACCCACAGTCTCTGCGTCCAAAACTCATGCAAGGACCATTTATGCCCAGGCTGTTAAGCCTATAGCTCATAGGTCGAGCTGCATCAATGCCCCACGCCGTACTTATGCCTCTGAGGCCGTTGGTGAGTGTTACTACAGTCCCTTGATTTCACCTCAACGACATCCACTGCCAGGAAATCATGCTCCTCGAAAACCACACTTCAATAAGATACTCATTGCTAACAGGTGCGTTAGACCTGTTTCCTGCGAATAGTGGCACTCAAAAGAATGCGATGTAGAGGCGAGATCGCTTGCCGGGTCATACGAACTGCGAAGAAGCTGGGCATTAGAACTGTTGCAGTGTATAGCGAAGTGGACAAGGATGCCTTGCATGTTAAACTCGTGCGTATCTTACGATTGGCTTGTTGGCTGCGCGTAGTGACCACCATCCAGGCAGACGAGGCGTACTGCATAGGGCCTGCTCAGTCCGCCGAAAGTTATGTCAGTGGGGAGCCTTCTAGTCCCTCGAGGCCCGTATTGATCCTCTGGTTAGCTTCGTATGGACAAGATAATAGATGTTTGTCACCGCAGTGGTGCACAGGTACGCGTTGAACAGTAATATCAAATATGGCGGACTAAAAGCGGCTTTACCAGGCAGTACATCCTGGGTACACTTAACGCCTCTCCCACCGTTGTTGTCTGTATTAATGCGTACACTGCAGGTATGGATTCCTCAGTGAGAATGCCATTTTCTCGGAGAAACTTGCGCAGGAAGGCATTGTTTTCATTGGCCCTCCTGCAAGTGCGATTGTCAGCATGGGTTCCAAGAGGTGTGCACGAGTAAATTGCCCCTTTTTATACCTAACCTGTGTTCCTCAGTGAATCAAAGAACATCATGTCAGGTAGTACTACTTCATATGTTGGTGTCAATGTTCGCTAAATACCTCGTTAGCTGCTGGAGTACCATGTGTTCCGGGGTACCACGGGGACAACCAAGATCCTACCTACTTGTACACCCAGAGCCAAGCAATAGGTAAGCTCACTGCTGCATCTCGTTGATAGCATGGGACTCAACTGCCTTTAGGATTTCCTGTCTTAATTAAAGCAATTCACGGCGGAGGAGGGAAAGGAATGCGTATCGTGACTAATCCCTCAGAAGCTGCCTTCCAAGAAGCGCTCTCATCCGCGCAGCGCGAGTCTTTGAAGGCTTTCGGCAATGACACCGTCCTCATTGAGAAATACATTGAATGCCCAAGGCATGTCGAGGTCCAAGTCTTCGCAGATACCCTCGGAAACGTGGTCAGCCTCTGGGAGCGCGACTGTTCGGTGCAGAGAAGAAACCAAAAGATTATCGAGGAGGTGTGTCTCGAAGAGGCCTGGAGTCCTCGTTTAGTTTCTTAACCCTTTGCCGCTAGGCACCCGCACCAGGCCTATCTCCCGAACTTCGCGCAGACCTCAGTTCGAAAGCTATCGCTGCAGCAAAAGCTGTCAACTATGTCGGTGCCGGAACAGTCGAATTTATTTTTGACAATGACACAGAGAAGTTCTACTTTATGGAAATGTAAGTCCCACTATCGAGAGACCTAGATTGATGCGATATTGAAATTCAATACCAGGAATACGAGGTTACAGGTGGAGCACCCAGTCACCGAAATGGTGACTGGTTTAGATTTGGTAGATTGGCAATTGCAGGTCAGTATTAGGATTACTTCGTCCCTGTCCGATCATTCACATGACTCCAGGTTGCGGCTGGAAACCCTCTCCCACTTGCACAGGCCGCAATTCCTCTCGTCGGCCACGCTTTCGAAGCGCGAATCTACGCCGAAAACCCCAGAAACAATTTCCTGCCGGATTCTGGCCCGCTTCTGTACTTGTCTACCCCTCCTCCGACGCATATATTTGCACCCGAGTTCTCGCCCATAACCAACAAGCCGACGACGTCAACCTTATCCGATCTGACGCCTTCTTTGACTTCCCATGACTCTACCCTCATCAACCCATCCTTGCGCATAGAGCAAGGCTTCACCCAAGGGGCTCAGATCGGAGTCTTCTACGACCCCATGATTGCCAAAGTTGTTGTCCATGGTAGGGACCGCACAGAGGCTCTGCGGATGCTACGCAAGGCTCTTGATGACTACCACGTCGTCGGTGTGTCGACCAATGTCGAATTCCTGCGTACGTTGGCTGGAAACCCCTCCTTCATCGATGCAGAACTCGAGACAGGCTTCATTCCGGTACGAGAGGACTTGCTTCACAGAGTATTTTGGTGCTGATTGTTACATCCACAGAAACACTTTGATGAACTTTTCCCGCCCATTGAAGAACCTAAACCTGAGCTCCTCGCTCAAGCTGCTCTCTTCATTGCGCTCCGTGACCATGCGGATCCTACGACAATTGGAAATGCGTCACCGTGGACGTCATTATCTTCCCGCCGGTTTGGCGGAGACAAATATGAGCGGACGATCCCTCTGCGAACTGACACTGCCTCAGAGGAGCCAGTCACAGTTCATATCGTGTCGACCACACCGGGACACTTTGATATCACTGTAAAGACTTCTACTGGGACCACCACCTTCCCCTCCGTCCCTGCTCACCTTTCCTCACCCACGACACTCTCGACAACAATCAAAGCCGAGATGTTGAACACAACGATCGTTTCCCAACCCCCGCCGCCCAACGTCCCTGCCTCAACGAACCCTAGCACGATGGAGCGCCTCCATATATTCGCTGGCGGCCATAAGACCACCTTGGTCGTCGCATCGCCTAACTGGCTGCTCTCTCTCGGAGGCGATGTTTTGAGTGCAGCGAAAGGCGCACTCAAGGCACCCATGCCTAGCTTGGTCGTGGAAGTGCGTGTCAAGGTCGGCGATCGTGTGGAGGAGGGCCAAGCTGTTGTTGTTCTGGAGAGTATGAAAACAGAGACTGTACTCAGGGCCAATGTCGCTGGCGTCGTCAAGGCTATTGGGTGCAAGAATGGGGAGATGGTGGAGGAAGGAAGGGAACTGGTTGATATTGAGCCAGATGCGGAGTCGTAGGGATGTGGCAAGAAGAGTGCGGATAATGTAATGGATACATACCATGCAAGTCAATACCAACGGAATTTCTTTTCTTTGCCTGCCAGAATGGGAGTCCGGCAATCTCGATGGATTCCAGTATTAGGTCAAGTTCTACAGTTTCCAGGGAGTACGAACGGGATATATCAGGAAAGTCATCAACGCTAGTCCTACAAAACAGCTACCGAAGCACCACTGCTAGGGGTAGGTGTTGTCGCATCATGCCCAGTCAACATCGCAGGCATCGCAGTCCGATACGAGTTGGGCAAGAAAGGAGCTCCAGACCCAGGTGGCTCGGGGTTCTGAGTGCCAGGTGGCGTTGTTTCTGGGGTCTCATTCTCGTCGGGCCGCTCGACAGTGGCAAAAGCAGAAGCAGGAGGCAGGCGATGCTCGCGTGGAGGGTTCTCCTCGATGGCTCGGATGATATCGTCCAACTCTTCTTTCCCGGTCCACGTCCCAACAACCTTTTCCATTCCAGGGAAGTCTTTGGCCTGAGCGAGTGTCTGCCGCATTGCCGTCGCGTCGGCTTTCTTGACATTGACATGTTGGCCTTTAAACTGGGCAAGGCAGAACTTGGTGAGGCCCCAGTTGTGGTCGAGGTACTTGGACTGAAATGGAGTTTAAGCACATGAAATGAGTAATGAATAACGGCGATCGTACCACACGAAGATATGCCGGAATGAGAGTTCGCTCGACATCTTTCAAAGGTGTTGGTGAGAAGCAGGATGGATTGGATTCAGCGCCTCTAGCGATCATGACGGAATGCGCTCCTATATTTCAGGTCAGCTATTGCCTCCACATAAGCCATTCGTGATAATCCGAGAAATACATACCTGTGACATGGCGAACTCGCTCAGCATCGTTCCATCCAAGGCAGTCTCCATTTTCAATGACCGCTATGCCCTTTCCCATACCCTGCACAAACTCGACGATTTCCCGCAGACGCTCAATGGTGGCACGATCCTTGTCCCTCATGTTCCTCGTTCGGCAATGTACCGTCAATGCGCTGATGCCGGTGTTAACGATACGCTCTACAAGCTTGAGCGTGTCCTCCTGTGAAGGGAGCAGCCGAATTTTTGCGGTCACGGTGATCTCGGGCGGCATCTCTCTCCGCAGGGCAGTAAGTATAGAACAAAGCAGGTCGGGGTTTGTAAGGAGGGCGGCACCCATCCCTGAGTGTGTCGAAAATGGCTTGGGACAACCGCAGTTGAGGTCAATCCCAGAGACGTCCTGCATCACGGTCTTTGCAGCTTGAACAGCGAGGTCAGGATCTGAAGAGCCGATTTGGTATATTAGATAGGGCTTTTCAACTGGGTGGGTGGTGAACATCGCTCTGGATTTTCCATTATATGAGATTACGCCGGTGACGGCTATAAGATAGGAAGAATCGGTGAGCAAAAGAGTTTAGACATGGTGACAGTCATACTGACGATCAACCACTCGTTCTGCGTGTAAAATCGCTTTGTCCACCATTTCTGGGCCCCAGACTAACGTCGCTCCATGTTTTAGGGCAAATAACCTTGTTGGCACTGAAATAGAAAGGGTGTCAGATAAACGGCGGTAATAGAAACTCTGCCTGAACATACGGGCACCAGAACGGACCATGGGTGCTAGAAACACTCCATTCTTGAAGTCCTCGGAGGTGAGGTGGTCAATCCTGGCTCGCTTGGAAGCTCGTGGAGCCGGAGAAGTAGAGAGAGAGCGTCTCGACATTGTCCTCAGAGTCAGAGGAAGAGAACAGAACATAAAATGACAAATGTAGTAGAGACGCGGAATTCGGAGATCCAGAGCTTTTAGTAGCTGAGTCATCTGCGATTAGATCTAAGCCTCAACCTCATCCGCCCTCTGACCGCCCTCACATCTTTTTTTGGCTGCAAGCTTTGATACCATGGCCCATATCTACGAATCCAATGAACGAGGAGGGCAGGCTAGCCAAGTATCATCTTGCGAGGAAGTGGCTCTGTGCCAGACCCTGGTGACCGTTTCTTCTACTGAGAGACAAGCCTCGAGTTAAGGGACCGACGAAGATGAGGCAGGAGCTGAGACGGAAGCCATAATTCAGATATCTACCTGGTTCTTTGGTTTCTCATCGCTAGCAGGAGTAGATATTTATTTAGGGTAAAACGCGATGAGATAGGCAGAAATTAGACATTTAATGTTATGAGAGCGATCTATGTTTGAAAACAAGATGACGAGTCTATATATACCGTTACAGAGCTAGAATTTGCAACCCATAATTCGTACTAGACGAGCAAGTCAGCACTGTCTTGCGACTCGGGTCCAAGGACGACTCACCGGTGCCATCAGGCTCGCCGATGCCGTACAACATTTCTGTTGGATGGAACACGAGAGAGCTATGACGAGGAATATAGGGAGAGGGGAAAGATCTAGAAGGAGGAATCGAAAGTCCAGTGGGGACGTTGAACTCTGAAAGAGTGCCTCGCGACAAGGATTGAACAATCGTCTTCTGGGACCTCCAGTATGATGGAGTGATCGCCGATGTTCTGTTAGAGAGCGTCAGCATGTCAGAACAGGATGGGAGATGGTACGTACGTTGCATATACACCAGCCGTAGAGTGCATATCGAAAGCGGAGAGACCGTGAGGTTGCATATCAATGGTCTCAATTGCATTGTCTGATCCACGCAAGTCCCATATTTTCACTTGACCATCGAGACTGCAGGAAACATCTGTCAACGAAGAAGGATTACAGGGGCGTTAATAAGCTTACCTTGCCGAAAGTAGCTGTCCCCCAGAAGTTGGATGCCAACGAACATTCTGAACCCACGAGGTATGCTCCGTGTAGGTTCTGACAATGGCATCCTCTTCTTCCAAGCGTCTATCAAAGACTCGCACTACACCATCCGCGAAACTTGCTATGAAGGTCTGAGCAGACACATTGTCCGATACGATAGCTGTGACTGGACTCTCAGAGTTGGTATCCAAATCCTAGTGACGTCAGAAGAACATTCAAAAGATCTAGCAACGTGCGACATACCAGGCCCTGACTTTCTGTCTGTGCGTCCCAGATCTTGATCACGCGGGAGTCCCCTCCGACCAACAAATTGCCCGACGTTTGTTTCCAATCGGTGATGACGCCACTTCCCTGTCTCAACTGGACGAGCTCATTGAGACCCCGGAAAGCACTGACCATCTGCACCGGGCCTTGATCGAGTGTCGGATCGTAGTTGCGGTAAAGCCGAATGATGCCCTCAGCTACGAAACACAAATATCACGACAGGATAGATGGAAAGGACAACCGGGGGCATACCAGATCCAGTGAGGATGATACCGCCGACGTCTTCATTGATAATATGCAGGGAAGTTATACTCGTGCCTTTGGGGTTGCCGTTGCAAAAGTAGTTCAGCCGCTTCCTCTGCGACCAGTCCCAGACGCTGCCTAGGAATCAGGCGACCTGGAAATGAACGCTAGGAAGCTATTGACGGACCTTATCATATCGGTTTCATTCGCGACTACAAGATGCTGATCATATGAATTGAACGCCATAGTAAGGGGATGGCCTGCAACTTGCAGTGTCGCCACTGGTCTATCCCATCGACGCTCCTCTGTATTAGACTCGTCAGATGTCACACAAAACTCTAATGTTCCAAGCGCCAACCTGAAGCAGGGGCTTGACGCTGAGTCTCGATATAAATTTGCTCGTTCCTTTGTTGCCTCCACACCTGATAGTTGTACTGAACACTACCAGGCTCGTCGGGCTCCGCTTGCTGTTGACGATCGAAATCAACATCCTATATTCAAGCATGCGCCTAAAACGGTAGCTCACCCTCATCTGTGGTTCCTTGAAATACTCGCAACACCAGTCAAAGTACGTGCTTTTCAACGGCAACACATCGCGAATACCCGCACCGGTGCCTAGCCCAAGAATGACACTGCTGCTCGTAGAATCAATAGAGAATGTGCTGCCATTCGGACTTGGTATAGACCCATGGTGGTTGTGATGGTGTCTGCGAGGATGATTGGCAGCTCGCCGACGTGATCGTAGGCGTTCCATATCTTCTTCCATGAGAGCTTCCATGACGTCACAAGGAAGAAAGTCCATCTGGGGATGGTGCGATTCCTGGTGATCATGACCATTGAACTTTGGCGAAGGGGGGCGTCGGGACGATGATGCGCCCACAGGAGTGGGAGGGCGAGAGTACGGAGAGGTGTACTGGGCAAAGTTGAGGTTAGGTGATGGCGGCCTCGAGACGTCGGCGAACTCAGCCCTTGGTTGGTTCGTTGCGGCTGTAAGCGCAGGGGAAGCGCGGCCGTCCTCTGTCGAAGGGAACGTGATACCATTCGCAAATATCTTGATAGCGTTGGCAAACGAGGAAGTTCTTCGGATCGTGTTAGTCACACCACTGGAGATGGTGCTCATGGTGTCGCTCCGAGTCATGGAAGGTCGGGCGCCTCCTGGAGACGGCGGGGGAAGATGTGCAGACTGAGAGGGCTGAAGGGATGCAACACGTGATCGTGTTCCGCCCATTTGTGGCGAGGCTCTGCGGTCGGCGGGCACGGTCGGAGGAATGTTTAGGGATGTCGATTCAAGGCGGGTGAAGGGGGACTCGAGGAGCAACGCCATGATGTAATCCACGATAGTTTGAGCGTTTGTGGCAACTTCTTGGTACGCGTCCACAGAGAGGTCAAGAAGGACGACGAAGATGGTGAAGAACGACGATAACAGGACACGGTTCTCCTCCCTCAGCATGTCATCGTCACCGAAGCCATCCAGCCACTCCCCGATCGCCTGATTGGTAACATCTTCGTCGTGCAAATGAGGATGATATTGACCACTCGTGCTTGCCCTCCACTTCCGGTCCTCCTCCCAGTAAAGCCACGCGCAAACCACGAAGTACCCTCGCCACTCTTTCACCAAGCAGCTGATCACGACGAGTAGCTCCTTCCTGCACATCGGACTCGCGTCATCCTTGATAGCGAGAGTCGCACCCGTAGCCACAGCAACTTCCATCCTGAAGTGTACTCGCTCTTCCAGCTGATACATCGTCCCCGTCCCACCGCCACCCTGCTTATCCGGGAATTCAGAACCACTGGCACCCAAAAATGTCCCCAGGGCGTACAGCGCTGCCGCACGGACCTCCGTCGCGTCATCCGACAGCATACCAATGAGTTTATCCTGCGTCCCCCGGTCGACACCATAAACCTTAATCTCATCATTCGACTCCCACATCTGCGCGATACAAAGCGCCGTCCACTGCCGTAGCAAGAAGTCGGGCTCCTCGAGGCGCTCATAGCAGTTATCGAAGACCCGTTCGCTCCAGCACGCCTGCTGCCCAAGGGGGTAGTCACGAGATATCGCAGCCAGGATGAACGAGCACATGGCCTTGTGTTCCGAGCTGTTGGGCAGGCCGTCATCGTTCTTCGCCCCGAGTACCCCGGCGAAGTACCTGTATCCCTGCGTGTTGATCAGGTCCACTTGTACTGTGGAATCTACAGCAAGGATCCGCGCCCAGATAAATATCAGCACGGGGCGCAGGTCCAGACTTGGAGCTTGGAGGAGTTTCGAGATGTAGGGGAAGATACCAATCGTGAGAACGAGGTGAACGGCCCATGGTCCCAGGTCGACGAATTGAGATAGTAGAATGAGGGCGCGGAGGCGATGGGGTTGGGAAAGCAGGACTTGGAGCACGATGGGGAGTTGATCAGGGGGTTTACGTGGTACGAGGTGGTGCTCTGGGACTCCATGCTGTGTGACAGTCTCTCCGGAGTATCTATCCCCAGCAGGCGGCAAAGACATCGGACCCCGCTTGGTCAGAGCTGAGCCTCCTCTCGATATCCAGACCTCGAAAGCGGTGAGCTGGTCGGCGAAGAATCGATTGCGAACATATGAGTAGGGTTGTTCGCCTGATTTGGACATCGCGGCGGCCGACTTGTCTTGACGCCCACCGCCGATGCGGCCGGGCCTTGCGACAGATAATGACGCTGAAGGTGCTCCAACTACGCTAAGGTCTGTGGATTTCGATAGCAGGTCGGGCAATTGTCGGAGACATGTATCCACAGCCAGGTCCCATGTAGCCCAAAGCGGATGTGTGTTGGTAGGAGGGAGGGATGGGTAGGTGTGGGGGGTGCAGTGGTAATCCTTCATTATGCGCTCTGCGAGAAGGAAGTTCCTGAAGAGTGATGCAATTAGCAGATCGCACCTGTATAGGCGGGTGAAGATCTCGCGAGAAAAGGTAGTCCATGCGATAGTATCCGTGATCGCAGTGAATATCCAATTGAGCTCTCCCAGCGGTGTGCGTCGGTCTTTCAGGTCACCGGGTAACTGAAGGACCATATCGGCAGTGACATTATTTGGTAGTTGGTGATTCATTATAAAATGTCGGAGAGCAATGTCGATAGGCGAAGTAAGGCAGGATGTAAACACGTCGGCGGGTAGTTCTGGGCAAGATGGGAGCTGTTCATTAGCTGCGCAGGCGGCGAGTTGAATGGAATTCATCAGTGGTTGGGTTCCGTCGGCGTATCCGCCTTTCTTCATGTTGACCTCATGATCGCACCGTTCAGCGAACAGGTTGAAGTTGTTAAGGAGATGACCCGCTGCAGAGCAGTCCCAGATGTATACGCACGGAGAGCCTAGCCACCCCTGCAACTCCTGAAGAGAGACTGGGATATACTGCGTGTAGTCGCGATTGAAACACCACAGTTCGCCGCTGGCGGTAGGCTTCGGTACACCGTGGCCGTTGTAGTAGAACAATACCGCTTCTTCTTTGGCCTGACGACGAGAAGTTTGGCAAAAACGCTTCAAGTCGTCATGAGAAGGGTCAAGGATGGGCTTGTAGACCACTTTGGCACTGAGGCCTTCGAACTGGTGGTGTAGATTGGATCCAATGGCTTCCAAAGCCTTATGGGATGGCATAGTATGTGGGTCGACCCAGCATTCGAGAACAGCACACGGGTTGGTTTTGATGACGTCTGGAGGGTCGACATCGATATTCAAACATAGGACTAGAGCTGCGTGTGCAGTTCTGATCCTGCCTGGGGGTGAGCCACGCCATGGAATTGGTTTTGACGACCAAGGTGGACCTGGTGTTGGATTGCCACATGTAAGGTGTCGTTTGGCGGACCAATATGGTATCGAAGGGGCAGGATCAGGTAAGGTTTCAACGGAGCCGTTCACCCGACCATCAGGACTCGCCGTGCCCCGTGAGTTTCGCGCTTTGGAAGAGGGATCAGACCGTGAAGTTGAGCCAATGTCGCGGTCAGTATCAGAACCGGAACTCTGGCCATGCCTCGAACGCGATCCCTTGCCCCGCGAACTGCCCTCTAACAACCACGATTGATTTACTCATGGAAAATCAACATATAACTGGGGCAACATACCAGTTGTAAAAAGATGGCCGTTACGAGACGGTTGTTGGACCTGCCCTTGAAACATCCTTCACAGCAGACTCCTCGGATCTTGAACGTAAAGGCTCGCAACTAGTGACACGGGTTACATTTATAATCAGACGAGTCGGCTGTAGAGGCAGCAGACGTACCCTCGGGGCTTGACTGGCGCCTCAAAAATGGTCAGAGATACGAGAGCTGGGCAGTGTGGCCGCGTATTTGAGTCCTGCGAGCGGGACGACAAGCCGTGTTTCGCTAAGCGCCGACTTTGACAGCAATTCCGTAACCAAACTCTTCAAGTTGCCCAAACATCCGTTCCCTGCGCTCAGGCGCCTTAACCACACGCGCTGGACTCGTTTCTGCCTCAATCATCCTCAAGGTAGCCTTCGGGCTCGTCTCCAAGACCAAGAATGGATACCACCGATGGCCCAGCACTCGGGACTATCGTCACTACCGGGCAAGGGAAGGGCGTGGTTCGCTTCTCAGGCGCAACCGCGTTCTCTAAGGGAAAATGGGTTGGTATAGAACTCTACGAGGGCAATGGAAAGAACGATGGCTCTGTACAGGGCGTGCCGTACTTCAGTTGCAAGATGGGCTACGGTATCTTCATTCGGGCCAGCCAAATCAAGAGCACACATGGCCCAGAGATTGAGGTGCGTCTTCACCTTCATTGCTAGCAACAAATATACTGACTCTTTCTAGCGGCCACCCCCCACAGTTCGTCCGGCTGTAGGTCATCAGCGGACAAACTCAGGTCTCTTACGAGCGAACTCTTTACGCACGCCACCTTCCTCTAATGCCTCTAATGCCTCTCCTCGCTCAACAAGTCCAACGAAACCGGTCGCCTCATCATCCTCAGCGGCGTCTAGTTTGACCACCTTGCGCATGCCGAAGCAGGCCGGGTCTCCGACGAAGCGTAACTCCCTTTCACTCCAGCCCAGAAAGTCGTTCCCCATCTCCCAGTCCCCAGCAGAGGACCACACGAACTCGCCAAGCCCGAGTTCTCCTACGCGGATGAAAGGGTCCCCCAACGGTCAAGTACCGAAGCGGACATCTTCACCTTTATCCAGTCAAGCACCGAGACGGACTTCTTCGCCCTTATCACTACCACCTGTCGGTGTTTCACCTCCAACTCATGCATCACCACGTCCGCCTCCCGTATCATTCCAAGTCACATCCCCAGAACCAGCAAGACCGCCTTCCCGCCCCCCATCATCGTTACGAAATCCTTTGGTGCGTGATTCGTATCTTAGTCTTAACACTATATTCAACGCCGTTGCAGAAGGTGCAAGAGCGCATTCAAGATGACCAGGAGCTTCAAGAACTACGCGCCAAAATTCGCGTTCTGGAAGCTAAACGCGCTGACGACTCCCGCCACGTCCAAGAGCTCGAAACGCGCCTATCGGAAGCAGAATCCTTCGTCGCCCTGCGACCGAAGCTGCAAGCGAAGCTCATGTCTCAACAAACCGAACTTGCTTCTGCTAAACGGGAACTTGCAGATGTCCAGCAGTTGTCCCAGTTGACAGAGACGCGACTGCTTGATTCGCAGGAACAACTAGAGATGGCGATGTTGGACAAAGAGGTTGCAGAGGAACGTGCTGAGCTAACGGAGGCTGAGCTGGAGGAGGTGAAGGAGAAGCTGGCGGTGGTCGAGGTGGAAATAGGTGTGCTTAGAGAAGGCGGAGGTGAGTATGTACCTATTCGAGAAGAGAACCAAAGCTCAATGCCCATTGCATTTGTTAGGCGAAGGAGATAGCGGCTCATCTGCCAAGGACTCACTGGCTTATATTCAGCTCGAGAAACAAAACGAGCGGCTAAAGGAGGCTCTCATCAAGTACATTGGCAATCGTTTCGCGTCTCATAGGCTACAACTGATGTGATGCAATAGACTACGCGATATGACACAAGAAACCGAACAGGACCAGCGTAGACGGATTACAGAGATGGAGAAGGACATCATAGGTGTCGACGACCTCCAATGTGCGTCGTTTCTACTTCCTCGATTTGTCTGGTCTGACCGCCGCACAGCGCAATATGAATCCTCCCTCATCAAGCTGTCCAACGCCGAAATTCAAATCGAAGATTTGAAATTGCAACTCGACGATGCTCTCGGTGCTGAAGAGATGCTGGTACAGTTGACGGAACGTAATCTTATGCTTGGCGAGGTAACCTTACTACTTCCATCTTCTTGCTTGATCTCACAAATCTATCTAGAAAATCGAAGAGATGCGCATTACCATTGAAGACCTCGAAGCCCTGAAGGAACTTAGCGACGAGCTCGAAGAGAACCACGCGGAAACCGAGAAGCAGCTTCATGAAGATCTCAGTAAGTCATTTTTCTTCACCCTGCAGGGTCCCTCGTTCTCACCCTGTATTCAGACCAGAAGGATGTCCAGATCCGCGAACAGGCTCTCAAGATTGAAGCTTTGGGAGACGCCTGCCAGGATCTGGAAAACACCATCAGCCAATTCAGGGAGCTCGTCATGCAATTGCAACAGTATGTCACCCCGCCATATTTCTAAATCATGCCTTGTCTGACTTCGCATATCCTTTAAGGGAACTTGACGATCTCAGGACACAGACGCAAACGGCCCAGAACGAGTCAGCTACAGCGGCATCACAGACAGCAGCCATGATGTCCCTCAACCTCAAGTTGCAATCGTCGGCTTCGAAGAACCTGGCAAAGAACATCGACCTCGAAATTCGAAGCTTGGAGGCTCGGGAGACCAGAGAACTGCTCAGCATTGTTCAGGTATACTATCCGTTTCTACGCGTGTCGGTAAGCCTGACTGATGCCTTGCGTAGCCGTACCTGCCAGAACTATATGTGGATTCGGATACAGACGCTACGAACTGCTATCTCTTCTTCCAGCGGCTGGCGTACAAGGCTGATCTCATCAACACTGTCGTGGCCCAAGCACATGGTTTGCCCGATTCTCTCAATGGTTCTGTTTCTGAAGTACTTGTTGGTGTTTGTGAGGTCAGTGACTGACAAGATCCAATTGGCCTTTTCATCTTATTATATTTCGTAGATGAGAGCACGTATTTCCGGACTATCCACTCTATGCAAACGCTTCGCTGCCATTCTGCGACGCTGCGACGTGGAATCCTTCCTCAACATTGGCCGAATCTACCCAGAGATCGCGCCCATGGAGAAGCGGCTGGACATGCATATCAATCTCCTGCGTAGGGACGAGTTCCGCGAGATGGAGTGTGTCAGTGATATCGTCAAGTACGTTTTTGTCCTTCTTCTGACTGTTGCGGGTTTGTTGAGCTATCGATAGGATACAGGCACAGTTTGATCACCTTGCGGAGACGTACTTTGATGGCTTCGAGCATGACTTGGGTGAACGAGAGCTGGGCTACGTGCTGTCGTTTGACCATGACCTTGATATGTTCTCCGCATCCATTGGGCTTGCAAAGACATCTGTGCAGTCTATTCTCAAGGAAGAAGGTACCTCCGTCATATCTCAAGGAGTGGGGCGCTTTGCTTACGGATCCTTTTAGAAGTTACCTTGGACATGGGCGGCTACGATATTGACAAGGAGCTGTTCGAGCCTTTGCAGACTTTGCTAGATCATAGTAAGGGCGCGAAATCGGTATCCAAGTACGTCGTGACATCGATTCATTTCATGTGTGGTGTTGATGTTCGGCCGTAGGAAATTGACCAAGAGACTGGATGAACTCATCGATGACTCTACGGCTCTCAAGGCTCATCTCATCCCGCAGATGAAGGGCCTGAGCAATCTTGCTGCGGAGCTGGTCAACTTCGGAATCTCTGTTGGTACCTTTCGCGCCCATTCTATAAGCTGTTTCTAATCGTTATACCCAGTTGGCACAACAAATCATGCCACACTTGAGCGATGCTCGCAGTGCTAAATCTCCCTTCCAATTGACGACGTTGCTTTCTCTCGTCAAGCAAACGGCCGCCAGCACCGTCGCCAAAGACATCAAACCCGGGGAATCTGTCTGGGATGCTATCAGGGCCTCCATCTCCATAGTAGTTCAAGAAGGTGGCAAGCTACTACCCCTTGCACTCGAGTCAGAGAATGTTCTTAAAGGTTGGTTATATTGCCGTGCTTCGTATAAATTAGTGCTGATTGCCTGTAGTTTCTGGCACGGCTCCCTGGATTACCAGGATTGGGGAGATCAAGGCTAGCCTCGCCGTCAACGTTGAAGCTGAGCGTAAAGTGGCTCAACTCAATGACGAGATGCAAGGCCTGGTCCGAAGCCTCAAGACCAAGGATCAGAGCATCCAAGAGTCGGTGGTCAAGATCGAGTTGATGGAGCGCAGGATGGAGGCCGTCAAGAAACAGGCGGATGCCATCATCGACCTGGAAGGCGAACTCTCGAAGGCGAGGCGGCAAGAGCGTGCGTACGAGGAAGCGATGGAGCAGCTGCAAGCAGACTTGGACACGTTGGAACAGGATAATGCTAAACTCAAAGCATTGACAGCAGGCCAGGAACGCCAAGGTTTGTTTTAAACCTCTTGTTAGATCCTCAGTTGCTTACGACTTTACAGCCCCAGGCATGCAACAAGTGGAGACGGAACCCATTCCCATTGAAGGCAGCCTGGAAACGTCGCATCTCTTGGAACAGGTAACTATAGGTTCTACTTCAGTGTCGAAAATTTTCTCAATGGAAATCCCTAGATCGATGCACTCCGAGGAACTGTCCGTTTCCTTCGTACAGAGAATTCTTATCTGAAAGGCCAGGATCTACTCAGAGAGATCGAGAGCCTGCCACCTCTGCCCGTCCCAGTCAGTCGCATGCCGACGCCGCCCCTTGATCCCTCGGGCCTGTCCGACTCTGACGATTCGGACTCGGACACTCCACCTCCACCACCGACGCTGCGTTCTCTCACGACGGAGACGAAACTGTTGTACCGGGACGTCATCAAATTCTCGTCCTCACCGCGCGTCGTTGATCTTTCCGCCCTGAACGCCAAACGGGCGGAGGCGAAAGGCGGGAAGGTGTGGATGCCCAAGAAGCAAACACCAGCCCATCAAGTGTGGGAGCGCAAGATGGAGGCTGAGCGATTGAGCAAGCGGGTGCAAGGTTTGCTTGATAGAGCCGGCAGTCTGTGATGGTTTTCTCCGTTTTCTTTAGCTTTTGAATCATGTTTATTCCATTCTTGAGAAGGTTATACCCAGCATAATGTATTCCTCGACCTAGACACCCATACCAATTACTCTACATCCATATGTATCTTTCACTTATGGTTCGCCCTTATTCTTGACCAACGAATGTGCATTCGCTACATGAGGAACGTTTTGTCGATAGTAAGGCGCTATAGCCAAGTGGTTACGGCGACAGATTCGAACTTACGAATTCATCTGTTCCTCTTTGAGGGCGCAGGTTCAAATCCTGCTGGCGTCGGTACTGGTTGTAATCATCACGGCTGTTACAATTTTTGCATACTCAACAACTCCGATATTACCCCCACAATATTCCTGAATCCTAGGCATAGATAGGATAGGGTCGTTTTTCTGGAAATCGGATACGTTACTGTTTCCGTATGGTGACCTATTGGCCGTACACTTCTTATACAATAGACCCATGGATAATCCAGAGGAGAACATATGTAACCGCGAATCCGGTTGCCGTGGGACCCAAGTACTAATGACGAGAACCACCAGCCCATGCAGCTGGCGTCGGACTCTCCTCAATTCGCCCGCTCATAACAATTTGCGCACCAATGCCAATTGTGTCCTGCAGTAAATCTTCTCCCCGCAATTGCAAACCATCCCCTAAATGGGCTCCACGCTGCTGACTCTGACGCTGGCTAGGTGGAACACCAAATAGCGTCTCTTCCGGCACCTCCCCACCGAACCCATCGAAAGAGTCGTCATCAAATGAGTCATCGAAACCATCATCCTGAGCGCCAACGGCAAATGGTTGGACGGGTGCTAGGTTGGCGTCCTCATCGGCCAAGGAATCGCCAGAATGATTGGAAGAACCGAAAGAATCATCCGAGTCCTCGCGGCCGCTAGCGGATGTTGTTAACATGAATGGAACACCTGGGTGGGCGGTGTTGCCCATGTCGTCCATTGAGTCCGAGTCAGAATCAATGTCCAGTTGTTCATGCCTATGAACAGGAGTAATTGGTCCGTCGGCAATTGCGTGATGCGGACGAGTTGAAAGGATATTGAGGGGCTGCTCAGCCGCCTTGTGCGAGCGCAGACGTAGCCCAGGAGTGGAGGCGGTTCCGACCGTGGAAGGTACGTTGAGCCCGACTCTGTGCATCATGCTCTCTAGGCTTGAATCAATGACAATGCTATCACTAGTATCCATGCCATAACGGTTATAGCGTGAAAGCGAGGGCGGTGTGGGCATTGTGCTTAGAGTGGATTCAACTCTGCTGTGTAGATAACCATCGCGTGTGGCGTTGCCGCTCCTGTATTGGATGTCTCTCACCAGGTCGCGTGTTATTCTCGCTGAGGCCTCCTTTGTTGGAGTTTGGCCCAGCTTCAAAAGGCCAAGTTCAGCCAAGGAACGTGGTGGACGGGCAGGCGACATCATGACGGGAGGTGACATGCCTGGAGGCAAGCCATCGAAAGAGTCATCATCGTCGGATTCTTGAGCAGGAGTGGCATGACCACGGCGTGAAGAAGACTGCCCCCTTCGATAACGTTGAGGTGTCGTTGCTAAAGGGTCTCGGAGGTCGACTACACCATCCCAATTGGCTGGATCTTTGTCGGGGGATAGGAATGGATTGTATTTCTTGGGCACTGGTGTTTTGGGTTTCCCGCGATATTTGAGGGGCGAAACGTTTGCAGAGCTTGCGCCCGTTGCCGACGCGTCAGACGGGTAAAGATTATGGCGTAAAACATTGCGTAGCAAAGGTCCGCTCATGTCTTTCGATTTGCCCTTGTCACTGCGGGGTGGAATATCGTAATTTCCTCGCCTGGGATTAGGTGTCGGTTCATCTAAACGCAAGGATGGTTGATAGCTTGATGTCGACGGCCCTAAGATGCTTTCGTCCTCCACAGAGGACTTTTGGAAATCTCGGCCCATTTGCACTAGAGGGGAATCTAATGAGGCAGTCCATGAAGGATCGTCATAACCGTCCGCTACAGAATCATCTGCGAATTTTGTGACCCGTGCCGTTGCTGGAGTGGAGGAGAATGCACCATGCCCAGGCATAAACGATCCATTTGTCGATGTTATACTAGGCTCGTAGACATGGGATTGAGAAGCGTCAACTTGGGGAGTAGATTGATCCTGTGTAGTTTCCGAAGCTATCTCTGGTTGCTC
This sequence comes from Lyophyllum atratum, assembly GCA_014905825.1. Taxonomy (NCBI): domain Eukaryota; kingdom Fungi; phylum Basidiomycota; class Agaricomycetes; order Agaricales; family Lyophyllaceae; genus Lyophyllum; species Lyophyllum atratum. The sequence continues at coordinate 855,393 of JACGCN010000020.1, read as the reverse complement.
GGACTCTTCGTTCACCGTCGAGTAGTCATCGTAACTTGGTATTCGGATTTGTGCGGCCTGCTCATAGAAAGATGTCCAGAACTAAGGGAACCAATGAGAACATGGCATTATTGGTTCACGTAGTGGATGATTGACGCACTTTTGCGGCCTCCCTCACAGGCTCCGTAGTTACCGCATATCGTTTGAGCGCAGGTAAAACCTTGTTCGCCAACACATGATGTATTTTGGAGAAATTTTCGTCAATATTCTAACCGATTTTGATTAGCTCCTTCTCGGATTGCCCCTCGAAGCTTCTGACCTGCAGCTTCAGAGTAATCAGTTGCTCCATCTGCTCGATTTGGTCGAGCACTGGGGCTGAAGCGTCGAGCCCAGGAACATTTATTGATGTTGGATCTGAGCTTGGTTGCCATCTAGGAGGATTTGGTGGAATTTCCCGTCGTGTCTCTGTCATTGCTGCACCACTAGATGGAAGATGGAGGGAGAGTTGTTGAGCCTGTTCAACGCGTCGCGTCACATGTGACAGTACGCAACCGTGACTGCATAAATGTACCGCGATGGGTCGTGAAGACTTGAATATTCATTTCTACCGCGTTGCTTGCTAACGTTACATACAAAATTGCGCGTCTCATATATAAAAATAATCTGTATCATGAAGTCGTGCACTGTGTCAGCACGGCGTTCACGTAATCCGCCATAATACGGTGAGTAGCTGCAGATGGTGTTCTATAACAGTGGTGAGCATCGCAAATCGAGATCCAAAACTGAACGCCTTACCCTGGAATCCAGTAGAATGAGTGGTCGGGGTCTGTACAGGCGCCGACAGTGGTTTCGCTGTTCACTGTGCACGCTCCAGGGTTTGTGTACCCGAAAGCCTTGTACCCTGGAGTTGAGCCCAGAACTCCGGTCCAAACATTTGAAAGGTCCACATAGCCTATGTTGAGTCCTAATCCACGTAGAGATTGTAACTCGGAGAAGACCTGCTGTTTGAAAGCCTCTCCTTGGGCGGTCTTTGTCCCCCGACCGTAGTTGTCCACAATCAGGATGTTACGTGCGAAGACGGGAGAAGAGGAGGCAACGAGGATGTTGTATGCAATGTTCTGCGCGACCATATCAAGATCTATCAAATATTCCAGTTGTAAGTTCAGGTTAAACGCATGTTATGTCACCATACCTGCGCCCTCTTCAAAATCACTGTCATGGTGCGTTAGATGGAGGGGACAGCTGGATTACTGGCAAAGGAAGCTTACTTGATGCCAAAGAAAATAGTATAAAGGGTAGTATCGGGATCGTATGTGGTGGATTGACCGATAAACATGTTTACTAGACCCGAGATGTTGCGATTAGATCACGCAGAGACGAGCACTTATTGAAACCCACATTGACCGATAAAATCGCGTGCGTTCCCAAAGTTTTTGCCAGGATACTGAGAAGCATCTACAACTGCCTCGGCAGCCTACGGCAATCCTTAACTCAGTGAGGTAAGGCGCCTAAGCATTCTGTCAACATACCGCATAGTCTTTAACTGTAGCACCGACACTCTTGGCCAGGTTTTCGACCCAGACTGGACCGTTGCTCATTCGTCCACCAGCCATAGGGTTCGGCGGAAGCAAAATGGCCGGCTGCAGGGGAGATCCATCTTGTACACCACCGTCTGAATAAGCGTCCTGAACAGATCCCGTCGGAATATATTATCAATATATCCAGTCAAGCACGTACACCAAACGACACGATCGTCTTGAAGGTGTTTAGGGGCGGCAGACCAGCGTTGACATCTGCAGGGGCTCCCCCCAGTGTTCCACACTTCGGCTTCACAGCCAGATGGACCTCTTGCAACGACTCTCTCTGCACGACGGCCGCAGAAGCAATAGAAATCGCTACGAGAACGAATACCGCAGTGTAGCGCATCTTTGGGTCTTCAGGAGAGGTGCTTTCAAATTTCAGGACATCCCTCTATTTATCCCCGTCATTTGCTACTCGCCTAGGCCATCCTGAGGGCCGAACAAGCGTCTCATAGTAAGCAAGCTTCCATGCCTAGTATCAGCTGAACACCTCACTAAGAACCGGCATTACTCAACTCCGTACATTTTCCGGTGCGCCATTTGTGAATTGTGTCTTGCGATATGGAGGAACTAACGTGAAGCGGGGCTAGCCAACCTCGAAGAAAGATAATGCAGTGTGCTCTGCCATGTTTCACATGATACACGTACATAGATGCACAAGATGCTGTAGCCGCTGTAATCGAGGAATCAAAATTCAAGAACCCAATTTCGCACTAGCGATACGGTATCAACCGATCGCAACCCTAGATGAAGCGTCATGAGCTCATAAACTCCCCAAACTGGGAGTATGCAGGGTGATCACGGTCACACTTGTCGCAGGGAAGGTGTAGTTGAACCTATCCGGATGGGGAATGGCAAAACTGGATGCAATAGGGATAATCAGTTCAGGCTCCTCGATGGTGTTCGACACATTGAATACGCCTGATATAGGGCTGAGGCCAGGGGAGCTGATCGAGGTGGCAGTTCCGAAGCCAGTAATCGGAAAGTCTAAAAAGATATTTGCGACAAGGTCTGTCGTGCCCGTGTTGGACACCTGATCCGTACAAGCGATGTAAGTCGGTAGATCTTCGCTTGATCGAACTACGTTATCGCACCTTCAGGAAGACAGCACTCGTCTCATTGCTGTAACTAGCCACCCAGAATAAGGGCTCAGAACCCGCAGTTGAAGCCGGCGAGGTCTTCAGTACATGGGTTCCACGGTTTAAGCTAAACATCTGAATGGGCAGATGATCAGAACGCTGAGTATTGTGATCAAAATAAGACAAACCTGTTGAACATAGTATGAAGTGGATTTGACAACATGACTGGCGTCATATGTTATGATATCAGGTGTCCACTGATAGTTTCTGATATGTTGAAAGCTGCACAAGACAGGGAAGAAGATCGTCATTTCCATCATCCATTCCACCATTTGGAAATTTACCTTGGCGCATCTGGGAAATGATGGAGATTAGCGACTCCGAAATCAAGATAAGCAACAGCACTGACAGGCTGAGGCGAAAACTACGTCCGAATTTCTTTCCAAGCCAGTCATAAAGGCCGCCTCAGCAGCAGCGCCCTGAAGAGTTGGATAAGCTAGGCGTCCACTTGGAATATCGCCGAGAGCACTGCTGTCATTTGTGGAGGTCACTGGTCAGGGGAAGGCATAAATAGACGTCAGATTTATGAAAGATGCAATGTGCGTACCTGCATACTCTCCTACGTTATTTCCCCCGATTCAGTAAGTCGGTCTAGACTGAAAGGCTACCCAGCTCCTCACCTACAAAGAACAAACTTCCGTTCCTTGGGTAGTCATCAAACATGAAGGCGTTGGTTGTAAACCAAGACGGCGAATTGTACATGTGGAAGTCGACTAAGATTGGCAGACTAGATGAGTAAACGCAAATCTCATGATCAAGTTTGCCCCGGTTACTTTTCTTGTACACGGGATCGAGGGCTGTCGACGGCAGAGTCGTTGCAATGAACTCCAGGTCAGGATATTTTGCGCTGATGGCATCTACGAAGGCCTTCCAGCGATAGGCCGCGTAGGACGTTGGTTGAAACTTCCATGACTGATCAGGACTTTGGAATACTGGATGAGAAGAAAGCATGCCTGGTCCTCGTTTCCTCTGCATTACGTGTCAGCCCCGACATCACATTTGACTTGAAACATACGCACATTTCAATCAGTCTGAGGGCGTAAGGTTCTGTACGACCCAGACTCGCGCGCGATTTGCCACCTTTGGTGGTTTTGGCGTCACCGATTACGAAATCGATCTCTGCGAGAACATCTTCGATATAAGGTTGAAGATCTTGTTCGGGCACCACGGGCCACGTAGCGAAGTCAGAATAGTTAGCTATCGATATCCCGGCCCATACTCCTATAGATAAAAGTCAGCTCTCATTGATCGTCCACCAGTACTTAGATGATTACCGAGAATGGGTTCCTAAGCCATTGGGAGTTGGTGAAAGCAATGCGATGTTGGGCACAAATCACTCACGGCTTCTAAGTCTTCTGCCCAGTTTAAGTATTCAAGGAGCCCCTAAGGATGCTTAAATAATAATCAGACGTGTTTTTGTTGCTGTGCTCACAAGCCCATCCGTGTTCGAATATCCTGTGTCCTCGCGATGAGCCTTATAACAATCGATGTCTAGATGGACGCACCCCAGTCTCCAGCGCGACCTGGTCGATCCTCGACACTGTATTGAGGATTAGTACAGTCCATCGAACTGGCCATTATGAGCTCACCGTCCGATGGTCTCGTTCCATTTCCAACGTGTATCAATACTGTGTCCCTAAAAACAAGATTGGTCATTGACAATAATCGGGTGAGAAGGAAAGTACCTCAAGATTGTTCCCCCCTGGGAACCGCCATATTGACGGCCTTGTGGCAGCCAGGGCTTCCGCTAAGTCGATGCGCATACCATTTTCTCGCCCTCTGAAAGTCGGTGGGAACAATGAGAACATCCCAAAATGAATTGTCTTCCCAGCGGCAGCCTTTCCGTCGAACAAAACACTGAACACATTTTCGTCGTTTGGCGCAGAGCTCGCAGGATTGAACTCAAAGGTGAACTTCTTCCAACTCTTAGAAATCCCTCCGACTGATTTCGATGCGAACACGGTCCCCCGGACAGATTTCAGGGATACTGTAACCTTTCCGCTGAATGTGTCGGATTTGGCATAAAAGGATCCTTTGTACGTCCAGCCCTCCTGAATCTTGATGCCTTATATGTATCCAAGTCAGCTTCTACGATCCCAGAAAAGTCGGTCTGTACTTCGTCTTACCCCAGTAACCGGTGTTCTCGAACCCTATTGGGCCATTGACAACTTTGGGTATTCGTACTTCGAGGCTGTTTGGTAACGCTGCTGAAACGCCCTTGGTTTTGGAGGTAACAGATAAGAAAGCTCCATTGTACGGTTGCCATGCGTTCAGCCTAGGAAAAGAAAGTCGGATGATAGAATTAGATTGATACAGGGATCACATATCAAATGGTTCGCAGGTCTGCTGTCCCTAGGATATCCTCGAAAACGTCAATCGTCAACTCGTCGTGTTTCAACCCTCGACGTGCTGATTTCCGAAATTGGGTTTTGGAACGCGTCATATCACGCTCAGCCAGGGCCCAGTTGCACATCCTCTGGGCGTAGCATGGAGGTCAAGCGACTGACGACCTCGTCGACTGTGGGACGCTGTGCACGCTCAGTGGACCAACAACTCTCCATCAAAGACCAGATGTCCTCTGTGAGTCCCCAAGCACTCCAGCTAGGACTCGATGCCGGAGGCCGCGCGGGTCGCTTGCCACTGGCGATTGCCATTTCGACCAGGCCGTCAATCTTAATCTTATCAAAAGGTCGTTCTCCGGCGAGAATCTGGACATGGTTAACTACCATAAAGATGGATGCTGTTAAGATTCTGGCCTACCTCGCAGGCAACGCAGGCCCAAGCATAGATGTCGGTGGCTTTAGTATTCTTCACGTCATCGGGGGTCTGCGGGCGTAGAAGCTCGGGTGCTTGATACCTGGCTGTGCCTCCCTTCGACGAGCCTGAGGACACGGATGTCCATTCCAGAATTTGTTCGTCGAAAATAGCAGAGATCCCAAAGTCGGCGACATAAGCTCTTCCCGAATCATGAACTAGAATATTTTGCTGTATGATCCATATGTTAGGGAGGAGTCACATTGAACAATGCATTACGGTATGTACCCCTTTCATATCCCCGTGTATAATCCCTAGCCCGTGTAAAAATTGGAGCCCTAGGGCTATGTCGAGTAGCTATGGAAATTTGGTCAACATGATTCTTTTACAGATATTAACATAGGTGAGCCCACATACCAAAAGTACACGATTTGAAGTTGGATGCTTTTTCAGATATTCAACGACGTGGCCATTTTCCATCCAGGGAGCGACCAAAGCAACATATTTGTTGAAGCGATATACTCCGTAGAAGGGAAGAACATTGGGATGCGACAGCTGACCCCAAAGAATAGACTCGTTCGAAAAGGCCTAAGAAAAGTCATCAATCTTGTATTGAGTGAATGAGGATTGGAGCAGAGGATACCTTCAACCAAAGCTCCGCTTGCACTTGGGGTTCTGGATGTAACTCTGATTTGATGACCTTCAAGCACACCGGCTGGCCCTGAAATGTTCCCTTGTAGATGGGGGTAGGTGATGAAGAGCCAGTCAGTGAAACACCACTGGCATGTCAAACGAACAGTACCGGCCGGTCACGAAAACGCGTGTGACATGCCAATATGGCGTGAAACCACCATGTATTCCACTCCGACGTCAGTACTGGGGCATCTGCCACCCCGTTGCTTATAGTGAAATTGCACCATGTTCTCGATTATTTGCATTATGGTGAGTATCCGCCACCCACACAGTTTTGGTGGAATCCCACCATGTTCTCGATTATTTGCATTATGGTGAGTATCCGCCACCCGCATGGTTATGGTGAAATCCCACGGTGTTCTCGATTATTTGCATTATGGTGAGTATCCGCCACCCGCACGGTTATGGTGAAATTCCACCATGTTCTCAATTATTTGCATTATGGTGAGTATCCGCCACCCACACAGTTTTGGTGGAATCCCACCATGTTCTCGATTATTTGCATTATGGTGAATATCCGCCACCCGCACGGTTATGGTGAAATCCCACGGTGTTCTCAATCTTCTGCATTGTGGTGAATATCCGTCACCCTCTCGGTTTGGTGAAATTCCGCCATGTTCTCAATTATTTGCATTATGGTGAATATCCGCCACCCGCACGGTTATGGTGAAATCCCACCATGTTCTCGATTATTTGCGTTATGGTGAATATCCACCACCCGCACGGTTATGGTGAAATCCCACGGTGTTCTCAATCTTCTGCATTATGGTGAATATCCGCCACCCGCACGGTTATGGTGAAATCCCACCATGTTCTCGATTATTTGCACTATGGTGAATATCCGCCACCCGCACGGTTATGGTGAAATCCCACCATGTTCTCGATTATTTGCGTTATGGTGAATATCCACCACCCGCACGGTTATGGTGAAATTCTGCCATGTTCTCAATCTTCTGCATTGTGGTGAATATCCGTCACCCTCTCGGTTTGGTGAAATTCCGCCATGTTCTCAATTATTTGCATTATGGTGAATATCCGCCACCCACACAGTTTTGGTGGAATCCCACCATGTTCTCGATTATTTGCATTATGGTGAATATCCACCACCCGCACGGTTATGGTGAAATTCCGCCATGTTCTCAATCTTCTGCATTGTGGTGAATATCCGTCACCCTCTCGGTTTGGTGAAATTCCACCATGTTCTCGATTATTTGCATTGTGGTGAATATCCGCCACCCGCACGGTTATGGTGAAATTCCGCCATGTTCTCAATTATTTGCATTATGGTGAATATCCGCCACCCGCACGGTTATGGTGAAATCCCACCATGTTCTCGATTATTTGCGTTATGGTGAATATCCGCCACCCGCACGGTTATGGTGAAATCCCACGGTGTTCTCAATTATTTGCATTATGGTGAATATGCGCCACCCGCACGGTTATGGTGAAATTCCACCATGTTCTCAATTATTTGCATTATGGTGAGTATCCGCCACCCACACAGTTTTGGTGGAATCCCACCATGTTCTCGATTATTTGCATTATGGTGAATATCCGCCACCCGCACGGTTATGGTGAAATTCCACCATGTTCTCAATTATTTGCATTATGGTGAGTATCCGCCACCCACACAGTTTTGGTGGAATCCCACCATGTTCTCAATTATTTGCATTATGGTGAGTATCCGCCACCCACACAGTTTTGGTGGAATCCCACCATGTTCTCAATTATTTGCATTATGGTGAATATCCGCCACCCGCACGGTTCTGGTGTTGTGCCTCACTCGGATCCGGCGCATATCCGGTTCCAGCATCGAACTCGGTGAAACCCGATGATTCGCCAAAAGGGACCAATCAATCTGTCGTTCTGTAAGTCCATTTGGGTTCGAATTTACACCAGACATACAAACTGCGCTGCAACCGTTACCCTAGCCAAGCATCGGCACCAGAATTCAACTCTATCAAGCCCCGTTCTAATACGCAGTCTTTCCTACTTTGTCCACGGTAAGGATGCATGAATTATTTGTGAACAGGTGATATATACCTTACCCTTGATAGGCGATGTTCAACATAACATTTAACCCTGCTCCAGAATGGCTGTTGGTTCTCCAAGGGCTAGCCCCGACTCATCGTAAGTTCCTTAACTTGTTCATACTGAAGCTTGCTTACAAGGAACTGCAACACCTCAGAATTCTGGTGCCAACACACTGGAGCAATAGTACAGCTCTATGATGCTGCCCACCCACAACGGCCTTACACTATTGAGCGAGTGATGGTGATTAGAAATCGACCGGATTTCCACCCTCAAATCTATACCGTTGATGCTGTACCATATGCCCCTACATGAAGGCAGCGCGTCTCATTGCACTTATACCGTGAATTCAATCGTTACAAATTTTCTATTCAACTATGACTGAGTTACTTTCACAAGTTTCATAATTTTAGTGGCTAGTTCCCATTTTTTGCACACGACATCTCATGCTTAACATTTCCACAACCCTATTAACACGCCGGCTACACATGTATTTCTATGCAAGATTGGGGTCGATTTGGCTATCAGGAACGCCCGGCACTACTTGGTTCAACAATCCCAAACCTACCCTCAAGTGATGGGCCCTTTGCATGAGGACGTTGAGAGACGTCTCCGTTAAGTGCAACTGATGTTCCGGTCCCCCGAATTTAGGAAATTCAGGGTCCTTTTCCAGTAAAGCACCTCCTGGGCCTGTGTAAAAATCGTCCAGCTGCAAACCTGCATAGTCGAGAAGTCCCTGCTTGATAAACAGACGGGTGCGAGGTTCAAGGATTTGCGACCCCATGCCCTCGAATAAAGTCGGCTTTCCTGGAGCACGAAGGGTAACTCTCCAAACCTTCCATATAAGGAAGTCCAATAATGCGGCGTCCACTGGGCATCCACAGTTGAGGAAACCCTCTGCCGCCTTTTCATTTGGACCCGTCCTCTTCGGCCCCGGCGTCCCACTTATTGCAAAAGGACCCTGCCCGGAATTGGCGAAGTACTTCGATTTCGAATGATAAAGGCATTGGATATTATCCCGGTTGCTGGTGAGGATGTGGAGAGCGAGGCTACGGGATATAGTTGCAGCTTCCGGAAGGAGGTGTTGATTCTCCCTGATCATCTTGCGGATTCCGGGACTTACAGCCTTTCTTTCGTCCTGCAAGAAACGGCGGAATTCCTTTCGAGCTCGTCCTAGAATCAAGGTTAACAACATCTCCGACACGACTTGATACATGACAGCCGTACCAATTTTTTTCCCTTGCGCCTCTTCCGACAGTTTCTCATATGAGTTTAGCACATCTATGAACAGTGGGTTTTCATTTCGATCAAATGGATGATAAGTGACAGTCGAGTGCAGACATACCTTTCCGCCTGCCGACTTTACTTGGTGGATCCTCTTCGTCGTCATCTTCATCATCTTCGTCATCATGAACTGCTCCCTCTGCTGCCTTTGTATCCTCTTCAATTCCCAACATGACCCCACCCAAAAGAGCCTTGTCAATAGAGGCCGACGCAGCCAAGTCCACGCGCAGACCAGATGTCTCGGAGTCCCCAGCAGCGGATGCATTCGAGACAGTTCCTGCAACCTCTCCCTGCAAGGAATTCCCCGTCACACCCTCCCCGACATCCATGACACCGCCAGAAAGAGCCTTGTCGACAGACGCCGACACAACCAAATCCATGTTGGAGTCTACAGCCGCAGACGGCTGGCTATACTCGTCCAAGACGGTTCTTGCAACCTCTCCCGGCAAAGGATTACTAGCTGCACCCTCGTCGGCATCGACATCCATTGCTGTGTTCTCGGTGCCATCCTCCCTGCTACATGGCCGCATATCGTTCACAGGACTGTTTCCTACTTCAGCCCCATCATTGGCCGTGCCTACATCACCTCCCTCAACCTCTCCAGCAGCTGCAGATACAGCGGTATGTTCTCCCGGCTTATCCTCATCTGTTTCAGTTAAACTCGATAGGCTGCCCGCCCGACTCCTCTTAAGATTTGGTTTCTCACCCTGGAAAGCATTACGCCTGCCACCACCGTTCGGCGTCTCCTCCATGAGAATTTTCTTCAACTCCTCCTTAGCCCGGTTCCATTCACTGCGGGCCTTCTCCAAAACATTTTTCGTCCTGGTCTGCATAGCTAAAGGTTGGTCAGGAATGTTCAACAAGGCTGATGTATTCCATACACTTATTGCCGCCCTTTGCCCCAGTTGCAGCTTTATCCATCACACCGTCGTATTTTGATTGTGCGTTGGACACATTGGTCTCAAGAACAGCAATAGTTTTCTCCAATTTTGCAACTCCTGTGGTGCCTATCAGCGAGCGTCTTAGTTCTGCAATAATTATCACGTACTCTCCATTGAAAACTCTTCTTTTGACGAGTCGGTCCTTTCAAACAGAATATGGTGAAAGACCAGTTATCTTCTACTTTGGGGCGCAATCTCATATGATGCGCTCTGCCGACGCGCCTGTTATTCTTTCAACCGGCCAATCAATGAACCTTGTGCTTCCTGTCATCAGACGATTTTCGTTGCCTTCGCATTTCAAATAATATATCCCGGGAGGCCGCCACCCCGCCAACTTAATCTGATGGGGCCCTGACATGACTAACTTCTAAACACAAGCAGGTTGTCACTGCTTGCGGCCTTTGTGCAGTGGTTTTCCAGCCGTTAGCCTGGTACGGTCTACCTTAGATACATGTTAATCAGACTTGTAGCAAGCGCTAGCCTTTGCTGAGATTAATGTGATAGAGTGTGAGCTGATCCGTCAGTGCCGGAGCCGGGGCATATGATTTGTTCGGTCAAGGGGTTATTGCCAAGCGAGAAATTGATATAGGGTTTTAAGCGTTTCCATCAATCTGATCTGTGCCGAAAATAGGCCCTACTTCCCTGTCAGTCGTCGTTTGTGTCCAGAAATTCCTGAATGTTGCACAGTCAGTATGTGGTTTTGTTGAGATGTACAGTGAATCATAGTACCTACTCTAAACGAAGCCCAATAGTCGGAGAAACTCCTCATCATCCTCAGCGTCTCCAGATTCATATACGGCAGGCACGCGTTCTTCAAATTCGTCAAATTCAGTGGGTGGTGAGGATGGAGGAAGAGGTGAGGATGGAGGAAGAGGCGAGGATGGAGGAAGAGGTGAGGATGGAGGAAGAAGGGCGGGTGCTGGCACAGCAGGGGTTTTCGAATGAATTGATTTAGCTTGTGGAGCAGCCGTTGGAACAGCAGAAGTACCAGTTCGTGCATAAAATCGGGGAGGTATCGTTTGTAGAGGCCGCATATTGTCGCTATGCTCCCCGGATTCAGATGAGGTGTCTTGAGGAAAAATGGGAGGACGCCGCTTTTTACGATGCTTGCGCACAACCGGGGGACTTCCCTGTCCATTCTCCGTATTGAGACACGAAGAACCCACAGTGCATGCTGCTCCCACTATCGGAGGTATTCTTGAAGGAACAGCATTTCCCTCCCCGTCTTGCATATTCCGTTTTGCCAAACGACTGCTACAGTTTAGATAGATGAGGTCTATATCTTAGAATAGGAGAAATGACATACGCAGCTGCTGTTAATCGTGCCTTTTCACGATATTTTCCAGCATTCTTCCAGTAGTGCCGGCTCGATGCCTCTCTATGACGTTCCTTCCTCTCCTGATCTGTATACTTCCTTCGGCGACCCATGAGACGGCGTGGGAGGAGCACCGTGTGTGGTAAGAGGCGAAATATCAGTGTTTGCAAATGGCTAGTTGGGTAAAAGGCAAAAGACTGGTGTTCGGAAGTGACGAGCAGTACGACTCTGACAGAAAATAAAAGATTTGGAATATTGCAACACAAAAGTCGCGTTTCTGATAAGTTTCGGATAAAAACAGTTATACACTACCGTTGCTACTGCTAGCCACCCAGAAACTTCTAGAAGGGCTGTGATCTACAGCACTTGCTGTTACGGCCTATTCACAAGACATAATTTGCGACGTGTTTCTGATAAGTTTGAGATAAGTTTATGATAAGTTTACGATCAAAACGACTATACTCTACCATCACTACCCCAGGAGACTCACTGTTGGCTCAATCGGACATTGGTTCAGAGATACGAAAGGTTCCTGAACATGGTTGATGCTATAGAGAACAATGTCAATTCGAATTTGTCTAAGACAACATGGCATTATTTGCCAGGGGACCACGGAACAGAGGTTATGAACGCCGCCCTCGAGATGTGAATATCAGTTCATTCACAAGCTAACACAGCACGGTCTTTGTCGTCGATGAATGGTGAACACGACCCAACGTGAAATTACAATGTTGTTCAGGTGCACATGTCACCGTCTTTATCGTCGACGAACGGCGACGGCCAGGCCGTTCTCGCCAACTCATGTTCCTAGCATACATCATATTAAATAAAAATATATTGTTGTATTTCTACTTAGGTATATACTTAAGCAGACGGCGCACCGCCCCTGTTACGAACCCATGGATACACCTGACATACCTCCCCCGTTAGCCCCAGGCAACCCCCGAAATGACGTCGAGCGATAAGTGGTTGGACCTCTCTATATGTCCTATATGATCAGCAATACACAGAAACATGAGACGTACCTCCCATCCCACCGCCCGGTGGCACACACCCGCCCATCATCACGGATAGCCACCGCCCTGTTCCCAGGGTGTTTCGTGCGGTGCGCTACGCACGCCGTCGAGACATCCCAGTCCTTTTGGAAAGGATCCATCAGCGAAAGCGTGCGTGACTAGTGAGGTGAGGGAGGTACCGTCAGATCGTACTGCCCGACGATGTGGTCTGCCCCCGTTCCGGCCGCTTCGTCCCTGAAGGGAGGCGCGAGGCGACGGCGTCGTCAGAGCGGCAATGGGGGGGTCTTCGCGGGTCCTGAGGTCGTTATTGGGCGTCTCACATCCTCTTTCAAGGGGAGGAGGGCGTTCCGCCGTGTTTTAGGAAAGCTAACCTGTAAAGGGAGGCATTATATTTAGTAAATGACATGCCGGCAGGGCCTAGTGTACACACCTTGGCGGCTCCCCCCACCAGGGGTCTGCCGTCCTTCCCTCGCTAACCCCCTTCGTCGGTTGATCGATACGACTGGAAAATGGATCTGAAAACCTTGACAAGACGGATTAGTATGATAAGAACTTGGAACAATAAGAAAATACTTTGGAACTTTACCGTGAAAGTTCCTAAACACGCGGCGGACGCGAGACGGGTGGTGGTAGGAGTTAGAGATAAGAGGGACACGCCGTGGGGGGTCCCGGGCTCGAGTCTCCCTTGGCGCGATCCTCTTGTAAGTGGTGGTGGAGGTGGGGAGGTGAAGCGATGGCTGCTTGTTTCAATGTTTGGATGAACAACAGCGTCACCTGAGATGCGTCATCTGATCAATCAGATGACGCAACACATGTTGGCCTAGACCAAGTCCAGACCCATCGCACCTGACCTCGTGAGGTTTGCATTTGTGGTGCGACACCTTGGGACAGCACGTGCTAAGTGTCTACCCTAAACAAACGTGCTGCGCCAACTGATGGCGCCTGGCCGGACTTACAATATTTCGCTCTTGACCTGGTACCACTACCATCCCCGCCCGCCGTCCCTATAGGCGTTTAATACCTTTAGATTAGACAGTACCTTACCATAGACCTTATTAGTATGGACTCTAATGGACTACACCCGGTCGAGGTCGTCTCTGAAGACGGCAACATATTGTCAAATGAAACTAAGCACGACAATGTTGACGAAGTAAGGAACTTAATACTAACTCAATGAAATGTATTCAACGTTACTACAGAAGTCGGTAGACGCCCAACGAACGGGTCAAAAGCGCCCGCGCATCGAGGTGTGGTACAAGTCATGCCGGGCCTCAGAATCTATACTCACGCGGCACGAAGCAGGACGTGAGGCGATTTCTGAGCCTGGAGGCCGAGGTCGACGATGAGAGTGAGGAAGACGATGATGATGAGGAGTTAGGTGCGTACTGTATACAGTGTCCCCGAGACAGACCACTAAGAACGCCCTTTAGATGATTTCTTGGAGGACCAGGAACCCGTAGTTGCCGATAGTCGCGTCTCCCACCGCCTGCTCTATCGTGAGCATACTCGCGCGTCCGCTGAAGGCAACTGGGTGTCGTTTTTGACTCGTGCTCACGAACGGGCGCACCACAACAAGCACGACAACAAGCATGATTATGTTGACGACGAAAGTTTGTTGGATGTCCCAAGGCCGCAGTTGTGGAGGGTAGCGGTGAAGGTCAGTTTATTGAAGTCATATGTTGTACTGGTTACTGACCATTTCGCAGCCGGGCTATGAAGAAACGGCGGCTTTCATCTTGATGGCTAAAATCATCCGAGGTGGGTGTCGCTGGGCGGTAAAGTCCATCGTTGGCGAAGTCTCTCATCCCGGCTGGATCGTCATCGAGGCTACCACCGTCAGCGACGTCGAATCAGCATGCCAAGAAGTATCCAATGTCTACCCACAGCGGATGCACGTCATTGCCCCCGAGGATGTGTCGGTCTGGATAAAAAAGCCGACATTATTCACGCCTCGCAACCAGTCTTGGGTACGGCTTTCACGGCACCCGTATCAAGGTGATCTAGCCTACGTTCGGGAGTTCAACACGGGGGGGGTACATACGGCGCTGATGTCCTGGTCGTTCCTCGGCTCAGACTAGAGCGCAGGCTGACTCGTCGTGTAAAACGTCCACGAAGTAGTCGTCCCGATCAGGCGCTGTTCGATGAGAAGAAAGTCATAGAGGTCTGGGGAGAGAAGTCGGTCGAGAGGAGGAATCAAGTTCTGCTGTTCAAGGGTGCAGTCTACGTGGATGGATACCTGTCATTTGTCACGAACGACTTTTATCCAGAGGAAGCCATACCGACTTCGGACGAAATCGCTCTCTTTCGAAACGCTCGCTGCATTCCTCGAGATGTCTTTCAAAGAACCTTGGAGATGATGACTAGGCGTCAATTGGTACTCGGGGACTCGGTTATAGTTGCGAACGGGGAGTCGCAGGGTGTCTTCGGCGTAGTCGAAAGTCTGACTGGCAACGAAGCTGTTATTCGTACAGTACCAGATAAATTGCAGTTGGCGGTATCGATTGACTCCCTACGAAAGGATTTCCGTGTCGGGGACCAAGTCAAGGTCACCATCGGAACACTCTCAGGTTCAACGGGGTGGGTGGTAGCTGTGACACCGGAAATGCTGACGTTGTACGATCATAAGGCGAAGAAACATGTCAGTCCTTTCACCTACTTTTGCTTAGTATCCATCTCACGTCATTTACGCAGATGCAAGTCCCGTACAATTGCGTTCAATTCTTCGAATTACCTTTCATAACGCACTCAGGCGAATCTTCGCATCACAACTCCAGACTTGAGTTTCCGAAGGATCCTCATCGTCATCTCGTCGGGCGGCATGTTCGAGTCATGAGAAACCACCAGCTCAAGGCCTACGAAGCCATCATCAAGTCTACTTTAGAAGGCAACAATGTCCTTATTGAAGTTCAAGCGACGATGAGACAGGAACGCATCAGCCTCTCGCATCTAACGTTAATGTACGTTTCGTCCACTCGGTATAGAAATATGTTGACCGCTACTTAGCAACGACTCCCATTTCACGCCATTGAGCATCGAGGAGATGACCCGCCGGCAATCCATATTATCGGGGATGGTGATACCCCAGTCTACCCTTCCTCTCGTGCCGTCAACGCCCCTCCCGCCCGGCACCAGTGTGGCATTCAGCCCTGCATGGGACCCCTCCTCTCGAACTCCAAGTGCAAATTCTTCCTTCCGTATGGTATTCCCATTTGCTTCTCGTTGACTATCTAATCAGCTCTTTTGCACAGCTTACAGCCCTTGGATGGAATCACCCCTTTTCACCGGCAAACGAATCAAAGTCCAAATCCACGACACCAAGGCTGTTCTCCGTGACCCCGGTTTCAAAAACGGGGATTACGAGGACAAACGGGGACTGTGGATCGGGACTGAAGGCAATCAAGCTAAAGTTCTAATCCATATGGAAAGGCTCTTGGTGCCGGACAAGTATGTACGTCCAATTCGGCCGGAAGTCAAGGGTGAAATGGTTACTGCTCTCGATGGTGTTTGGATGGGTAAGGAGTTCGTGGTCATGGATTTCGGAAAGGACCAATGCCTTGTTCGCGACCGTAAAGGGAAGAGAGACGCCAAGACTGACATTCGCCTAGCCACGAGCACTTTAGTAGTCATATGTCCTTGAGCCTTGTCTGCAATACGTTATATATGTCAGTTACATTGTATGTATACCAGTTCCAACGAGATGTGTTTGACAACTTCCCCCGAGGATTTCTTTGCTAAGTGAGATGGCTGGCAGCATCTCGGGACGGGTGGGAGGTCGAGATGGGACGAGTAAATGTGTATTTCTAAGGTACCGTCCTTCTTCCATCTAGATGAGTACCCAAAGCTCACTACATGTATGGCACCAGCATAGTATCAACTCCCTATCCTGATTCAAGATTTTTGTATATGCCTGCACCAACCATGGCAGCGCGTGATTGATTAGGACGAAGTCCCGACAGGTTCCAAGAGAAAGTAAGGTTTTTTCTTCATCGGCATCCCTGTGAATGACCCGGCATATCAGGCAGGCGTCATCAACGGGTATCGGCAGGTCGAGACTGGCCACGTCTACGACATAATTTACTGCCAATTCATTAGGTATGTTATGTTTAAAGTAAAGTAGTTTCGACTCACTGGCTCGCATGCTTAGGTAGCCGGACATCATTCTTCTGACGGACATTGGCATTGGTGAAGAGCCGACACGTTCACTCAACGACGGTTTCGACGCGCTTATACTGCTCATGGCCGCGTTATTTTTCCCCCGTCGGCTGGGATAAATTTAGTGGGAGTCTATTTTTGTTGAAGGTGAGTCATACGTTCCATGTGCTTCTTCTTGGCAGAATCACGTCATCTCTCAAAAGTAGGGTCCTTTCTTTTCGCATCAGTCGGTCCGTAGCAACAGCCCTATCACATGCGATCAAACCAGTCGAGCGACGCGCTTAAAGAACCTCGCGGTTGGAAATTCAGCAGGTATGTTTTCCCCCTTGTCAGTCGTATGGCTGCTGAATTCCCCTACAGATTCGGTGTCTCCCCCTCTGAGTGCCTCGTCTCCTGATGGTGGGAAGTGAGCAATGGCAGGATGGTCTTCGGGAGGGAAGGACGGCGTCCAGGTGCGCGGTCAAGGCTCTCACCACAATCTTCACTGACAAACGTTTTGCCATCGGAGGGCTCGATCGCGGCTGCTCCACGTACACCGTCGCCCCGATCGCCCATGTGTTCGAGCACGCCATGCCGGCCTCTGCAATTACGATTATCCCGGGCCCGCCTTCAAAAGCAGGAGCCGTTGGAGGCTTCTGCTTAGAATCCTCCCCCACTCCCGTGAGTAGGTGTTCTCTATCCTCTACGACCTCGAGCCGTTCGCGGGGCCTCACCCATAGGTCCTCGGCGGTGAAGGGGTCTGCTGTGCGTAGGGCCTCACCCACAGGCACTCGGCAGCGAGGGGAGAGCCGTGGTACATGCTTCGTCGCTCGTGGGGCCTCACCCACAGGCCCTCGGCGGTAGGGGGTGTAACGCGCATTGGGAATCTCCCAAGGGCTCCAACGCTGCACGCGGGCCTCACCCACGGGCCCTCGGCGGTGGGCTGCCCAACTCCTCCCCCCCACTCCCCCCAGCCGCTTCCGCTCACAGCCCCCTTGTCTCTTCTGTGGTTTACCTGTGCGAACACTCTTGCTAATTTATCTTTCGCCCGCAGGACATGTTTCGCAAGATACTGGATCGCCTCAGCCAGGTACGTTCCCCCAGCCCGTATGTGATGTGTCGCTCACTGCTTAGCCGCAGACGCGCTCTGGGATTTCTTTCAATCCTCAGAGCTTCGTGCCCTATGTCCCCTCTGCCATCGTCCCCCCATTGTTCAACACTGGTGGGATCATCCACGAGGTTGTCGATAACCTTGAGGACCTGATCCATGCCCGCGACGACATCCCACACGGTATCGATGACGACGTGCCAAAGCCCCTAAGCCCCATCACCCGGGCTAGGCTTCGACAGTCCATCGAAGCCCGACGCCTTGCTGCTCGGAAGAAACAGCGCCGTAGCTCAAAGCGTATCCAGGCCGCCCAAGACGCCACGCCCTACCACCGCCCTACACGCACGACTCGCACTGCCAAGGAGAAGCTCTTCTTCAACCCAGTCGATGTTTCTCTTGATGCCAAGAGCTTACCTAGGACGAAGGGCGGCTCATGGACGGGGACGCGTGGGGATCCAGCGCCGGAGTACCGGAGCGTGGAGGACTTTGTTAACATGGGCTTCCGCCACTTGAAGTGGGAGGGCGGGTGAGTCTTATTTTACTCAACACGAACTGTTGCTTACTTATTCTTCAGTGCACCCTTCTCCCTCCTGGACAGCGAGCGTCGGGCCATTATCAATGGTGCTGGAAGGCCCAAAGATGCGGACTGGGACGCCATTATCAAGGGCGCGGCTGCAATCATGGACGAAGTCCGCCAACAGGCCATTGGGGATGATACCACGGAGCATCGCCGTGGACGGTTTTTTGCCATCGCCACCGGTGTTTCGCACGGGACGGGAACGACGGTATGTTCTAACTCACTAACTACGCCTCATGTACTCATGTTATGTTTAAGCAACCGGTTAACATCAAGCATGAGAAAAAAGAGGAGCAGCGTAGAGTCCAGCGCCTTCGAGGCGACGTCAACCTTCGACGCATTGCCGGCTTCCAATCAAGTAAGTATTTTCATGCTAATGACTCTCATATGTATGTTCAACATTCCCTCTAGGTGCATTTGCCACGTTTGCCCCAAAGCTTTATCGCTTCTATGCCACCACTCTGCAGACGCTCTTCACCACCTGCACACATCTGGACCACACATTTTCGAATAGTGTCTTCCCCGCCTGTACATTCAACTGTGGCCCACAGACCTGCACCTGGCGCCACGTCGACTACGCTAACCTCCCGTACGGACTCTGTGCAATCACCGCCCTGGGTAACTTCAACCCGCGCACTGGTGGCCAGCTGATCCTATACGGTCTCAGAGTTGTCATCGATTTCCCTCCCGGCGCAACTATTCTCATTCCCTCTGGCTCTGTCGAACACGGAAACTGCCCCATTGCTCCGGACGAAACTCGCATGTCCTTCACACAGTATGCCGCAGGTGGCCTTTTTCGGTACGTCGCCTACAACTTCAAGACCATTCGGTCCTACTGCCAAGGCATGAAGGCGAAGACACCGAAGGAGAAGCGTTTAGCCCGCTTAGAAGTAGATCTTGCAGATGGGGTGCGATGGGAGCAGGGGGTGAATATGTTTACTAAGGTTCCGGCCTGATACTCTACCTTACCGCTCCTTTACGTCGTAAGTACAAGCCTTCAACGCTAAGTCTTTCTTGATTCAATTAATTTAAATTGATCATGTTAGTATTGTCAATATGTTTTATCTCAGCCTCTAGCGCTTGGCTTAAGTCTTTTTGAAGAAATGTGAGAACACGAAATCTGAATTGATTATTGATTGTCATTGATTTTGTTGATTTCCATTGATTTCAAAATCAACGCTAATACATATCAAATGCCTAGTGCCTCCCAATCTACTGGTATAGGGCGTCCGAACCACTTTGAATACGTGTCCTCCCCATCAACTACGTCGGAAGTGCCCCACCCCGCACCAAGCAAACAGAATTTGATGGAAACATCCCTGGATCGGTTGTACGAACGCCACACTAATATGAACTAATCGCCCCCCGTGCCCCATGGATCATCAACTGCATCGGAAGGGCCTTCCTCATCAGCGGCGTCGGAAAAGCCCCACCCCACCCCATCCCCATCCCCTTCCACCCCCAAATGCTCTGGTTCTCCCCAGCCGGGTGAACACCCATCACACCCTTCCACCCCCCAATGCCAGCCGCCTGAATGCCAGCCGCCTGAACATGTGCGCCGCTCGTCGATTATGGACTGAATGCAGCCCCGAATGCAGGCCCGACAAATCATGTGGCGACGGTCCGTTCCCGATTCCGTCCATTGCACCACATCCTCATCTTCCCTCATGCCAGCCAATAACTCCTGTGCCGGAAACAGGGGCCATTCTTGCCGGAACGTCGCAACATCGCAATATTTGCAATCGGAAGCGACATTGAGCTGACACAATTTAGCTCCGAGGATTTCGATTACGACGCCGGCAGGACTGATGGGGTGCGGGTTAGTGGCCTTTCCCTTGTCTGCTGGCAGAACTTTTGTATTTCAGCTAGTAACTCGCAAGCAGATGTAAGTCGTACTAACCTTCTGTGGTTGGTTGTGGAGATTGCTGAGCTTCGTTTTCAGCCATGCAGTTTGCTGGGGGATTTGAATCACAGTGATATATTATTCATTCAAAAATTCGGCCTGATATAGTGGACCTGTCGGCTATCCCGATATTGCTGTCGGCTATCTATTCCAATTAGACCAGCCGGAATTTTATGCAAGGGTAGCGCTCCGCTACGCACACGCGTGGCACTTCCCGATATTGCTGTCGGCTATCTATTCCAATAAACCGGCTGGAATTTCATGCAAGGGTAGCGCTCCGCTACGCACGCGCTCCAAGATACTGGTCAGGAGGGCTGCCTGTTCGGCCTTGGCCGCAAGTTCCGCACGCACTTGTTTTGCTTCCTCCTCAGTCGCCATCTTTTCCCTCTCCATTCTACCACAGCGCATATTGAGCTCGATAACCTTCTGTTTGTTCAATAGAAGGAGCGCCTCGACCACTGCACCAAAATTGTTGACTAGTTCAGACGTCTGTGGGTAAGCATCCTGTCGCAAGTTAGGGGATGCGTAATGGTAGAATGAGTTGCTTGATGCGGCTTGGGAGTGCTGGCCAGCAACAAACAGCCAGCAGTTGGTCTCTGCGGAAAGACGTTCGCACTAATAAATAATTTGAGCATTTAGCATCATCTAGCACCGCCGCAAGTAGTAAACTGTACACATACACGTTCAATAATATCCCGAATTTCGGCACGAAATCGACGAGATGCAGCACTCAGGACAGTGGCAGGAGGGCGAGGCTCGTGCTGACGGACGATGTCTACCTGTTTCGAGCCCTGCATGGCGCCCTCAACCATGCCGTGGAATGGATTGGCTGCAGTCGGGCGAATACGGGTTCCAGGAGAGGGCGATGAATGCACAGAATCTCTAGAGAGAAGAGTCGAAGACATAACCGGTGAGGAAGGGGGTGGGGAAGATGGTGGTAGGGTCCCAGGCAAACACACGGGGGAGGAAGAAGGGGTTCCTACTCCCATGTCTTGTTGAGCGACAGGGCTATAGTCCCTCCCTGAAGATAACTGGGGAAAGAGGTTGAGGCGAGGGATCTGTGGCCCATGAAAAGGGTGAGGTCGACGCGGCGTACGGAGGTCAGGGTGGATGTTCGACTCTGAGTTCTCTTCTTCCTGGTCAGGAATGGTGCTGGGGGGTTCAGACGGGGGCTCCGACGCCTGTGGGGTCAGGCAGTCCTGGTCAAGGACAGTGCCAGGTGGTATAGAAGGGGGCTGTGGGGTTAGAGGGTCCAAAGCAGGATTTTCCTGTTTAAGGGAAGTCTGTGAGGCGAAGGCGCGGTGATGGTGGCATTGGACTTACTGTAGTAGGCCTCTTGCGCTTTGCACTGTGCACAGGGCATTCCTTCAGAAGGGGATGATCAGGGCACCGCTGACACCGCAGTGGCCCTCTGGCCTTTTTTGTCTGTGGTAGCGTCGACTGTTTCTTGGAAGAAGTTGTGGCTTTGTCAGTGGAGATGGCTTTCTTTGAGGGGGAATATTTTCGAGGGGACTTTCGAGGGAGTGGTGCCATAGCGTGATATCCCTTGGTGCTATGTGAAAAAATTAAGGCGAGGAGGAGAAATATGTCGGCGGACCACCACCGTTTGCGATCGCCTGCAGGAATGGCAAAGACTCACCACGTATCTTTAATGATCACCTGTGGAAATAGCAAAGACCCACCATATGTTATACTATGTCTATCATCTTGCCTAAACCACCGCCCAAGACTGCTCCGATTGTTCTACCAGTTCGCGGAAATAACCAAGTCAACCTTCCTCAAATCACAGGAGGACTTTGGACAGATGGCTCGCGCCAGGAATCACCTCAGAAACGCCGCCGGGTAGGAGTCCCCAGCAGGGCACGGAATGAGACGCAGAAAAAACGCCCACCACCCAAGGCCGGTGGCTCGTCTGCGCTAGAAATGTCTGGAGTACAGTGCTTTGATTTTGATGGCAGTGCGACAACCATAGATGATGGATATGGTTCATCATTTGGAGACGAAATTGAACACCCAGACCTTGAGGGGTCGTTGGCTGAGGGTGACGAGGAATTGACAAGGAGTGACGGTGTCAGTATCGATGATCTACAGAACTTTTGGACGTACGTGGATCTGGTCTGGACTGGAGGTGTTAGTGTGGTCCAACTGTACGGCAATGTCTTCGTTGTACAGGGCTGGGACTCGAAAAGTGCATTGGGCATGGTATGTACACAATCTTCATCAATTCTCTTTGCCATTAACAAGCTTGTGATTAGCGATCTTGGTATCATCTGGAGCGCACAAAGATCGGGACTAAAACCGTCGTTGGCTGTTACTGCAAACGGAGTAGGAGAGATGGAGTGTGTGTCCACCAGCGTTTCGTGGAGAATTACGGAGAGGAAGAGTTTCCAGGAGACAAACACGCCCTTGCAGGTGAGTGCATGTGCTTGTGAAAAGGGGAATACGAACCAACCCTCCCGAAAGATAGTGAAGCCTCCGCCATCCTCTTCTTGCGACAGCCTGGTGGCGGTGAGAAGTTTATAAACTATTTTTCAGTAAGCTCAAGATCGGGAACTGCTAAAAGCCGTGCAGTCGTGATGCATGACGGTGACGATAGGGGAGGGGGTTCTTGGAAATGTACGAAGGATGTGCAGGATAACTGTATCCACATTACGGATGCAAGGAGGGTGCTTCTGCGGGTTTTAGGCCTTGAATCGACCAACGGAAGCCGTGAAGATATGGCTATAGACCTTAATGTTCTAGACGCCGGTTAGTGATGAATTACAATCCTGGCGCTGAACTCTGCTAATGTCCCTATTTCTAGTAATGACACCGCGAAAGCTTCGACGAAATAATTCAATCTCATACTTGCCCATTGTACCACCCATCTGGGCGGCTTTAGACACGGACGTTCCCCATTATATTCGACCTAACCCATGCAGGCAGGCCCCACTTCTCCTGCATCTGGATTTCACTTCAACATGTCCCTGTGGACCGACCCGCACCCATTACAGCCCTCAGAACCCAATCATTGTGAGGGATTGTACCATTTATGGCTTGACGGAGGCCTTCCAAAGTCGTATCCAAGTACAAAGCTGTTCAACCTGCGCTGGACGTGCTCGACGGTTCATAGGCCCTGAGCCTCGTGGACTTGGGATCTTCAACTTCAACAACCGCATCCTCTTTACCCACGAGCTTCTCGATGATTACACCAGTGTCTACACTTCATCTGAAACCCCATTTACGGCATGGGTGACAGTTCTCAGCCGCCGGTACGGTGCGAACAATTCATCTGCACCATTTGTTACGGAAGAAGTTTTCCGTGCGGCTTGGTTTGCCTATGTGGACCTGCAAGACTTTAGCAATGACATGCGGTGCAAGAAATGTGGGCCTATTCCAGAGGACGTGGTATGGGATGGCGTCACAGTCGGGTTCAACAAGAAGCATCTGTTGCCAACGTTACGACCACCTACCGTTTCCGACGCAAACAATTCCCCTGTCAGGAAGAACCGGTATATTTGGAAGCAACAGCTCTTAAATGATGCTAAGCTCCGGAGGCGTTTGCGTCTGGTGGTCAGGGGTGCTGGCGGGATTCGTCTCACATCCCAGAATGCTGCTGATGACTCAGAAGACGATGAAGGACTCAGAGAGAGGAAGCGTTCAGAGGCTGCATCTAAGGCAGAGGTGGAACGGGTCACTTCTATCCCTCAAGTAATTTCAGACCTGGCGGCGGTGAACGGCTCCCTAGCAGCTTTATTTGACCAACACTTTGGGCTAGCGGCAGTCTATATCGGCACGACGCCCCCCTCAGTATATAAAAAATTATTCATCCAGGTTCTTCTCTTCCACTTCATTTTGCATTACGACGTTGACATAGTACAGCTTGCGGCAGACGAATCTGTACTTCAGATGCTCAATAAAACTGCACTCGACCAACTGGCTTCATTCAACCAACAGCCATGTCATGCCGCCGCATCAGAGATGATAAACTGTCCAGTTCTCCTACAAGTCCTGAAATATCATGATAACGACGAAAAATACCCTGCCTCAATACTTGGTTTGTGTCAGTGGCTGCACCATCGTGGCTCTGAAGTTTTCGGTTCCGTGATGTCACAAGCAGCTCAAGATAGCTTGCATACGACTTCTATTGTAGAGGAAGACTGGCGAGAGGTCATTCAACACCTTCCTATTTGCACTTACGACACCTCATTCTGATTAATTGTTATAGACCGGTTGCTGTTATAGCCTGCCTCAGATTCGACACCGACCTGTTTATGAAAATCTGAAGCACGACATTCGAACTGAAACTAGCAACAATCGCGGTGCAAAATGCTCAAAATACTATGCTCAGTACGGTGCAAAGAAATTAACTGGTGGTATTCTGGCAGCTTGGTGCACTCACAGTGTGTGCTACGGTTTCCATTTCATTCCGAAGGGCGAAGGAAGAAACGATGTTTTCTCTGCAATGTACACACGATGGGAAATAGCGCCAAAACGTATCATCTACGACTTTGCATGTGCATTGGGCCCATATTGCTTGATTCGGGAGCCAGCATTTTTTGCAGAAAGCACGTATGGAATCGACATCTTTCATGCAAGTGATCACAAAAAGTGTGCACCTGCAGCATTTCTGGAGACGTATATGGCCGTGGATCCACGGTTGGCATTGGTTAATTCAAGTGCGGCGGAGTGCGGGAATGGAGGAATCAAGAGAATCCGTAAATCAGTCAGTTATATGGGGCAGGCGCGAGCAATCATGTACACCAAGGTATTTCTCTCGGTTTGGAATAGGTTGAGGATTAGAGCGTTTAGCTGTACATAGTTAAATACTAAGCCACCATACTAATCAGACGGCCAGAATTGACCATATACAAGACTCGGGAGGATACTCACCATATTGCAAAGAATCGAGCATACGGTAGGAATTCACCATGGCTATGAGGGTGGCAGATATTCACTGTATCTGCAGAAACAGGTAACACAGTGAGAATTCACCATAACTTAGATTCCAGAGGATACTCACCATAATGTAAAAAATAGGGTATATAGTGGGAATTCACCATAAGCATGAGGGTGGCAGATATTCACCATACCTGCAGAAATAGGTAATACGGTGAGGATTCACCATAGACAAAATCCTGGAGGATAGTCACCATAATGCCAAAAATCAAGAACGTGGTGAGATGTCACTAAAACCAAGAGGTTGGCATATATTCACCATACCTGCGGAAATAGGTAACACAGCGAGAATTCACCACATCCAAGTTCCCGGAGGATACTCACCATACCTGCAGAAACTGGTGATGTAGCGAGGAATCACCTCCAGCATGTCGGTGGTTCGAGTCAACATTGCTGTAAGACCTATGAAATATGGCGAACATCTGCCTTACCGTAGCTATTCAGCAGAGTCGCCATGGATCTAAGCCAAGCGTATTTGGGTATGTGCATGAAATAGGCATGGTCATGTAGCCTAGTGGTTAAGTAGACGTGGTTTGTTCTGTACCTCTGTCCTCAACAGATTGTGGGTTCAATCCTTTTAAGTATCAATTGTTTTTTAACAATTGACTTATGGTGAGTTGTCCACCATTTTTCGCTTTAAATTTGGGGGATAACTGCCATATACTGACTACGTTGCATACAGGCCGAGTGGATGAATATGGTGGATGCCCACCATGCCGACATGTCAGATGTGTCTGGATGGCATGTCAGTGGTGTTTGGGCAACCTGTCAGTGGTGTTTGGCTGGCATAGACTGGCACAGGTATCTGTGTAGATGTCAGCACAGCCTCGCACGGCGACTCCCACTCGTCCAGTAGTGATTACATCCTTCAATTCGTAACATGTGGGATATAGGCCTGACTTGAACGAGAGCCTCTGTGCGTTCTTAATGAGGTGCCGGTGGAAGCTTGTCGGAGGTGCATCCAGATTATCCAGCAGCTGATGACACTCATAAGAATCTCAGCCATATATTTTTGGAGTGGTGGAAACGTACCCGTTGAAATATATCTAGAAGTCGCTGGGCACTGGAATTTCGACACGCCAGAAGTTGTTTGGACTCCTCCTTATTTCGGAAGAGTGCTTGCAGCCTTTCGGCCAGAGGTCTAATCTACCAGGGATTATGGGGGGGAAGGAATAACGAGTGCTTGACGAGACTTACCTTGGGGTCCACATTGCCCAAGTCCACCTCTAGTCTCCCATAAACAATTGGGAGCTTCTGCTCCGCACCGTTCAAGTCTAGTTCATCGACGCTGTCGCCTTGCTCAAGAGCAGGACTTCCATAGGGATACCTACATCACATGTAAGTCTCAGGAATTATTTGAGAGCTCGACCGCGAACTTTGAGCGGGTGCCAGGCATTGGGAGGTTTTGGGATGTGAAGAGAGGATGTATCGATTTGTGAAGGACGAAGGATGGCTCACGTCCGTATTTAAACACCTGTGGTTGGCGTGACTTTGCGAACCCACACTCTGATGACATCAGATAGGGTTCGCGAACATGCCTCTAACTCAGAGCAATGTTTCGCGAACATCGCCTCTGATCAGAGGGCAATATTCGCGAAGAATGCTCTGCTTTAGAAGGCTGCTACAGTTTCTCACACACCCAGTCCCGCCTGTATACCCCGATTTGGATAGGCCCCCCTCTTACCTTCGAGCTCACTGTTCAGACCGGCGGCGGCGCCACTTCCTCATTTGGGCAAACTCCATTTAGACATTCACGCTTCACATCGTTGTATGGGCACACCTGAATCCCCTCCTGCCTGCATAGATACTGGAACAACAGATAGATGCATGGTAGAAATTATATGTATTAGTTGTATCTACAGCTATAGTGTGTAAGGTCTAAACTCCCCCCGTCAGCCTTCTCGGCATTCTCGACGTCTTCTGGTAAAATTGAACCGTACCCCGCCCAACAATGCCGTTCGTGAGCAGCACGACACCGCCTGGGCTGCCTGCTCGTGCGCATCAGCATCCCTCCCCTCAACCGTGGCCGCCGAACCCTCCGAACCCTCCTCCTGCCATCGATCCGCCCCAGCCTTGCCCTTACAACCCCATGACGACCACTAACAAGGGGGATTGGTCCAGACTGAAGACTAACTGCGACATCGGCTGGAATAAGGGAAGATGGGAGGTTAGTGACCTTCTTCAATATGCAACGAGGGCTGACCTACAGGAAGTTCTGGCCTCGATTTGTGCGAGCGTGGAGAGGTGGGGTGGATGGTAGTGGATGGATGAGGGTTACGTGGCAACTCGAATTGGCGTCTCGGTTGTTGCCGAGATGATTTCACACGCTTCCTCAAGGTCGCAAACAACGACGACGAAGCTCGTAATACTTCGTTGATTATACCTGGTGGTGATTAAGATATTAAAATAAGCTGAACCACACATTTCCTGTCTGTTGAGTGATTAAGATGAAGGGATCTCTCCAAATAATCCCCAAAACTTGTGTTTTACTTTGCATGTTTCCGACTGTTTCCAACTACTTATTGCAGACTCCCGAGTACAAATACATATGAGATCTCGAAGTCTGTTGATGGTTGCGTACCACTTGTATGCTACCACTGTGCTTGATAGGTTGCAGTATTCCACTTTCCACATACCAATAGAATCTTGCAGACAGTGTTCAGATACAAAGAGACTATATTCTCAGGCTTCCCGACTGATTTTCTGCAGTATTCTACAAGAATTTAAATTTCGTGGTGGACGTGTCCTACCTGTGTGCCACCTGTGTCCGACTGTGTACCACCTGTGTTCTACTGTGCATTCAATGCATCCAGCCCCGCACCTGCCATTGAAGGCCGCCCCAAATGTGGAGGAACAGGAGATGGACGAAATCAGGCTGAAAGGTTGAAAATAAGTTTTGACCGAAAAAGAAAGTTTTTGATCGCTGTATCCGACGACGAGCGGAGCTTATTGAGTGGCGGTGCACGTGGAGGGCGCGATGCGGCTGGCGGGAGCGACCCAAATGTCGTGGGAAGGAAGGTTCGTGAACCTATTCGCGAACCCCCCTCTAATTTGCCGTCCTTGTGATTAGAGACGTGTTCGCGAACCATCTTTGATCTCATCAGAGCATGGGTTCGCGAATAATTGGTTACATAGCCTGATTTAAATGAAGCAGAGGCAGCACTCTTAATACAAGTATTACAGATTAAGCGAACGGGTCTGATGTGCGTAGGATATCCTCGAAATCGTCAATCATCATCTCGTCGGGTTTCAACTCTAGACCCATTAGCTCCCGAAATTGGGTTGAGGAAGGCGCCATATCACGCTCATCGAGTTGCACATCCTCTGGGCGTAGCATGGCCGTCAAGCGACTGACGACCTCGTCGACTGTAGGACGCTGTGCACGCTCAGTGGACCAACAACTCTCCATCAGAGACCAGATGTCCTCTGTGAGTCCCCAAGCACTCCAGCTAGGACTCGATGCCGGAGGCCGCTCGGGGTGCTTGCCTTCAGCGATTGCCATTTCGACCATGCCGCCAATCTTAATTTCATGGAACGGTCGTTTCCCTGCGAGAATCTGGACATGGTTAACTACCATAAAGATGGATGGTGTCAACGTTCCGGCCTACCTGGTAGGCAACGCAGGCCCAAGCATAGATGTCGGTGGCTTTAGTATTCTTCACGTCATCGTCGATCTTCGGGCGTAGAATCTCGGGTGCTAGAAACCTGGCTGTGCCTCCCCTCGACGACAATGAGGTTAGGGATGTCCATGCCAGTTTAGTTTCGTCGGAGATACCAGAGATCCCAAAGTCGGCAACATAAGCTCTTCCCGAACCATAGACTAGAATATTTAGCTGTATGATCCATATGTTAGCGAGGAGTCACATTGAACAATGCATTATGGTATGTACCCCTTTTAGATCCCCGTGTATAACCCCTAGCCCATGTAAAAATTGGAGCCCTCGGGCTATGTCGAGTAGCTGCGGAAATTTTGGTTAACATGATTCTTTTACAGATATCACCATGGGTGAGCCCACATACCAAAAGTACACGATTTGAAGTTGGATGGTTCTCAAGATATTGAACGACTGTGCCATGTTCCATCCAGGGAGCGACGAACGCAAAGTCGCCGTTGAAGCGATATACTCCGTAGAAGGGAAGAAGGTTGGGATGCGATAACTGACCCCAAAGGATAGATTCTTTCGCCAATGCCTTGCGATAAGTCATGAGTCTTGGTTTACGAAGATAAGGACTGGAGCGGAATGTACCTTCAACCAATGCCCCTCTTGGGATTCCGGATCCAAATCTGTTTTGACGACCTTCAAGCACACTGGCTGGCCCCGAAACGTTCCCTTGTAGATGCGAGAAAAGGCTCCCCCGGCCAGTTGTCCTCCAACAGAGGTTACATCTTTCAATTCGTAACACGTAGGATATAGGCTCGACCTCCGAGAAAGCCACTGCGTCACAAGGATAAGTTGGCGGTGGAAGCCTGGTGGAAGTGCTTCAAGGCTATCCAGGAGCTAACGGCATTCATGAGAATCTCATCGATATCTTTTTCGAGGTGGTGGAACATACCCATTGAAATGTATCTAGGAGTCGCTGAGCACTTGTGTTCCGACATGCCAGAAGTCGTTTGAACTCCTCCTTATTTCGGAAGACTGCTTCCAGCCTTTCGACCAAGGGTTCAATCTAAAGACGATTATGTTAGTAGGAGGGTTATTCGTCGTTTGACGAGACTGACCTTTGGGTCCACATGGTCCAAGTCTACTGGCGCTATCCCGTAAACCAGGGGTTTCCCCTCCACTCCTGCCGACTGTAGCTCATCAAAGCTATCACCGACATCAGGGATCGGACTCTCATATGGCGTTCTAAATCATCTCTCAGTCCTGGCGAATACTCGAGGAGACACGTTCACTGACCCAGCATTCGGCGAAAGAATAGGGTCGGCCAATGTCGTATTAACTCGGGGACTATCCTCTGATTTGGACTGAGTAAATTATGAACGCCATCCGAAGAGATGATAATCTCACGAAGTATTTGAGGTGAACTGAGGAGATTTGCAGCCCGTAAGTCCGTTTCAAGTTCTTCAAGACGCCGCAGTCTAATCTCGAGGTCGTCCTGTGGTAACGAACTGCTTGAGCCCAGGCGACTCTTCTCATCCCGCCTGACTTGCGCTCGCAAAGAGCTGTGCTATGAAGCAAGGTATCGAAGTCAGCGGCTTCGTATCCACACATGCGATGTGCCCTACCGTAACCTCGTCTGCCGCCGTACGGCACTCCTCCTCGTATTCTTTGGCCGTTTCTACCATCGCACTGAATTTCTTCATCCCGATGACGAATTTTTTTCTTGCTGCCTGTTTCCCCATCTGTTCCACAACATGTTGGACAAGTCTGGCAAGTAAATTGTTAGCCGTTGCATTGATGGAGAGGATACTGCCTCTTAACTCACTGACTGCACGTCGCTACATGTTCGCGAAATTCGTCGTCTGTGAGCAATGGGTTGAACTCTCGTAGTTCTTCCACTGCTCTAGCAAGACTAGCCCCGGCGGCGGTGAGGCGGGAGGCTATTTCGCTTGGTGTGTATGCTGTACATCGACCCAAAGTAAAAAGTTCCACCGCGAATCTTGGGCTGATTGAGATTCGGCTACCAGCTGATGATGATTTGCCAGACAATTTCTGGACAGCCATTGGGCGTTGCAGGGGGAGAAAGGAGTATTGATCTGTGGGGGTTAAAGGATGGCAAAGCTCATGCCTATATATAAATCAGACCTGAGACGGCTTCATCCTGGGGAACGTGGTTGGATGCATGACAGAGTTTCCAAACGAAGAATAACAAAACCGATTCCCTGAGTTTGTTTCAATGTGAGAACAAGAGGTTTACTTGTCGTCACCGGACTCGGACTGACTCGTTGAAGTTTGTTGGTGATCGATCCAAATTGAGTTGATCGGCGTTGAAAGAAAGTTGCCACGCTGTCAATGCCTGTCCACAGCCCTGCAATGTTCAGTTCTGCAAGTTCCTCTTACGGATATTTCTGTTTCTGTGCAACGTAGGCGGAAGTAGGCGGAACGGAGTTGCCCTCGCCATGGGGTCTGCCTCAACCCCTCAAGAAGTTGCCAGGATTCCGTATGACCCTCATTCCATGAAGAATGGTAAACTCATGACCAATGAATTTCTCTGGCGCGATCATTACCAGTTCCTCAAGGATCATGGCTATACTCTCAGACCACGCTACCATCCAGAATGGGTGGCCTCGTGGTTAAACACTTCTAAGGACTGGACGACCTGCGAGGACGGGGTTGCTATGCGAGTGAGCAAACTCTTTCATTCAAGTCAATGTGCCCTCTTACAGCTCCTCGCTACATAGAATGGACAGGTTTTGGACGCAACTCGAGCTGATGGATCTTCTGTCATATTGAAACGAGTCAACGTTTCTAGGTTCCCCAAAGAAATTACGGTGGGGAAGCATTTCTCCTCAGAACCATTGAGTTCAAATCCTAAAAACCACTGCGTGCCTATCCTTGACGTCATCTCTCCCTCGGAGGGCTCAAATATCGCCTTCATGGTAATGCCACTTTTGCTTAGAACCAAATTTGTACCATTCGAGACTATCGGAGAAGCGGTAGATTTCTTTCGACAGATTTTTGAGGTAGGCGTCTACTTGAAATTGGGAAGCAGATCTAAGTTTATTTTGCAGGGCTTACTATTCATGCATGAGAATCATGTCGTCCACGGGTAGGAGATATCGACCTCAATCCGCAAGCGCTAACCTCAGTGCATCACTAGAGATTGCAAATACAACAATATCATGGCGGACACGCTGCGTCTTTTCAGTTCACCACCGCACCCTAGCCGTCCCAGGATGAAGCGCGACTTCAGCGGCCGAACTGCAAAGCCCGCGTCTCGAACTGCCAAACCCGTCAAGTATTACCTTCTCGACTTCGATCTATCCAATATCTATCGACCTGAGGACGCCCCTCATCTTGAGACACCCCCATGGGGCGGCGACAAGACCGTTCCAGAATTTTCGATACCGGGTGCCCCACCTTGTGACCCGTTCCCTGTTGATATCTACTGCATAGGCAACGCTATCAAGCAGAATTTTGTCGACGTATGCCCTTCCTGTCGTCTTAAAATGTCCTTCTCAACGGTGGTACACAGGGTTGGGAACACCGGACCAAGGCCAAGAAAGGCTTCGAGTTCATGCGTGGACTTATCTCAGAGATGACGGACGAAGATCCTCAGAAGAGGCCTACGATGAACGAGGTTGTCTCCCGCTTTGACGCTATCGTCAAAGGACTGAGCACGCGTAAGCTGCGTTCGTTGGTCGTTAACGTCGACGAATCACCTGGAGTGTTTCGTACGATTTCCCACTGGACAAGACAGTCGTCTTACATTGCGCGTCGCCTGCCTGCGATACCCAAGGCATGATGATGATGTGGCAAAATATGTGTCTTGTTTGGTTGCGGGTATCGAAACTTCACGTACATTGCTAGCACATGGCCATTCTGCAGTAGGTACGGGAAATAGATTCCCAGTGATGACTCGCTCCTATTGCTTTAGACTCTGATTTGATGCTCAATGCACGGCAGTTCAGTCACAATTTTTCTTTGGCTTGCCTCAGGATTTTCGTTGTTGCTCGCTGAAGCTTGTCAGTCGGACTTTTTCAGAGAACTTCTATCTAACATCTACCAGTAATCTCTTGATGAGTTCTGCAGTCCATGAAGATGATGATATTGGATATGCCATGGCCCGCATGACTTTTAGTTTCTTATCAGATGAGTCTAGTGACTAGCTTCCATGAAACGATGTTTTGTTGGTGGCAATCTCGTTTGAGAAATGCTTCCTAGATCGCAGATGGTTTATTTGCGTAACAGCTCAGAAGGCGGTGCAGGGATGGTCTCTGTTTTCTCGCTCCAACAGTGCAGATGAATTTGTGTGAAGCGTACGCGTTTTGAGTCCCAGGAATAACGGCTTGGAAAGCGCGATTCTGAAGCAGCTCAGCTGGGGAGGGTCTGACGTAAAATAATGTAACAAGAGGGTTGTAACAACGTACCATATAGGCCTCCATCTCCACTATAGAGAAGGTCACATTTCTCGAACGATCTCGATTTATAGAAAAGACACGGACCTGTGGTTAATATCCTACAAGTGATCGAAATAGATGAGATATGGTTCAGACGCATCGTAAGAGTAATAGGATCACACACCTCCCACATATACCCATATAGCGTGGGCGGTATGGCATGAGACACGTTTGCGGTGAGGCGCAGGTTGAGGGCATTCGGAGCGACGATGGTACTTTGCACATCAGGAAGCAAACAGCAGATGATCGATATCACAGCGCTCAGCCGCGAAAGAGGTCGCATGATGTGAAGATACAGTCCGGACTCGAGGAGCACTTCTTTTTAACCATAATGACAAGACATGACGGGCCGTTGGAGAGTTGTTCACATGGCGGGCCGAGGATGCTTCTCCACTCACACCATCGACATGCAGCGACACGGAAAAACCTACACCCAGAGAGCAACAAGAAGGGGTGATGGGCCGACCAATATCCATCTTACGGGTGAATCCACGAGGCTTAACGCATCTATCTGGATGTGTGGCAGTTAAGGAGGGCTTCGATGTCGCGTTCCCGAGAATTTTTCGGTTATGTGAGGGAAGGAGAAGTGATGTGAGGGAAGGAGAAGTGATGGATTAAACAGAGACTTCTTATATTGTTGTCGCACATATTGAACGTCGAGATCGCCTGGCCAGTGTGCATTGTGTAAAAACGGGCAGGGCGCCTGAGTGCAAAAGACAGGCGGCCTCCCTTTCAACACAACCCGACTTTCCCACGCATCCGACATGTGTTCTTGCGATCCCGCCGGTTCTATCATGAAAGCATGACCTCCGACCTCGATACTTGCACTATGGCTGCCACTCCCATGATATCACGACGACAATGGACCCATGATATCTCCAGAAGTTGACTTTTTGAAATTGGTCACGGAGTATGCTGACCTCGAGCGGACCGGAGCCATATGAAAGAACGTCATGGGAATGCACGGAAAACTAAAGAGCTTCTACGTGAGGGAGAAGGGCCCATTCACTTATGTACCACCCGGATCGTCGATATTTTGATCATATAAGGCCAAGTTCCTATACTCATAGCCCTGGTTCCTCATTCTGGCCCACTATGAGGCTTCTTTCTCATCCAATGGCTTGGATATTTTGTATCTCAATGGCGAGTCTTGTATCGGCGCAGCTTGGGTTGCCTAACGGCCTCCTACCATTTACTACGCCGACGTTCTCGCTTCAGCTTGTTAAGGATTCGCAGACCCTATATTCGCTCAAACCGGCCGGCTCGTCGTTTGATTTTATACCAGGTGATAAAATGACCCAGCGACAGAATAACGGTCAATATCATCTGGGAGATATAACATTCAGAGCTCGCAAGGTTGGCTCCACAGCGTGGGTCAGTGGTGACTCTTCCACCGCTAGACGCCCTGTTACTGCTCTTGCAGTTTCTGGAACGACACTTGCAGCGGCAAACCTTGCCCCTACTCTACCCTCGACATCGCTTCTAAGCATTACGCGTCGTTGGGTTCTCCAAAACAACGTGCTTCAACTGTTATTTGACGTTACCAACTCCCAGACGACCGCAGTCGAGATTGGGGCGCTTGGGATCCCACTCGAGTTCAACAATGTAGGACTTGTCATATCCGTCGTCGATACACCATCTGACGCTGCCATGATTTTTCAGATTTTTACTGACCGTACGGCGGCGCAAACGAACGAAGCTTGTAGCTTGTTCGATCCATACCCCGGTCAAGATGCGGGATACGTTCAAGTGGCGCCTCTTCTCGGTACTCTCCGCCCCCTCGTAGTGCTGCCTGTCGGCAAATCGCCGCTTGAAGGATGGAGATTCCTCCCAGAATCTACATCTTCCACGCCATTCTACCAATCGCAGACATTCGAAGGTTTATACGAATGGCAATTTCATACCTTGGCATACGCACAGAACGAATGGTCGAAGGTTACCCCATGGAACGCTGCGACGTCGGTCACTCTCCAGGCCGGCCAGAGCCGCACTTATGGCGTTCAGTTCCTCCTTGCCTCTTCCATCCGCGACATCGATCGCACGGTCAGGAGCGCCAATCGCCCTGTTGCAGTGGGAGTTCCTGGATACATCCTTCCCACCGACCAAGTCGGCAAGCTGTTCTTGAATTATTCGTCCTTGGTGCAGTCTGTCGAAGTCAGCCCTGCTGGCGCACTGACTTGGGCTACTAATTCCGATGCGAAGACCGCTGGTTGGGTGGGATACTCCATCACTGGCCACACGTGGGGCCGTTCCCGTCTCTCCATCACATACGCAGACGGCACACTGCAGACCGTTCACTATTACGTTACCAAAGCCGCCACACAGGCAGTACGCGACTTGGGAAATTTCTTAACCACTTCTCAGTGGTTCAACTCCACAACCGACCCGTTCCATAGATCGCCATCTGTGATCAGTTACGACCGAGAGGTGAACGCAGTGGTCAAGGATGATCCGAGAGCATGGATTCCAGGCTTGAGTGACGAAGCTGGCGCGGGTTCCTGGCTAGCTGCGACGATGAAACAATATGCCCAGCCCAATGCAGTGGAAGTTGCAAAGTTAGAACAATTTGCGACGAAGGTCTTGAAGGGATCGATTCAGAATTCCGATGGTGAGATACGTCATATTTTAGCTGCTGAATTTTTGTTAATCACGTCGTTTTAGGAAGTGTGAAGAAAGTAGGCGTCTGGCTATTTTTGTCGTGGAAAGTATCTAACCCTTTTATACTAGTCTGTCTATTTCTACCAACCGGCCCTTCTACCTTCATATTCCTATCCGACTTCTATCAACTGGGGTAACTGGTGGTCTTGGAATCAGGCAGCATCATTCGCCACTGACCGTGCCTACGATTACGTTCACGTCGTTGCGGCGTACTGGGCGCTCTACCGCGTGGCTCGCAACTACCCTTCCCTCGTGAAACTCCAAACATGGCAGTGGTATATCAATCAGGCCGTTGTCACTGTGTCTACAATGACAAACGGCAGGGTTGGCTTTGCGAACGTTGGGCTCATGGGCGAAACAGTGATCCGTCTGCTTCTCGACGATCTCAAGCGTGAGGGGTTGACAGCCAATGCGACTCAGGTGGAAAGTAGGATGAAGGCTCGGGCGACTATCTGGGCCGGGCAGCGATATCCGTCAGTTAGGACCCTTCGCTTCTTTGCCCTCCTAACGTCGCTCCATATAGATTTGGTTCAGAGATGGCGTGGGACTCGACTGGTCAAGAAGGCGTGTACACGTGGGCCAAGTACTTCAACGACACCACCACCGCCACCAATGCCCTCAATTCAATCCTTGCATACCAACCACTGATCCCTCACTGGGGATACAATGGGAATGCCCGACGTTATTGGTTAGTTTTTCCGATATTCTGCAGTTCCCTTTCTGATTTCCTCTCGTTGACAGGGACAACATCTATGGTGGAAAGCTCCAACGAATCGAACGTCAGATCCATCACTACGGCAGCGGCCTGAATGCCTTGCCTCTGATCTCCGCATTTGAGAATTCTCCAACTGATTATTATCTCTTACGTACTGCGTACGGTGGACTGAGCGGCCCGCTCTCCAACATCGACCAAGGTGGTTTTGCGTCTGCATCATTCCATTCTTTCGCGGATGCCCTGAAATGGGACGGATATTCCGGAGATTACGGTCCCAACTTCTCCGGGCATACCATGGGGATTGGAACATATATCGTGAACCATCCCGATTT
Organism: Lyophyllum atratum; assembly: GCA_014905825.1. Taxonomy (NCBI): domain Eukaryota; kingdom Fungi; phylum Basidiomycota; class Agaricomycetes; order Agaricales; family Lyophyllaceae; genus Lyophyllum; species Lyophyllum atratum. Next base: position 818,237 of record JACGCN010000020.1, on the reverse strand, counting down.
TGGCTGGCAAGCCTTTGGAGGGAATGTTGTTTCGACATCGCCCATCGTCCAGGTGCAAGTTCGCGACCCCGTTCGCCGTCGTGTTTACGTGGCACCCCTCGGCGCGCTCCTCACTTTAGATGCAGGTGCCTTTTCAGCAGTCACTTATGATCCTTCAGCTCGGACGGTTACCGTCACTATAACCGCTGTACCTGATGGCGTGACGGGCGCCGCAAGCGCGCCCCGTGGCCGACTGGTGATTCAGCAGAAAGCTACTTTGCCTGGAATAACTCCTTTGAAACCTACGGTAACCTTGGCCATCGATGCTGGAGCATTTGTGATTCCTTTCGTTGCGGGTTCAGGAACGGTCACTCTTTCCATGTAATATAGATGTGTTGATAGTATGAAGATCGTGAATGTGAAATATCATTGAAATATCATCGACTGTCATCTAGACCTTGATCTCCGGCTGTTCTGAACTCTGCTTTTCGGCGCTATCGCGAACATCGTTGTGCGCGGGTTTCTCTTTGTGGAGTTGTTCAATCAACTGTGGCTTCCAGTTGGCTGAGTTCCAAGGCTTGACTCCAGAGCGATACATTTCGTCGACCTAGATGGAAAATGTTGTCAACGGTGCCATGCGTTGGAATAGATCCTGATGTAATCGCACCTCTTCTAGACTAAGTCCTTTGGTCTCAGGGATGAACAGGTAGACATAGACATAGCCGAACAGCAGCATGCCAAAGAAGATGAGGAGAATGAGAGGCCCGATACTACATGACAAGCCTTAACTGCGTATCACCTTCTGTTAAAAATATATACGCACTCTGCGGCAATTCGAGGAGCAAAGAACGAGAGTAAAAAGTTCCAGAGCCTGACGACAACGTTCAGCATGCCGCTTCAACCAGCTCATTTTTCATGGTAAATTTACCAGTTCGTTGCACTGCCCAACGCTATGCTTTTCGGGCGGACGCGGAGGGGGAATGATTCACCTAAGAGAAAATATTAGTTAATTGCCGGGCTCTTGAGTCATACTTGGGAACGAGGTCTCCTCACCTAGATACACCCAACTACATAACATGCATGTGAATAACATTGTGCACCGTGAGCATTGGAAGGAAACGTACGGAGTGGGGCCCCAGAAGATGGAGAACGAAAATACATGCAGCACGGCAAATGCGATCATTGTGTCACCTAGGACAATGGTGAGCCATGTTCAACCCTCGGTGTTGCGGCCCTACCTCCTTGTCTATTTCTCGCTGTAAGTAATTCCTTGGCCGTATTTGGAGGTGCAAGCGTGTAGTGGCCGACAAGTCCCGCCTGTAATATGTATAGCTCAGTGAACCATGGCCCGCTGCTTTGAAGATGAGCCACGAACGATGATAGAGCAAGCAGCTTCCATCAGGGCACCAGTAAGGAGAGACTAGACAGTAATGAGTTAGAAAGTAACGTGATATGCAGTTAGATATACGAACCCGACGGCGTCCCCAGGTTTCAATCAAGTACTACGGAACAAAAGATCAGAGCGTGCTTTAAGGTGTTCTGCACAAGACTACGCACCAGAGCAGGAACGGTCCCTACCACAGAAACTGCACCAAGGATAACTTGAATGACATAAGGCGACAACCTGCAAACCGTTCAGCATTATCGGTGGACAAATCTTAAAAATACTTACTGCGTTCCTGCACTCTGGAAGAATGTGTCTCCATAATAATCTAGAACGCACCAAGGTCAGGGTGGAGATAAAAAAGATATACATGAAGATGGCCGTACAGTAGAAATTCTGGCCATTGAGTTGTTGGATGAACTGTAGCATCATACCGTTGCCGGTACGCTTCCAAAGGTTGTTTCTGGTGGAGAAACATTCTGCCCACGTTGCCTTTCCTCCCTCGTTCTCCGCTCGAATAGCAAGATCCAATTCCTCTAGGGTCTCTTCGACGAGCGGGTCGTCCTCAGGTACGCCGTTTAACTCCGCAATGACCTTCCGAGCTTCTTCTGTTTTGCCAGTGCCCAATAAATGACGCCTGTACCATAAGTTAGGAGGGTTCGATACCATAGGTATGGCTGACGTACGGAGATTCGGGTAGGAAGAAGATACCAGAGAGGAGGATGAAACCCCAAACTAACTGGAGGCCTACTGGAACTCTCCATGATGCAGAGCTATTGAGATTGTGTGTGGCGAGATCAAAGACATAGCTAAGGAAGAGCCTAGAGAACGTGTAAGAGAGAGTCGAAAATGCAGCATGAGACCACCGTTACATACCCTACAATAATTTGCAGCTGATAAAGTACCAAGAGAGTACCTCTGAGCGCTTTAGGCGCCGTTTCACCGTTGTACAGTCTGGAAGTTAGGGAATAAATTAGGATGTGCTGAAAATTCTTGAAAGAGTTTCTCGAACTTACGGTACGATAGCTGTAAGATTGGATTAGCAGAAGTCAATCAGATTTGTTGAAAGACCAATCACACCTGATAAAGCGCCGACTCCCAGCCCAGCAATGAAGCGACCGATTGTAATCTGCACAACAGAGAACTCTGTACCGGTCTGAATGGCAACTCCGATTGTGAAGATGGCTGTCCAGATGAGAATAGAGCCGCGGCGCCCAAAGCGATCCGATGTGAAAGCCTGCGCTAAAGCTCCACTACGAACTGGTGAGATGCGATGCAGGGCCAACAACGTTCTACTCACACAAAGGTACTATGACAGCGCGCCGTTTCAGTCACATTTCAAAGAGGAGGGGGTGTAGACTCACCCAGCGGACAAGAGAGAGGTGATGATCGATTGTCTCGAGCTTGTAAGAACCATGACGCCCTCAGCGTTCATCTCGCCGAAACGATTGATAAAGTCTGGCATGATCAGGCATCCCTAGAACGCGATATAAGTATAGTCCAGATACAGGATTCGGTTCGTATTCACTGAGATGACTCCAATATCATACCCGAAGAGAAAACCTTATTGCGGTGTTCGTCCTTTATCCAAAACGTCAGCTTCTTCATTCATATAGCAGTCTCAGTCAAGACTCACAATACATTAGAGATCGTTCAGGTCAGGGATGCATACCTCCTGCAACGACTGGTAAGGTCCTGGCGCGAGATATATGGGATTCCGCGACGTACCGAACGCGATGAAGATCGCGAGCAGAACAGCCCTCCTGTTATTTGGTAGCGCTCTCACCATATCTAGAGAGACGTCAACTCTATGCCTAAAAGGTAGAGAAGAGAAGCAGTCACGCCATGTTAGTCTTCCCCCGGTGTTTTAAGTACGGTCTCCCCACACCAACCCTACACGCGGAGAAGCTCCTTCTGTCATCTGACGAGGCGGACCGCTCACCGGTCCGCGGGAGCGTAAGGATACGCCTTTTCGTAGATAGAGCGTGTCCGCATTGTGATCGGTGCAGGAGCGCGGTGATTATGGACGGTTCTGGGATTCGGTCGATATCGGTTTACTTGTGTCTGTCTGTGTGACCATGTAAAGCGAGCATTTACCCTCATGGAGTATGGGTCTGCACGGCCGCCTCCTCGCAGATACAGTGTTCTTAGGCTATTTTTATGGCCGAGTGGTGCCAGGTGGTGTCTCGCAATCGTAGGATTTTGGTGCGGGAACTATGCAAGGAAATCCTACTAGAGGGACTTTGGTTTCGTCGACACAGAGGAGCTGAGCACTGGGGCCCGGGGCCTGTTTGAGACCTGTTGATACAATCCAGCAGCGGCCCGCCGGTGTGCACGCATCACGAAGTCAAGAAGTTAAGAAGGCGTCGGACGCGACCCCACGCGACTACTCTACCCGATTCCCGACCGGCAGCCGACGACATTATCTTCAATTTCAAATTGAAACAAACCACGCGGAAACCAAGTTGGCAATTGCTTCCGTGCTTCGACGTCATTTTCCCCGCAAATTTGGCAGGGACAGGACGGCAGACGTGCAAGTGGGCAACTCACAAGAGCAATGCATGATACTGGCGGATACAACGCGAGGAGCGTATCTCTAGATAGAAGTGTATATTCTGGAGATACATTTCCGTACGCCTTCTGGGGCTTCTTCCGAAGAAATTCCGTCCAAGATATTCGTAACCAACACGAATACTACGAACGAATATCATGGGAGTCTTCTATACATAGTACAAAGTGATTGGTTGAGCTGAGACTGAGATTTAGTTTGCAGGAACATCTTCAACGCTGTCGTAGAATTCCTTGATGATCCGTTGCTTTGCTTCAGATCCCGTTTCACCCTGTAAAGTCGTCGCTTCAAAATGTAGAAGTGGACAGAAGGGACAATAGAATACTCACGGGATTGCCGCCAATCGCTCGCACAACAACATATTTTCTCCCTGTGAGAATCTCCTCTGTCACATCACCGAATGCATCAGTGGATGCAGTGGCCTCGAATGCGGCATGGGCGCCAGTGACCACGCCCCCAGCCTCCTCTGCGATAACGATACCGGCACAGACATCCCACGGCCAGCACCCGATCTCCCTAGATATATATATAATTCACACAGATTCGAAGTTGTAATGCCAGAAAGGGCGTACCAGTAGAGATCTAAGCCACCTTCTGCAACCATCGCAAAATTGAGCGCCGCACTTCCAATGGATCGGAGCGAATGTGCCATTTTGCCACCAGCAACACCCTGGTCTGGGTTCCCCGCAAGGCGGCCGAACGCCCTTGACTTGGAGCTGATCGTTGTTTCAGATCTGTCCGAACCCCATTCCACAGCTATTCGTAGACAAATCAGGGAGATACTATTAGCAGCAATGTATTACGTACCGATGAGTGCTTTCGATAGCGAGGGCAAAGGCTTCGGTGAGGGACGAAAGTGGTAGTCTGATAGGGGTTGTAGAGCCTCGAGTGACGTAGGAGCCTTGTCCTTTGATACCTGTGTACTATGTTGCGAAGATATCACGATGAACGATCTATGGACGAAATATAGCGGAACATACAAGGTGGTCCAAGAAGGGGTTATAGATAACTCCCAGGACTGGACGACGTTTGTAGATCAATCCAAGGGAGATACAGACGAAGGGAAACCCATGGATAAAGTTCGTCGTTCCGTCTGAAAATGAAAACAGGTGAGAACTCCACCAAGTTAGATCGAGACATATGGACATACCGATCGGGTCTACACAGAATGTAGGCTCATCTGTCAAAGGAGGACGAGAGCCGGCGGCGTACGATTCTTCTCCGATGCTACATCAATGAGCCAGGATCGCACTGAAGGCGAACCGTTCGACTCACAACTTGAAGTCTGGATATTTGTTCTTTATTTCTTTCTTCACGAGCTCCTCTACCCTCACATCGTACTCGGTGACTAGATCCACAGAATTCTTCTTTTCGTTGACATCAGAGTCAGATGTTGATTGGATCACCTGTGAACCTTCGAGGATGAGTTTCCCAGCAGTGCGAGAAAGTTCGACAGTGAACTTCAAGATCGATTGGAGATCGGCCATCGTGAGTTCTGGGGCAGCCATGGACGTTAATGTTGGTGGTTGGAGTATGAAATTCCAAAAGTCCGGTAAAGCGCACGTTGTCTTATTTAATGCGACTCCGCATTCAGAGCCCACGTTCATTGCAATAGATCCTTCACCGATGCGCGGTAAAAAGCGACATATCCGCTAAAGACTTGATTCCGTATTGTAACGGCGGCGACGAAGCATTGATTGCTTGGTGGGAGTACAATGCTGGCAGAGCACATTGAAGAAACCAGATTAGATCTTGGACCTTGATCTGACTTCCCACGCTGAACGCGCGTCGAACACGCAAGCCATCGTTCATTAGATTCTATTTCTTCTCCAGGTTGTCCATATAACCTCCAATCGATATGTTTTTGACGCGTTCAGAATATGGTTGGTAGTCAACCTGGTATACCAACTGGTTCAATTCACTCACTTGGCTTTGTAGACCGAGGTGTCAACACTTTTTCGCCTGAAGGGCGTCTTTTCCAAGGTCAGTTGAACAGACCAGCTCGTTGCAAGCTCATTATTCAAACATATCGATCGTACAGTCGAGTATGCCATCGAAGCTATCAAAGTACGACTCTAAACACGTCTTGGATGAGCAATGAGTCCTGATAGGTGCCCGAACAGCTAGGCTCAACGACTGTCGGCATCCGAACGCCCGAGGGCGTAGTTCTGGCCGTTGAAAAGCGTGTCCAATCCCCACTCCTCGAAGCCAGCTCGATCGAAAAGATAATGGAGATCGACGCCCACCTTGGCTGTGCAATGTCTGGCCTGACCGCTGACGCACGCACCATGATCGACCATGCCCGTGTTACGGCGCAGAACCATGCATTCACTTACGACGAGCGGATTAAAGTGGAGAGCGTGACGCAGGCGGTGTGCGATCTTGCGCTGAGGTTCGGAGAAAGTGTACACGACGAGGAGGCCATGATGAGCAGACCGTTCGGCGTGGCGCTTTTGATTGCTGGAATTGACGAGCTAGGCCCGCAGCTGTGAGTGCTAACTCCACTATCCGGTATGGCAATATCTCATTTCATGCAGATACCACACCGACCCATCGGGAACATTCGTGCGGTACGACGCGAAAGCTATTGGTTCAGGTTCGGAAGCTGCGCAGAGCGAGCTTCAAGATAAATGGCATAAAGTACGTCTGACTATGCAGTGTGTAGCGCTCAATCAACATTGACATCGAATTCTGCAGCAAATGACGTTGAAAGAAGCACAGATACTGACTCTGCGGGTGCTGAAGCAAGTGATGGAAGAGAAACTGGACCAACACAATGTCCAGCTAGCTCAGGTATAATTTTCATTTTCGCCTGATATGATTGTGCTGAGTTGTCATTTTGCAGGTCACATCGCCGAAGGGCTTCGAGATCCTAGATGAGACGAGATTGAAGGAGGTCATCGAGGCTATGTGAGGTTGTATTGATGGACATGAATTGCATTTGGTTTCTTTCTCTCTCGTCTTCCCAGTCAGATCAAAGCGACAGAGATCCAAATTTTGTACAAGGTTTATTTCTTTTCATCCTCTTGTTCGTATGATATACTATTCTACTGCGGCTTGAAGGACTACTTCAAACTGAAAACATCACGAGCCTCTCATTAGATGCTGTTCCTCAAGGTTCTGATGTTGCATTACACACCTGACGATAGCCTCAACCTCGACAAGTACATCTTTCGGCAGTCTTGCAACCTCAACAGCGGACCGCGCGGGGGTGTGCTTGCCGAAAAACGCAGCGTAGATAGTATTGACAGCCACGAAGTCGTTCATCGACTTGAGGAAAACCTACATCACGATACGATCGTCAGATCAGGGTATTCGCCTTTGGGAGAACATGGAACGTACGGTGGTTTTGATGACCTTTCCGAGTTCAGAGCCGCCAGCCTCAACTACGGCTTGTAGGTTAGCCAGCACCTGGTGGGTCTGCGCCTCAACGCTGCCTTCGCCAACAAGTTCGCCTTTAGCGTTGAGAGGAATGCATCCCGACAAGAAAAGAAGATCGCCAGCCTTGATGGCTTGTGCGTAAGGGCCAATAGCCGCAGGAGCATCTGCAAACCGCGTCAATCTCTATCTCATCGGATGAAACCGTGTCGCGTCAGGCATGCTTACTTGGGGTGGAGACGATGGTCAGGGAAGGGTGGGTCTGCGTTGTTGACATGGCTGAGAGAGTACGACGAAAGTGTCCTTTTGGAAAGAATGAGGGGGTTTGGACAAGGGCTGCGTTGAATGGAGCCGCTCGGAAAGTCCGGTTATAAGCTGTGAAAGTTCTCGAAAGCATAGCTCGACTCCGAACACCGTGCTACTGCAAGAACAACCCTCAACTAGTCTCCGAGGTCAGAGAACTCCGGGGTGCAGTACCAGATGATGAATTGCCGCGGTAATCATCGGGAAAACTGCAGTGACATGTGCAGATGCAGGGATGTAAATGAACTAATGTCGAGTTCTTTCTCAACCAACAGCTACCCTGGAGCTTAGTGCTTTCTGTTCCGTGATGCGGCCGACTGCTCGCCTTGATCGGAGTTCGTCTGTGGACGTCCTGCACGAAGAGCTCGAAGAATCATATTCTTATTAATCGTAAGGTCGAAGGGAGAGTAGATAGTAAAGGCCATTAATTGGGAAAAATTATAGAAGTAATCCGTATGGTATACGTAGCAAGCAATGCGAAGAATGGCGCAAATGGAAAGGCTGGGATACGCTCTCTGTAGAGATCGAAAACAATAAGCAGTTTGGAGAGAGGATGCGACAGTATAAGGAGTCTTCGGGATTGCGATGTTGATGGTGAAGGCCAAGACAGAGGCCACGGAAGTCATAAGTACGTGTGTAGAAGGCAGTCATCGGTCACGGAGAAGATTTCGGCATCGGATAGAAGGTAATCAATCGTGCAGGGCACGACAGAGTGGACTGCGATATCTTTCAGACGAGCCTCATATTCCTCAGGTTGACTTTGATGATTATGTCCCGAACTACAAGAAGCCAGTGTCAAGCTCAAGAGAAGCTTGGAGCTTTAGAGAAGGTAACGTACCGGTGGATATTATCATGGCCGTTTTTCGTGGATCAGTCACGGCTGTGAGATGAACTAGCCCAGACATCAGCCTGTGGGTGTAGAGTAGGGAATGAGAAAGCGCTCACTGTAACACTCCCGTCCTTTGTTGGGTGTCGATGTTTGGTGCAAGGCCCCGAATTTTGTACGGAAATCTATGTAAAGAGATTAGGGGATACCACCGTGGAATGTAACTCCAATGACATACAGTTTGATACCGATACATAATCGTTGGATCTGGACCCGTAGTTTACCATATGTTGATTCAACCTCACGCCTGCCTCTAGCTTTGCCTAAGAAAAACCGCTTAGTATCAAACAACGACAAAAGAAGAAGGAAAAAATGAACAGAAATACCTGGAGAAGATCGCATTTGTTCAAGAACAACACTATGCTCACATTGGCAAGCAACTTGTTGGATACAACTGATCTCCATAGGAGCAAAGAGTCTTCCAGTCTATTCACTCGGGGATCCTAAGGTGAGGGCCTAATATTAGCATGCATTCGCAATAGATCTAAAACCCGTCGTACCTCCGTCAGGACCTGATGAGACGGAAAATGTTCCTGTGAGTCACCAGTCAAGATTATGGAGATAGAGATGAACTCGACCTGATCGAATGCGGAGATGGGCGCAAGGAAGATGATGGCAGTGACTAAAGCAAACACAGCAACATGAGCAACCATTAAAAGGTCTATATGGGTATAATCCAAAGGCAAAGAATAAACTGACCATCTTGGAAGTACGGAGCCCAAGCCTGCCGTTGGTTCCTGGCTCCACCGACGTCGTAGATCCGCCACTCAGTTTGATGATTACCAGATGTGACGGAGAAAGTGTGCTCGACGACGCCCGTGGTTTTAAGTCGTGCCTTGAGAACATCCGCTGCGTGATTCGATGCCGGTCAGCTGTGCCGGAGTAAATAGCATCTAACGTGGGAGTGACGAACTATCGGTGGGGAAGTACTTCTTCGCCGTAATTCTTGAGATATCATCGAGATAACTGCAAGGCGCAAAAGAACATATTAGCAAATGTAAAAATGCAACGACAACGCTCCACGTACAAACCGCTGCTCTCTTCTAATCGTATTCTCTTTTCGCGTAATCGCTGTTTCACTTTCGGGTCTCTCCAGAGCTCCTGCATCGCAGGCGCGCAGGCGTAAAGCGCATGGACAGGGTCGTCTGGATCCTCCCACCACCCCTCAATTTCACCGGAGTTTGGAGTCTTCGGGCTCTTGGACTTCCCACCGAAAGTAAAGGGTTTTTTCCAAGTAGCTGAGGCGTGCACGGAGACTTCTTTGCCTCTGGAGTTACCATTGCTGACACTTGGCGAAGAGTGGCTGCCTGTTGCTAGAGTGTATCCATTCATACTGGGAGTTATGGGTGATGCAGAAAAGGATCTATCCTGAGGAATATATATTGTGGGTGCCGGTCGGACGCCGTTTGTAGAACCCATCGAATAGGTAGGATAGCCATTGCCATTCAGGAGCCCATTGGTTTCACGGACAGGAGAGGGTGGCAGACGCGTAGGTTCATCTTCATCTGGTGATGAAAGCAGACGCGTCAGGCGGTCTTCTAGTTCAACGAGTGGGGCAAGACGCGAGCGATAAGATTCGTAATTGGGGACCCGTGTGCCATTTATGGCTGAGGGAGGTCGACCACTCGGAGAGATGATGATGTCGGCTTCCTCGACATCATCGTGGTCCTCAACGTAATCTACCTCGGGACTGAGGGCCTCTAGAATTCTGTAATATGGATAAGGGGTTGGAAAGCAAGGCGTTGTTTGGATAAGATGCTAACCTCGTTACAGATCTGACTAGATTCAAGTATATTACAGCTCGCCATGCCATTCGCTCGGCTTTGAATTCAGCTGGCGAATGTACGAGTTGAAATTCTGGTAGCGCACTACGTCAGCGGCCTGCACTCGCATAATCGATAACAAAGCTCGAGTAGTTGCAGGTATGGAGCTCCACAAAAGAGATAGAAAGGGATACAGGATTTCGGAGTCATATATCCCCAGTTTGACATATTCCCTCTTCTCTGGGTCTGGATTAAGAGGGAACGCGTGGGACTTATGGAAACCATGGCGTGAGTAGAAGACCAGCAACACATGACTGTGTGTGCACAACTTACAATGTATTTGGGTCACATCGACAGCCCACTCAGCCTCTCTCGACCAGACAACCACTCCGCAGAGAGATATGGAAGATAAAGAGGTCAAAGAATAGATGCTCACGTTTGAGTGTCGTGCTTTTGCCCGATTCTGACTGTCCCAGCAGTAAAATATTGACGTCTGGCTTGGCCTTCTTCCTCTGGATTCGTTCTTGCCTGATCATCTCGTCAATGCTTTCGCTAATCCTCCGGGCCTCATTTTCATCTTTGAGTCGTACTTCCCGCTGGATTGGGGATTCATTGGGCGGGGGAAGGAGAGCGGCAGCCAGTGGATCGGACATGGACCTGCGTCGAGATATGGATGGTTGGTGCTTGCTTTTTTTCATGATATGCACGGTAGGCAGAAGAGAGGACACAGAAAGAGAACGAATACAGCGTACGTTGTGGTAGTAGCAAGAGAGCGATACAAAATAAATACGAAGACAGCGCTAGGGAGAAGAAATCCAGGAAGGTTCCATTTACACTAGTTGCCACGTGAGCCATCGAATCGAATCGAGATCGGCATGCAAGCGATCTGTGTACCTAGAAGTTGCCTAATCGGTCTTCTCAGTATCCCACCGTCGCCCCGACGACAGCGACGATTCTGTAACTTTGTGAAGTCGTATGTATACCCATTGTCCGGGGCTCAAGAACAAGCCATACCTCTTGAAATTTGCCCCCGCCTAGGTGGTGCTACACGACACTCATGGCACTTGATTAAGAGTCTAAGCCTAGCTTGCCTGGTTAGTTCGAGCCTTTTCCTTTGGAAGTTTCTAGAGCTGCGCCGGCACCGGTTTGGCGCTGTGGACGGACAAAGCAGGAACCTGTACAAGGTCAAATTAGAAGCTCTCGTCACCAATTTGCTCCCATTTGCCTCCCATGCACAGACACGTCCAGAGTGAACCAGCACCACGGCTCATCCGTGTTCACTGGAGCGGGATTAGGATTTGCGGAGGTTCCCGACGATGCCGGAAAACGTTGCCCTTATCGGGCCTTATGGAAGTATTTTCCATACCAGCGCAAGACGCCAAATTTTCATAGGGTATCCTCATGCGTCTCACGGCGCGCGCAAACGACGCTTCCTTTGAGCCATCATCTCAGTGCGACCTAGTCTAGGGACACCACGATGTCAGCATGCTGGACTAGGCTGAACTTCAGCTCATGCTCGACGATTGACAGCATGCAGCAACCACGCAGAAACGAACTTTCTTATGGAAAGGACATAGCGCAAATTTAACCGACAGGGCTTGTGGCATTTTCAGTAATCGCCTCTTAAATAATAATCTACCTCATCGACCAAAAATGGGACATACGACGGAAGTAGTCTCATGACGCTCAGTCCTCGCGGGAGCAAATGCGTACTGGCCCCTTTCATCGATCAACAGGGGGATGGCCCGAGAAGCTTCTGGCGCCCGCCGCCAGGGCGAAACTTACCACACCACGGGTACAAACTTCGGGACAAGCGCTTCTTCCAACATTGCCACCTGATTTTAGGTCCTCATCAGCACTATTTCGATATTGGGAATCCTTAAGTAGGATGGCCCTAGACCGAGGTGACCAGATACCTGTCGGCGCGTGCTGCTAGCCTGTAGTCGTCGTGTTGCCTTTTTGAATTGCTGGTGAGTTGAGTAGTGTCCAACCGAAGTCATTTATAACAGTATTTTGACAGATGGACAGATGCACCTTGTGCACATGCACACGCTTTGGCATTTCAAGTCGAAAAACTCTTGTATTCCTTGGCTCGATCTTCACAAGCTCCTGAATTAATTAAGGTCGGGAGTTGGCCTTCAGCAAGTTCAGAATCGATAGGCAGGATGCTTAGGGATCGCAAGGGTGTGTACTACTTACCTGGTTGTATTCTGTTCATGTGATGTGTAAGTCAGATGTCATACAATGGTTTCCGTAGTTTGGTAACCGTCATTCGAAGCAACGTCGTTCACAGCCTGCTGTTGTGTGAACGGCTTCAGCGAGGCATCATAATGTTGTACAGCCAGTAGTTGATGAAGGACGCCAGCTACGACGTCCGGTGAACGTCGACAGTCCATTTCTTCTTCCTCTTCCCTCTTTCTTCCAACTTTCTTTTTCGCTGTTCCTTCGTTTCGTTATGGCTCCTGTAGATCGTGCGTCCTGGAGGCGACAAACCGGTACTCCTGCGGAGGACGGTTCCTCTAAACCCGCTGGCGGTAAGTCCCGCAGTGCCATGTGTAACATCTCAAATTATCGCCTATTCCTTCATGCTTTATCGATCTCATATCCTCAGCTAATTCTCTCGACACAGGCATCTCGAATGCTACGTCAGGGAAGAAGACCAACTCACCTGAGCCCACGTCTACTTCGACTGGGAAATCCCCCGATGTGGAACCTTCGACCAGGGTGGAGCCTAGTAAGTCCATTCCGCGCTATCCCGGGATCTCGATTTAAAGTGTTTGCTTTATAGCCACGAAGCCTACAAGCAAGGACGATATCACCTCAACTCGGGCTACCCCTTCCTCCTCTTCTGCATCACGTGATGTACAGGAAACTAGCAGTGAGTGCAATACCTCCCTGTGATGAGGATACCATTAAAAGGGAAACGCAGCCAAAAGGCCAGATACCACCGTCGACATCCCCGCCTTGACGAGTCGGGTCGTAGAACCTACGACTGTTTCCACCTCGCGACCATCCTCCACTGCCGAGGACGAAGAGACATCGACTGTAATCTCCTCCAGTCAGCCTGCCGAGGTCACTTCGACCCCAGGTGCTACGACGTCGCTATCAAGCATCCCGAGAACGACCTCAGTCGCAGTACCCTTGACGACGGAGGTCATTATCCCCACTTCGCCCTCGCCATCAGTCCCGACGAGTAGCCCCGCGCCTGTTCCTGAAGGTCCAGGAAATGGTAATGGCAACACGCCAGCTCCACGTCCTTCGAGCTCCGAATCCGTTGCTACCACATTCCCAGTTCCCCCTGTCGGCGGCGGACCGGAAAACGGACAAGGGAGCAATACGCCCACCCCATCCGCGTCCGCACCCGCAGTCACCTCACCGCCAGCTTTCCCTGTGGGTGGTGGTCCTGGAAACGGGCAAGGGGCCACCTCTTCGGTTGTCATTCCTTCGCCTTCGCCCTCCGTGACAATACCCGCGCCACCTGTCGCCGGAGGTCCCGGAAACGGGCAAGGGGCCAGCTCCTCGGCTGTCATTCCTCCCCTTTCGAGCTCTGTGACGGCACCCACCCCTCCCATTGGTAGCGGCCAAGACAACGGATCTTCGACTGGTTTGCCCACCGCCTCGGCCACTCTACCACCACCTCCACCTGCTGATGTGCCCACAGCTGTACCTTCTGTCCCTGGTTCTGCTGCAGGAGGAAATGGGAGGTCCCAAGCGTGACGGCGGTCGTGCCGACACCCGCGACTACACCCAACGCCCCTTTACCTCAGAATACAGGAGAAGCTGTTTCTGCCACCGCCTCGGTCACTGGAACACGCTTGGTCACGGACATTAACAAAGGCGCAGCTGGTCCTCAGGTCACATTGTTACCTACCGAGTAAGAGTCTTCATCAAGGTAGAGTTTATCGCTCTGACTATCTCATTTTCAAGAGGCGTGAGGGAAGGAGCTATTGCTGGGCCTGGCGCCGGAGAGGAGACATCATTCACAGAGATCCCATTCACGACGAACACCATTGTATCTGCCTCGGCGACCACATTCACGTCGGGAAATCAAGTGTTTACCTCATCGGTAACTATCCTCAGCACTCAGGTCCTCTCTACCAGAGTTCCCGTGCCCACCACAGGCGTTGTGGCTGGTATTGGTGGCTCGAAGTAAGTTCACTCCAAACTTCGAGACGCATATTCATGACTAAGATTTGTATGCGACAGCTCTTCTAAGAAAACAGGAGCGATGGTCGGTGGCGGAATAGGCGCTGCTATCATCATACTTGTTGTTGCCCTTTGCGGCTGGTTCATCCTCCGTCGCCGTCGTCTTCGTGAACAGGAGCTTCGCGCTTTCCTATCCGCGACTCCAGAACCGTTCTTCTCCCCGGACCTTCACTCTGCGTCGCCGTCTCCCCCACTCCATTCCAGCTCAAGGCTGGCGAAAAACGGATTCTCCCCGCCATCCGCCTCGGATATGCCGTACCCGGCTTACACCAACAGTGCTGATCCTCCGATGGCTCAGGCCTCCAGATCCCAGGGTCCTACGATCACCAGCGCGCGCAAAAAGCCCGTTCCCTTCCTAGAATTTCCAGTCAAACGCCCTCTTTCCATGGGCTCTGTCAACACACAGCTCGTGTCATCCTCAACGTCACTCAACCCTGTCCCTGTGCTCCCGATAGCAGCAGGCGATCCCTTCGCTGACCCGGCCCGCGATCCTTTCGAAGACCCTGTGCGTGAGGGAGTCCCAGCCCTGGTCGTGCTCCCTGCCACCCCGATGTTCGACACCTTCAAGCGGCACTCCAGCGCGTCGGACACCAAGTCGGACGCGGGCTCCAAGGAGGTGGGTTATTCCGTTGCTGCGGCTGCATTGTGATGCCAAGATGCAACGTACTAATGAACGTGTTTCTTTTTTGTGCTTGCCACTCGCCAACAGTATGGTTTTGCAATTTGAATGTGCGCTGGCAGACTGCACCCGATAGGGCGTGGTGAAGTTTTTACGTGGAATTGCATCCGATTTCATTAGTTTTCTTTGTTATCTTCTCGAACAATTCTATGGAGGCTTGGACCCTTCGTACGCTCTAGCACATGAATTATCTCAAATACGTAGTTGGACTGGATCGGGAAGGTCAGGACCTGAGCCGCGTGGACCCCAGGGAATTATCTACCTTAACCATGTGCTTTTCCTATTTCACGTAAGTACATGTATCCCTGCGGCGGCCGTCTGACATGGACAATAGTAAATCTGACGTCCACGAGGACATCTCTGAAGTTCAATCCGTTTCGGCCAATGGCGGGTGACGCCACGTACTACCGCTGGCGAAAGCCTTTACCTCGACATATCTTGTTAGCAGCAATTTCTGCATCTTCGACGTAAGTGCTAGGTAACACTCGAGAGAGCCTCTGATTTCTGCAGAAAGGGGCCAAATTCAATTATTTCTGGGCCTACTGTGACCGGTTGAATATATACTATTACAGGTCCACGCGCTGTGGCCGTTCTCTGCGGAGCCGCATGTATGACCGTAGGGTGGCGCGCCGCGACCACGCCCGGTGGTGCAATCCGCAACAAATTGTCCTAACGCTCGAGAGAGCCTCTGATTTCTGAAGAAAGGGGCCGAATTATGGGCCTACTGTGACCGGTTGACTATTTTTGTTTACAGCATCCAGTAGGTGTGGCCGTCCTCTGTGGAGCCGCCGTAGGGTGGCGCGGCGGGACCACTCCCGGTGGTGCAATCCGCAACACATCTCCCGGCGCCAAGAAACTCTCGAGTCATTCGCGAGATTGATCTTCCTATCTATATTTGCTTTATACCAAAGAGCTGGCTGGCGAGAATATTAACCCCTACTCAATTTATATATACATCAAGCATAAGTACTACGAGAAATTGGGTGGCGTCCTGGTGGCGTCAAATAATTCCGAGTCCCTCTCATGGACTCATCCATCTTTGGTGTCTATGTCACGACTTCCATTCCATATTCCATCCTTCTTCCTGTATCTGTAAGTCCACCTACATATCCCCGCTTCCAACCTGTTTCACATATCTGAATCGGTGTATTCCGCGGCGTGGATGGTAGGTGCTTATCGTATAGTCAACCCCCGACCTGCTGAGTATCGAGCTGTTAACATAGATTATGAAATTGACATGAGGAGGCAGACCTTTCGGTACTCCCATATTTTAGCTCTAGAAGCCTGAGAGCGGGCGCTGATTTCTCTATGATCATTCTCCTTCACATACCTGGTCTGGTCCCCTATCCGGAATTTGGACTTATCCTTCTACAAGTAATCATCCCTAGCTCCATCTTGCATCGGAATTGTGGTACCCGCATGGCCCTTGCATTTTCGCGTCTTTTGTGGGCCCTGTCATGCATCATCATCCAACGGAAATGATATATATTCGAGATAGTCCAAGCTTCAGCGATACAACAAATAACGCCTGCCCCGCAGCCCTTCGTCGCCGACACCACCATTCCACACGCCGACGCACTTCTCAGGCCTTACTAGGAGGAGAGGGCAGCCTAAACCGGCGTTGGAAACGCCGGCACACTCATTCGACGCGTAGCGGGGGGGTGCATTACGTGCATTTCGTACTTAGCATATCTACCTACCGGTCTGTATGTAAGCTGCACCATGGGTGCCCTTGCACCACGAGCAGAAGAATATGATACAAAAAAAAAGATACAACAAATGCGAGGTAGGATGACTACAATGGTGTAATAGGTATACTAGATGACGAAAATAAGAGTCTAAGGTAGAGCTCGTAAGTCGTGTTTCGTGAGCCGTCCTTCTGTCTATATCCAAAAAAAATACGAGATGTGGTGCATTTAGTCGCCACCACGCGGCTTCCTCCCTTTATTTACACCCGCAACAATTCCAGCCCAAAACATATCTTGAACGAACCCGCCGACGTCCATATCTTCCTTAGTCTCGAGTCTCACATACTGCCTCGCCAAAAACTCGGCAGACTGATGCACCAGCTCAGCGTCGCGCAGGCGGAACCGGTCAAACGTGACATCGAGACGCGGGATGTGGAAGTTGAGAACCGATGAGGGGACGCGGATAGTTCTTATCACTGTCGGGATAGGAGAAACGACGAGTCTTCTAAGGACTTGTAGGGGCCATGTGAGGATGCTGAGGATGGGCAAGTGTGTCAGAAATGCAGATAAAAGTGGGATGTGAAGACATGCCGAAGGCAGTATATAGGCCACGTGGTCTCTACTTGGGCAGGAGCATCTGAGCGAGCACTCGATTCAGGTGCGGCAGGAGGACCGGGTGCAAGGAGCCAACAACTATCAGTTGCGATGAGGACGAAGGAGCCTCGATGTGACTGTGGCTCCCATGAATGTCGCAGCTGTGCATCGACGGTCCCAAATTGATATAGCCTATTTCGAAGACCTCCGATATGCCAGTCCGACGCGGTCAGCGTCAGTATTGCCTCGTCGTCGTCTACATGCGGGGGGCTTGAAGGGTTTTTATCTGCACGGGAGCCAGGCGCATCGTCCTCGTGGTCTACCTCTTGCACAAGCTTATCGTCTGCAATCGTGACGGTCTTTTTTTGTACGCTACCGGCGCTGAATGTGATTTTGGTCTTGAGGTGGTCTGCGCGGGTGTGTTTGCCGTTTATTACAGTGCTAACCAAGTCTTCACGGAGGGCCTTCATCCAGGGAGGTGTATGCTGAGAGTCATACACGCGGACTCGGAAATCATCGAGGACAGCGGCGATGAAGGTGTCTGGGACGGTGGGGAGGAAGGAGAACTCGAGGTGGAGTTTGGAAAGGGAAACGTGGTGGAGAGGGTCAGCGTATTCGTAGTCGTATAAGGTTGCTGTCATAAATGTCACTTTAAATGATCTGGGGAGATGAAGCGCAATGTATAGGTGTGATGAAGAGATGGATAGGGTGGTGGTGTGGGAGTAGGAGAGACCATAGAGTGAGATGGAGAACGGACGGATGGCGATGCCGCGGAGGCGAACAGAATAGCCCAAGATGTTGATAGAAAGCAGGAGAGAAATAGTCAGTATGCCCAAAAGGAAAAGAAGACTGGCAATGCAACGCAGCGACTGGGAGAAAGACATGCGACCCATGACATCATGGCGGCTGCGGACAGGAGGGACGCGATATTTGCGCGTGTTGCTGCCAACATGGATTCATACCAGACGCATTTGACCACGCTCCCCCTCCCCGCTCTCCTCGCCGAACCCACCGCCCTCCAGACCCAGGCGCATCACCTGACATCCAGCCTCACCTCCCTCACCCACACATCCTACCCAACCTTCCTCTCTCTCCACCAGACCACCACCGCCCTCTCCAATTCACTCGGCTCACTCTCCGACTCCCTCAACGACCTGATCACAACATCTCTCCCCGCTCTTCAGGATGCCACAGCAGCCTGGCATACCCGCACCACCGACGTCCTCCACGAGCGCTCCAAGGCGCGTCTGGTACTCGACCAGCACGACAAGATAAAGGACCTCCTTGACATCCCCATCTTCATTGACTCCTGCGTCCGCAACGGGTACTTCCAAGAGGCCCTTGCACTCGCGAGCCATGTGAGCGCAATGGCTGCCCGACCGGGCGCACCACCAATCCTAGCATCCATACACGTCGAGGTGGAAGCGGCCATTGCTCAGATGTTGGTCGTTCTACTGGGGACACTCAATGAGCCTGGTCGGAAGTTGCCTGCCTTGTGGAAAGCGGTGAACTTCTTGAGAAAGATGGATGCATTCGGGCCAGGTCACGATCAGAAGGATCATGCAATCCCCGGCTGTTTGACTCCAGGCGACGAAGAGAGGGCCTCGAGCGAAGAATTACTCGCATTGGCATTTTTGTCGGGTCGCTTGACGTGTCTAACAGCTGCTCTGGAACCTACATCTCGCGACATAAATCGCCTCATCAATCCTATCACTGCGGCCGCGGGCACCAGCTATGATACTCCGTCACGCGGTTCTATACCCAACGATTCGGCTCATACCCTGTCTGACCGGGACAAAGAAGACATCGCGCGCTACCTCAAAAAGTACATCGACGTATGGCGAGAAGGCGCATACGACATCCTCACCCAATACTCCACCATCTTCCTCGAACAACAACACCAACAACCCCATCCAACCTCTCCACAACCCCATCCAAAATCACCCACCTCCCACCGCCGCCCCTCCATCCAACACCCATCCCACCCCACCCCAACTCCAACCCCACCAGCCCCCTCCCTCCTACCCCTCCTTTCCCCCCACCTCCTCTCCCACCTCCTCCCCCTCCTCAAAACCACCCTCCCCCTTCTCCCCTTATCCCTCCTCCCCTCCCTCCTCACCCAGCTCACCTACTGCGCCACAGCCTTCACCCGCGTCGGACTCGACTTCCGCGGCCTCGTCGGCGGCATGATCAGCACCGCCGTCGCAGGCGCAGTCCAGCGCGGCTTCCACGACACCAGCCCCATCCTCGGCCGGGGAAAAACACACATCCCACCAACCCGTAGACCATCCGAATGGCTCGTGGCCTCGTCGCACCTCGATGCGCCGCCTCCTCCTCCTCAAGGGGGGCAGGCACCGGCACATATACCCCCGCAGGTGCTGACGGCGTACCCGCCGCTCGCGAAGCATACGAACGCGTTGCTGGGGGTGTTGAATGCGCTGAGGCTGTTGGCGCCCATAGGCATTATGCGGGAGCTGGTGGGGGCGCTGGATGGGGCGCTGGGAAGGGGTGGGGAGGAGCTGGTGGGGTATTTGAGGGGCTTTGTTGTGGGGAGGGAGGGGCAGGGGGGCGAGGAGAGGGAGAGGGAAAGTGGAGTGGAGGATAGGGTTGCGAGAGCGGCTGGGGAGGCGTATTTTAAGGTGTTGGTGCCGTTTGTGAGAAGGGCGTTGGTGGAGGGTGTTTATGGGGTTGAGATTTCGGAGATGGGTGAGGTGGGTGGGGAGGGAGAGGAGCTGTTGAGGAGGGTGGTGGGGGAGTGGGAGGATGTGTGTGTCGCGTAAAGGGTGGGGGGTTGTGGCTGCTGGTCTTTAAGATCTTTCATTCCTTGAGGTATCAACAGGAGGTTGCTGGAACTTGCGTGATACCTAGATTGGCTCTACTCACGAGCTCTACTCATGAGCAAGGTTATATCGAGGACTGCCTGCCATGGAAAGGATGGGGCGGTAAGTATGGACAGTTTGAGCCATTCATCGACATGAGCATTGATTCGACTCGGAAAGATGAATGAGTCGAGGCTTAGGTTGGAACTGGTGGTATTAGTAGCTGAACTTCCGCTCAGAGTGTTGTCTCAATTCTGATCCTGAGTATTTCAGTCAGTCGCATGACACGACAACCAATACGCGCGAAGCGACCCATCGACAATGAACTTGAACCGACACTCCGAACTTTTTGGTGCTCAAATTTTCATCTCCAGCCGTTGATAGGCAAGCTGAGAGCACGATTTCATTCTACTGTTTACAGACGATACTTTTGAACACTGCCGTGATCTCAACGTTCCGCAGCAGGCACAGTTCGCAGATGCGAGCCACCATTAACACTTTCCCCGGCTGGACTTCCATTCTGAATCAAACAATACCACTCGGAAATATCTAGAATGGATTCAGCGGGCCTCCCGGGCCAAGAGGAATACTGGTAAAGACCGCTGCCGTGTTCGCTGCTCAGACACCTTGAGGTGACGCAACTTGCAAGACAGCGAGATGCGCGGTGCGTTTCCTCCGACCCAGGTCGTTCGCCTAGATTTCATGTCACTTTCCTTCTGCCTGGAGATGGATTGTGAACTCATCTTCACAGCAACTCTTTCGTACATCTATGCCCGCAGGAGATGGCCGCAGCTGCGAGTACAACATAGTGTAAGCCTCTCAGTCTTCATCGACATGAGGACTCAGGATTGGATCAATGAATCTGAACCGACATTCCGAATTTTTTGATGCTCAAATTTCGTCTAGGAAGATTGACCATATCTCCAGGCGTTGGTAGGCAACATGAGCGCATGTCTTCATTCCTCCGGACTGTTTCAAACATCAGCGATTGGCAGATGGGCTAGCCAGCCCTTCATTGACAATTTTTCCTCGGCTGTATTTTTCATTGAAACAACACCCTTCGTGATATATCAGAAAATAGATTCAGGGGCCTGCTGGGCCAAGAGGAATACTCGTAAAGATGATGATGAAGTCAAATTTAACCGCCGGCAAGCTACACTACAGAGCTAAGAAGCGGGGATAGCTAAGTATCCGTAAAATAAAGTAAAGTAAATAATTGTCCGTTTGTAAGTACGCGATGGGATTAAAATTCTCTTCCTGTACGGCAGAACGTTCGTCGTTGTGTGGCGGGTTGACGCGAGAATGGAGTGGGAGTGGGGGCATAGTGGGTGAGTATCATAAGTATTAGGCATAGCATATAAGAGAAAAGAAAAGGAAAGGAAAATAACGGAATTGTCCCAGTATAAAACTCGCTGGCGCGCAGTCGCCTCTTGCGGGCGGGCGCGTGTGTATGGACCGCTCTTGGGATTTTCTTTTCACGCAGTCTGGTGGGCTGCGTGCTCGTGGTGTGGTGAGGCCGTGGTTGGGCCTGTTGGTTCATCGGCTGGGCGTCCGTGCCCGTTGTCTTCCCTCTACCTCTGCTTCTTCATCCTCTCCCTCCCTCCTCGTTTCCCTCGCCCTCGTCCTCTCCTCCTCCTTCTTCATCGTCATCTTCTTCGCTCTCGGCTCCTATGTCTCGTCTCCCTGTCCTCTCCCACCAGCGCTCTTCTTCTTCTTCCTCATCGCTCTCTTCATCCTCTAGTTCCGGTTGTGTTGGCGTGTTCCGGGGTGCCCCCGTCTTCGTGAACGCTCCCGACTTGGTCAGGAATTTGACGAAGGCCGTGAGTCCTTCCTTCGTGCCGAGTAATTCCGGCAGGTCGAGCTCGGGGAAGTTTTCGGTGAGAATGTCTCGGTGTGCGTTGTATCTCGGGCATTCGGTGATGATGTGTAAGCGGGTTTGGAGGTTTTCGCCGCATGGGCATTCTATAGGTTCAGTAGGTACAAACTTGGCGTAATACTCACCTATGAACGCGTGTCGGGTTCGGCACTGGGTGAGTCTGCTGAAGACCTCCCGGGGGGTCGACTTTACATGGTCTTTGAGTTTCCATGCTGGGGGAAACTTGTTAGCGATGCCGAATCCCCCTGTTGGTGGGGTTCGGAGCCAGTCCTTGGTCCACCTTTCGAGGATGCGTGCTTTTGTCCTGCGGCGAGCATGTGTTAGTGTGACGAACTCCTGCTGCCATAGCAGCGCCCCTTCTTTTGCCTCCTCGTCTGCTCTCTCGTTACCTTTCACGTCGGTGTGGCCAGGGCACCATTCGACGTGGGCGGTGTTCCTGATGTCGCGTTCGAGGAAGTTAGTGATGACCTTGTTGAAGGTCCGCATGTTGTATTGTCCTGGTGCGGTTTTTGGTTCGAATACGGAAGTGACTGCGGCTGTATTATCTGCGAAGATGTGTAAGTGGGTTACTTCGGGGTGGCGGCGCGCGAAGGCGGTGCCTTCCTTGGCTGCCGTCACTAGGCCCGTGAGCTCTGCGTCGTATACTTCCGCTGAATGGCCCATGCCGCCTCGTCGGGTTATTACTTCGGTGTCGTTATGGTATCCGACTACACCCCACCCTACGTTTTTCTTGTCGCTGTCATCGTCGTCCTCAAGCATGGAGCCGTCGGAGTATAGTAGCAATCTGGAGCGATCGGTTAGTAGGTCTTTGATACTTTCGTTATGTGCCTCAGCGGCTTCCTCCTTCCCGACGTCGGGGTGAGCCCCGCTAATGGTGAGTCTGTCCCCGAAATCCCGTGCGGTTTTGCGCCATGGCGGCGCGATGAAGGGTATCACCTTTTCCCCCTTGGTTGGGTGGTAGGTGGTCGCCGCGATGGCCTCGAGCTGAGTGGGTTTCTTCTTTTTCTTGCTGCGTGAGGGTTTCTGCGAGGGGAGGGGTGGTGGTGTGGTGGGAGCCTCTCCGTCCCTCCACTCGTTCGGGAGCCGTTGTAGGATTGGGCTGGTGGCGTGTAGTTTGTGTAGTCGGTCGGCGTATCTTGCGTTGGCGAGGTCGAGGGTAAGGCTAATTGGCGTTATTGCGAGGTCGACCTCCAGCGCCTTGATTGGGGTCGTCCTGAAGGCCCCAGTGATGTGTCGTAGTGCCGTGTTTTGTACCTTTTCCAGTATACTGGAGTGGGTCTTCTTGCCAGTCCACCAGACGGGGCTGGCGTATGTGAGGACCGGGACGATGCACGCTCGATAGAGCGTGCGCAGTTCCACCTGTGAGAGTCCTCTGACGGTGTTAGCGAGCATGCGGGATCCCCGAACGGCGTTACCAGCGCGGTCCGCAAGAATTCTGACGTGTTGGTTAAAGGTTAGTCGTCTGTCGAGGAACACCCCCAGAATTCGGATGGTGTCCCCTGCGGTAATGGATACCTCGGTGTTGTTGGCGCCCGGGAGGCGGATGTTGGGGGAATAGCCGCCGTCTCGACGCCATGAGTGGTGCATTAGTTCGGTTTTGGCGGCCGCGGTAGATAGGCCTACGCTGACTAGCCATCGCACTACAAATATGAATGCGCTCCTGAGTAGCTTGACGTTCGTGTCGAGGGAGTCTGATGAGACGCGTAGCGTCCCATCGTCGATGTACATGTCTAATGTTGTGTCTGTTGGGTTGTCGGGGAGTCTGGGCGGGCGTGGGCCGCCTGGGCGAGGTGCTGGGGTTTTGCGGCGTTCCATTAGTTCCTGTAGTTCAGCAGAGTAAATAATAGAGAGGATGGGGGAGACCGGCGATCCTTGGGGGATGCCGTTCTTGACCGGTTTCATGGTTCCCCTGCGTCCGTCGAGGCAGACGGATGCTTCTCGGTTGCTGAGGAAAGATGCGACCCATTTGACGAGAGGGAGGGGGATGCCTTTTCGACGGAGTTCCCGTAGTAATCTTTCGTGGTTTACGTTGTCGAAATAGCCTGAAATGTCAAAGGTTAGTACAGACGTGACCTTCCCATGGTTGTGGGCAGCCTGGATATCCTCGATGTGGGTGAGTAGCGCGTCATTTGTGCTGCTGCTGGGGCGGCCCCCAAACTGGTTGGGTGGGACTAGGTCCTCCCTCCCGACCATAAATGCGAGTCGACGCGCGACTATGCCCTCGAGTACCTTACCCAGGCATTCCAGCAGCTGTATCAGGCGATAAGCGCGTGGTTCTGAATAGTCGGGTTTGTTCGGTTTTCGGAGTGCGACTGCGATGGCACGGCGCCATAGTGAGGGGTGGTGGCCTGCCTGTATACAGTGATGCATCAGTGCGAATATAATTTCCTCACTCGATTCCCAGGCCCAGCGGACTGTTGAGAACGTCTGTTGGCTCTCTCCTGGGGCTTTCTTCGTGCTGTGGCGATATATTGCTTCTTTTACCTCGGTCCGCGTGAGCGGGACGTGCGGCCTATCATGGGGTTGTGGGTGGGCGAGGTCGGGTAGGTCGTTGTTCTCGAGTGGGGGTGGGGGCTGGAAGAGAACGTCTCGTAGCGCGTCGCACTTGTCCTCGTGTTCGATCGCTGGGTCTCGGCCGGGACGCTTGATGGCAGGGGATGGGTAATTGCGGGTGCCCTTGGACCACTTTCGGAAACCCCAGATGTCGTTGGGAGTGGCTTCTTCAAGTGTCTTGGTCACCCATTGTCGGCGTTCATGTTTGAACAGTCGTCTAAAGTAGTTAGCGGTTTTACGGAGTTTGCGGTTGATTACCTCGCATTGTGTGCCCCAACGCGTGTGATGAGCCGCCTGCTGCTTCCGCAGCGACGTCCGTTCGTTGTTGGCCTCGTCGAGTGCTTCTGTCCACCACGGCTTCGCCTTCTTGGATGGTCGTTTCTCCTTTACCGTCTCGGTGGTGGCCACTTTCATTGCTTCGGTGAGGAGTCGGACATCCTCGTCGAGGTCGTCCGGGGAGCGTGGTTGGCCGATGTCTTGGAGGGTTTGCCAGCGGTCGTAGTGTTTCATGAGCTCACCGGTGAAAGCCGCTTTCCACTCTGCTGGTTCCGCGTCTTTGAAGTTGTATTTGGTGCCTGTCACGTTGTCGATGAGTGTACTGCCGTGGTCGATTACCCATCGGAGGGCGTGGTGGTCGGACCCGCAGGTGATCTCGTCATCCACTGACCACTCCTTCGTGGCGTCGAGTGCAGAGGCGGCTGGGTTGGTAAATGTGAGGTCGATAACGGACTTCGATCCTCGGTTCCTATGTTCGATGTAAGTGGGTACCCCTTTCTCGTTCATTAGCGTGTATCCACGCTCCCGCAGCCATTCCACTAGGCGTTGGGTCTTCGCGGAGGGGGGTCGGTTGGTGATGCTCCAGTCGGGGTGGTGCTGGTTCCAGTCGCCGCTGATGATGACCGGATCATCTTGAGGGAGGCGAAGGGCCTGCAGTCGCACTGAGGCGTCTGAGCGGCGGGCGTTGGAGCCAGATGCGCGAGGTTGGCTGTAGATGTTAACTATTGTGGTGGTTGGGTAGTTGGCTTGTTGTATGTCGAGTACCTGTATATCTAAATCTTTAGCGATGTCTGAGCGTAAAGTTACCGTGAAGTCCGGTCGTGTTTTGACATAAGCCATGACACGGGGTCGTTGACCACGGGGGACGCTGGCCATGGGTAGTATGGGCGTCCAAGCGTTGTGGGAGACGGGGCCGATTTGGTCGGTACCGATCTTGTCCCACCAGGGCTCGGTGACGAGGATGAGGTCGAATCTGGAAATGTATGCGTTAAGGAGCGTGTGGCAGACCTGGTTACTGCGGTTAGTGTTCAACTGTAATATACGGATTGGTTTTGTCTTCATAAGGCTACGTTACCTGTGGCCGGGGCGTTTGGGGCGGGCCCGTCGAGCGCCATGGCCTCGTCAGCTTCGTCTTCGAGTCCAGCGTACCGGTTGTTGAGTTCTTCTATCGTCTCGGCGTCCTTCTTCTTCTGACGTTGCGCCTTGCGAGTTTCCCCCTGGCGTTTCTTCGGCTGGGCTACTCCCCACTCCGTCTCGAAGCCCTCACTCTCCCCAGCTCTCTCCCCCTCCCCATCATCCCTCGTATCCATCTCGACGCCCTCTCCGCTCCCACTTCTGCTACCCCCCTGCGCCGTGGGCACCCCTCTCTCCGCTTCGCCTCCCCTCCCATCCTCCACGTTCGAAGGCGCCGGTGGAGCCGGTGGCGTCTTGGGTTTGGTCGTCTTCTTCCTGGGGCCACGGGTCGTACCGCCGCCGGTTGCAGGTTTCTTCGCGTCTTTGTCGTTTGAGGTACCTGCTGCCCTCGCACGTTCTGGGCATCTACGGTCGGTGGCTGGATGTTCGCCGCTGCAGTTCGCGCATTTGTAGGTTGGTCCAGTGGTGGCGGTAGGCGGGTGGTCCTTCTCTGCATGGCTATCGGCGCAGATCCGGCATTTTGTCTGGGCGTGGCAACGCCTGGCGTGGTGTCCGAGTCCCCAGCAGTTGCTGCACTGTAGGACGGGAGGTTTGTCTGCATGTGGGACGACTTCGCAAAATCGCGCGTACGCGGCGACTCTCTTTGTCGCCAGCAGAGTGTTGGCGTCGTCCTCTGTCATGAATTCAAGGACGACGGAGGAGTATTCCTGCTCCTGGAGGTGCACCTCGGCCTTCATCCACTTCGGAGGTCCTAGCGGGTGGACCTTGCCTATAACCGGGTTGTTGAGTTCGAGCTCTTCAGCTATTTCCGCGGGGGTGTGAATTTGTCCATTTTCTCGGCCTGTCCAGATGCCGTTTATCCTGACTTTGTACCGTTTGTCGTCGGTAAGTAACTCGATCGCGTTGGGCGGCGCGTCGGCGGTGGTGAGGATGTCGATGAATTTGTCGGCATGGGTTTTCAACTCGGCGCCAGTCTGATCTTCGCGCATCATGAGGATGAGATTCGAGCGGTGGTTGTAGCGGGCGGAGGCAACCCGGAGGTGCTTCGAATCGTTGCGCATGGCAAGGCGGTCGTTGATGAGTGCGACGGCCTGCCTCTCAGACAGACGGTTCTGGGCGAGGGAACCGTCCCGGGATATGACGATTAATCGGGCGGGGTGGTGCGAGTCTAGTGGGGTTTTGGGTGGGGTTGGACGTTGGACGGTGCGGGCTGGGGGGGCGCTGCTCGGGACTTTGGCAGGCTTGTAAAGTGGTCCGTTAGCCTGGACTGTTTTTACTCCCTTTGGAACGCTGGGTGTGCTGTTACTGTGCGACTCGGCTACAGGTTTCGGTTTTGACGCTAGTTGCTCGTTCAGCTTTCTGACGGCCTTGGAAAGATCCTCCAGGGCTTTCGTAGTCCTTTCATCGCCCTGTGAATTACTGGCAGAGTCAGCCTCTTTGCTGGATGGAGATGTCGTACCTGATCCCACGAGCAGCGTGGGGTGGAACTTCGCGGTGATGGCAAACGCCAGTTGCAGGGTCTCCTCCTTCCAATTATGGTGGTCCGAGAACTGGTGCAGGCTGTTGACAATCAGCTCAAGATGAGCTGCGACAATCGGTTCGCTCGTGATGACGGGTTGTGTGTGCTGGGTGGGTGTGATGGGATCTTCTTCGTCTTCTTCCTCGATCATATTGACGTCGGAGTCCTCGGTCCCCTGTTGGAGGAGGCGCAGGGGCTCTATCTGTCCTTCCGGGCGCGGGCCCGATTTGAGGCGATTGGTGGGTGTTTGTGGGGATGGGTCGGTGTGTTTGCGTTTTCCGGTGGTTTTTTGAGGTGTGAGGGAGTATCGCACGCGATCTAAGGCGCGTTGCGCGTCTTCCGGGTTGGGGGGTTTTTTACGTATCTTTGTATTTACGCTCGAGCTCTGCATTTTGGCTACAGAAAAGTGTCCTACACCACCCACTGAGCGTGGGAATTTTGCTAGTGGTGGTGGTACCGGATCAAGGAGCGAGCCCAATACTCGTAAAGAGGGCATATCTGAATTGAGAACTACGGCGTCAACTCCGGCGATCACTCCGGCGATCGCTACGGCGGCAAATGCCGGCTGCAGCATCCGTGCCAGTGCCCATGTCATGCAAATGTCGTGTTTAGGTGCTCGTCTACTCGAGCTAGTTACTTGCATACATCTCGCTCCAGGCAGCAAAAATATGGACAATGACATATTATTTACTTCCGTAGAGACCATCATCCAGCGTGCCCGCCATCATAATGAGCTCCGATCAATTTCGGTTGGACTGCACAAACTGTTGCACCAAATGCCTCGCTCGATGGCGGCCCATTACTCTTTACACATAGGTAGGGTTCTCCCGATACTATAATGTATTGCATGGTATTCAAGTCCTATAGTCATGTAATAAAATTTATAATATGTTTTGAATTTTCTAAGGCTGCAGAAGATATCTCTCTTCCATGCAATATATGTATTGATTGGTCTAAGGTTGAGCCACTGAGAGTGTGGTATTCTCTAGCTGCAACAATACTGACAATATATATGGAAGTTCATGGTGGGAGGGAGAGGCGACAAGACGAGTCCGCGCATACTCGCCGGCAATGAGCGGCCCGGCTGAGCCGCCGTAGTCTGGCCACCGGCATGTCAGCCGTAGTTCCCAATTCCGACACTTTCTGCTCGTAAAGACCAAGACCAAGGGGCAGGCAGCGGAGAAGTCCGTGAAATCCACTGGTACAGGACCCCCTCGTGAGAATAATTCGAGCCGGCAGCTGCAGGTGGCTGGCCATCACGGCTTCGTTGATCTGATCAATTCCCGATAACATTGACAGTGAAGCGTTCAGAGGGATGAGGATGTAGCAAGGCATACCAGCAGCTATTTGGCGCTAAACTAAGAGCAAATCTACAGCAGTTACGAATAGAAGTAATTTAGCTCTACTGTCCTTGGATTACTTCACCCAAGGTGCCGGTCTGTGGTCTGTGGAGCCATATAATAAATTCAATGCATAGTTCAAGTGTGGTCCAGTGCCCACCTGCGCAGTTGCATTCCTTTTCAACTTCCTCTTATTTACACATGACTTCCGATGCTTTAGAATGGATACAGGTTCCCGAGACGGATAAGCTTGGTTTTCCAGCCACGGAGCTCACAGTCAAATGTCTGGCACTGATGAATCTTCCTTCCATAACTACCGTCTAGCTGCTTGGACCTCGGATTCTATGCATGAGGACTATAGGTCGCTGTGGTAGGACAGAAAATAAGGAGCACTATCATGCAGGACGCGATACAAGACGACGGACGTTCTCTGGAATTGATCAGATCAGCGCAGGCGTGATGGCCAGCCACCTGCAGCTTCGGCTTGATTTATTCTCACGAGGGGGGTCCTGTACCAGTGGATTTCACGGACTTCTCCGCTGCCTGCCCCTTGACCAAGACAGCGAGGCGCGAGTTGCGTTTCCTCGGAACAGGTAGCGCGACGAAAGCTAGCTGCTAACGTCGTGTCGTTCGCCTAGGTTTCGTGGCAGGTTCCTTCTGCCTGAAGATGGACTTTCACAACATCTCTTTCGTAGCACATCTATGTCGGCAGAACTTGGATGATCGCAGCTGCCTCAGTCTGAGTACAGCGTAGATGTCCATTTGATCCAAGCCGAGCGGTACTCTGACACAAGGACGACGGGGTTTTGTCGCCTTGGAAAGGCGAGTACCTAGGGTATCCGCTTTCTCCATAACGTATGGATGTGGTAACCATGTCAGGACACGGTCAGACAGGACACAGCCTATCTGATAACAATTCACGGTGTAAGTTTCTGCTAAGGACTGTTTTTCATTTTGGCTATGCTCCGCACCACTGTTATCCAATTCCAACCACACATGCTGGGCTCTGATACCACTGTGCGCATGATACTCCACATAGGGCTCGTCCTTGTCCTTGAACCGCTCGGCGCTCGTTGGCCTCGGGATCAATGTCGTCGCTCCTCAGTCATTTCGCTGCGGATCTAGATATCGATCTATGACTCTTGTAAAGACTCCTCTTGTGACTGCGTTATCTCGAGAACAATAAAGGTGTCTCCGGATCCATGTGCACTAGAATATACTTATTGCCTCCTGCATTCGATAGCAATGGACGCTTGTTGTGCTATCGTTTTCCGTAGGCTGCGGATTCTCACAGATTCTCTTTCGAGCAAATGCGGGACAATTGATTCGGCGGACATAGCTCTTTGACGTGCGTCGTTCGCTGTCCTTCGCTGTCTCACCGCGTCCCTTCGCACACCCACACTATTCAGACCGTTTCCTTGAGTACTTACGTGTGAATCTGAGCTCTGATGTCACTGAATACATTGGCGAAGTGCTGTCGGCGAACTCCCTCCTGACACTTCAAGCGTAGTTCGCGAGAAAGTACTGCATATGGTCCCAATGGCGATTCCCTCCCGAGTCCACGATCGATTTCAAGTTCTCGTTTGATTTCCTTGCAGCGTCGTGTTTTTCTGGAGTCATGAGTTATCTCTGACCGGAAGGCACTCAAAGCATCCGCTCCTCGACCCTGTATCGATTATCAGAGGCAATTGTCCCCAAACCTTCCAATTGTGACTCCGACTCCCCCTTTGCAGGTGCATCCCGATGACGGAGGACATACCGCCGCCAGATGGGGCTCTATGGGGCTCTGCGACGCCTCGCGATCAATTCCATATTTTTCAATATTCAGGAGTTACCCGACTCATTGTTCACCGTGCGGCGATAATGACTTCAATTGTTTGGAGCGCGTTTCACCAGGTTTCACCGACATTTCCCGCCTGATTTATGTGAGAGTGCCGAGCGAAGATGAAGACCTCATGCTCATACATACCTATTGTCGCCATGCAATTCCAAAGATGTGAGATATCGATGATGATTGTCACAATTGAGTCATCTTGAGTGCACAGACAATAGCTGTTTCACAATTTTGAATTTTTGAGTGTGAACCAGGGTCGACGGGAGAAGCCACGTTCCTGGGCCCTGAGAAGGATTTCGATGACAGCGGCACGATGTCACCTCCGTTATGTCCTTTGAACCAGACTTACCCAAATTTGCCCCGACGCGATCGCAAAGTGGTTGTGGGCTTAGACGGTCAAAGAACGCGACTGGGAAGTTTTTACTGACAGAGAGGGAAAGTCGATAACTTGATAAACTAGAGTCGGTGAAACAGGTGGGTCGGTCGAGCATTCTATGGTTGCTGATACGCCTCTCGAACCAGTGAACTGTTGGCAACGGATGGAAGTAAGGTCGGAAGCCAACGGCCATAGAAAGAACATGACCTAGAGTTTGGCAGTCCGCGGAACGCGCACTTGGAAGCCTGCCGGAGGGATACTAGAACTTACGGCCATTCCTGTCATCCTTTGGCGCAGGACCTGTCATGGAGCGCACTACTCGACGGTATGAAACTCGGGTGGCGTTCGGTTTCTTGGTCATTCCATTGAAATGTTCTTGAAATTGTGGACAGGAGCGCATAGCGTTAAACCCCTCTGAGTTAGTCGATTAAGCTCGAAAACGCAGTGGATCTCTGGTAAGCGCTGAGGGCAGATCGTCGAATAGTCAGTTATAATTATTCGCACCAGGGACGAGTACTCCTATGAAGATATCGAAACTCATGCCGAGATGATAACTGCCAGGTTCTTGAGGCGGCGAGGAAAATTAGGGACAAGCAGTCAAGCCCAGTTTTGTTGGTGCAGCAGTGGCGGTTGACCAGAACAAGCGTCTTCTATCATTGAAATCCAGTGACAGCGCAGTTATTCCGAAACGACCAAAATCTGAGCACGCGCGAGGCTTCAGTTGCGCTAGTAAGGGCCAAGATATGGGCAACTCCAACGCTGATGACGGACGTTATGGAGTTCTTGAGGGCGAGGTACATAGGTCAAGGCTAGCATTTGTTCAAATTGATTGGCCAACAGCATTCAGGCTTGACACGAGGATTAATGGCGAAGTGGAAGGTGAATTCTCCCGCTCTGCCGCAAGTCAAGTCAAGTATCGATGCCTTGCCTTGCTCGCCTCGAGGACACAGAAACAACAGACATGCCAAGTAGGGCGTCCTCGAAAAAGGACTTCGTTGATGGCCGCAGCCTTGCATTGGTCGTGTAGTAAGATTTTACGTCTTGAGCCGTGCTGAAGAAGATTGAGTTAGTTCGGTGGATCGATCTCTGGTCAGATAGTGAGACAAGAAAAGCAGGGGGCTTAGCTTTACGCTACCTGGCGTACCATCGCGGACGGCATTTTAATGAAGTTGTGCCCGTCACTGACAGGCCAAGAAGATATAAGCGGAATGGAAGTGGCGGCCATTTGGAAAGGTGATAATGGGGTGAAGATTGCGCTTGCAGTAATCTAGGGCCGAGCAGGTCCGAGGTCTTAGTTCGTAGAACAAGCCTCGCCCTTCGCTTCGAGAACATTGGTAGAATAGCACGCAGAGACCGTGATCTGATTATTGTCGACTCACGGCGACTTCAAACCAATAGCATTTTGGCGCATTATGCCGGTCGCATGAGCTGGTCACTGCTTTCAGACATAGTTCAAGTTGATGTGACTGCCAATCATGAACTGCCACACGATATGGCAGAGAGTAGTGCCTCATACATGTGTCCCTGCATTGAGGCCATACACGTCGTAATCATCAGTGGGCATGTAACTTGGACCAAAGAATGATACACATGACAGCAGCGGGAGTTATGGCGTCAAGAACAAAAGGGTGTAAACGTAAGATCCGAGCCAATACACCGTGCCCGGATGCACCCATACGAAATGGATGAATAGTTGCGAGAATATTGCAGAAGTTGTGGGCAAAGTCGGGGTAAAGCATGACTCGGCGAAGACCTTTCGAATCGACAATGCTTGTTCCGGAGAGAGGGAAAGGACGTCCCCGATCTTCGTCGGGGGAGAAAGAGGAAGGAGAAACCCGAAAGAGCGGAAACTCCCACAATCAATGTATTGTGACGGCGTCTATAGCTTTTTGTTTCATCTTAGATCTGCGCAACGGAGTCAGCTCAAACACGCCTGAAGCAAGATGCGTCTTGTATAAATACCACACAGCCTGGTGCTGCCATGGCTTGCGCATCTTCACACCGCCCGCTCCCGACGTCCACCCCCGACATCCCTCATAACCCGAGCGTCATGGGCTTCTTTGACTTCCTCGACCTTCCCGCTCACGACTCCCACCCATTACTTGCATATCTGCCCGGTGTCGTATCTCAATTTATGACATCGCCTAAGGCAGCAGAACACGACCTCTCTTTTGATCTCACTACCTCACGACTTTCTTCACGAAACACGCAGCGCGTTCTTCACTCCCTGACACCCGTACCTCTGCCACTCGAGATCGTATACTCTATAATTGAAGCCGCAGCATTTGATGGTCCCACCCCCGATGAAGATATTCTGAAGCAGTGTGCACTAGTGTGCAGAGCGTGGTCCAACCATGCACAGAAGCTGTTGTTCAGCAGGGTCACCCTCCGCTCAGAAAACGCGTGCGATACATTCTGCAGAGCTGTCAATCGGCGTACAGAACGCGGCCGTATGCTTGGAGACGCTGTCACTCGCCTGCGCGTCGTTCTGGACCATAACCAGCCCTTGAGCCTCTCACACCATTCATTCGGTCAGGCTGTCATCATGTGCCCAAACTTATTCGAGTTGAACATTGCACTATACGGATGTGCGGCGCCAGGAGAGGATGTTGTTGGTGTCCCTGACGTTTCGCGCATGCGCCGACCCGCCCCTGCATTTGATGACCACACCCTGGCTCTTCTACGATCAGGACCAATGATCACTGCCCTTCAATTCAGCAACTGGTCCGAGAATCAGCACTCAGTAACCCAACTCCTCGACGTCTGGCCGACTCTCAAGTCCCTTGTCATGAGTGGAACTCCCCCTCAACCTCCTTCTCCGTTCCTGGAACCCTTCCGTTGTTCCCTCGAGGAGCTACGGATGAACTTCCAGTCGCCACCGTCCTTCGATTTCGTGAACTGGCTTCTTCACAGCTCTTCCGACACCCTTCGCATCCTCGAGTTTGAGAGGGAGCCTTCGAGTCAACTTCTGGATCATCTCACAGATGTGCACGGCGCCGCCCTGCAGTCGCTTTCATTTCCGTCCTGCCACCTACCTGAACATACGCTGGCCGTTCAGAATTGTCAAGCACTGAAAGAACTGCGATTGGAGAATCCCATGGTATTAACTAGGCTGTGGAGAGCCATTCCGGACACATTGGAACATATCGCGTTCGGTGTGGATCTCAACACATCATTGCAGCCCGTCATCGATACCGTTAGAAGCAGCGACTCGCTGAAAGCTATCACTGTCTACACATGTAATGGTGGAGAGCAACATCCTCTCTTCGCCGTCCTGAAGATGGCCTGCGCTTATCAAGGCATCGAGTTGAGCATAATGAAGGATCTGCAGATGTTCCGCTCTCAGATGGTGTGTAGTCTCTCCTTATACGAGCCGTCCATTGTCTGATAAGATTCCCGCGTCTTTCCAGAGAGGTGATCCTATCCCAACTTCAATCTTTCCCCGCACTCCATCCCTTGACAACATCTACGCCATGCGTTTACGATAACCTGTTTCTTCACTGTACCCCTATTTCTCTGCTTTAACGAACCCTTTACGACATCTTGACTCCAACATCTTGACGATCATTCTTGCACTGTATATCACCACCCAACCCACCTACCGTTTCGTTCAGCACCCGCACTTCGACCTTCACGATAATATTATATTACTGCATCATATTGCCTAGACATTCTCCCTCCATTTTGGAGCATGTATCACCCTCCAACATAGCATTCTGCATACATACTACCCTACCCTACTTACTCCCTATTCACATTCAAATGATCTATTCTATCGAGCAGTGCCGAGGCCATCTGCCACATCTTGCAAATATGACCAAATACGTTTAAGTGTCTGAGCAAGTCCACGGCGAAGTTCACGTTACAACTCAACCCTCAGCCTCATGGCGTCCTCCCTTTCTTCTGTAGTCTCGAATCTGGTTCGAGCCTCTATGGGCTCGTCCGTTTCGACCATGGTCACTGACGAAGACCTCGACCGGCATGTTGCTGAACTCATTCTCAAGGAGGCCAAGAAGAAGGCCGAACGTTACGGACAACAAGGCATACGTGCTTTCCTTCCGACCAGCGGACTGTAAGTGTTCAAAGGCGGCGTGGTTCACCACATACTTATACGCACTAGATCCGACAGCAACGCACCCCGGGCTAACAAACGATTTCTTACATCTATTATTAAGAGTACCGACGAACACAACAAGACTATTCTAAGGGCCCAAGCACTCGCAGCACAGGAGGTCAAGCGAGAAAGAGAGGAACAGGAGCGGCGAGAGAGGAGAGCTCGCGCGGAGGAAGCTGCAGAAGCCGAGAAACTACGGAGGTCTGGCAAGAGCTCGCGGCGGCGGCGGTCCGAGGAGGGGGAGGAGGGCTGGGATAGATGGGACGGCCGGGCTCGGACTGCTGATAGGAAGCGAAAGGCGCGGACATGGGAGACTTGGGACGGCGAAGATGATGACGAGGAGGACGACCGTGATCGACGGAAGCGAAGACATAGGTCTACGAGCAGAGAGCGGCGGAGTGAAAGAGACACTCATTCGGGCCGTTCTAATGCTCGGCATTCGAGACGGGAACGTATATGCAGGAGTCGGTCACCCAGAAGGGAGCGTTCGCGCGACACGAGGAGCGAGAAGCGTCCCCGTCCCCGTAGCCGGTCGCGTACTCCAGGCGATGAGGATGTACGGGACGATGACTACGAGACCTCTAGGAGACACAAGAGCCGAAGTCGCCACCGAACGCGTAAATCGCGGCGGCGGTCTTCTTCATTGTCTCCCCGCCGCTCGCCGTCTCCTTCAGTGGCTCAGACAGATGCCAGCTCAAGTTCGCATCGATACAAAGCGAAACGCGCCCCGAAATATGCCCTAGACGACATAGACACAGATACATCACTTCACTCACGACGGTCACCCTCTCTGGCACTCAGCGAAACTGTAGACCGGGAGGCAGAGCTGCGTCGACAACTCACTTCAACCCGTAATGGTGGCGACCATCCTGTCGCTGGCCCCTCGAAACGACGTCGCACGCCCTCCCTGGAACCTTCACGATCTCCTAGTCCAAAACCGAAACGTCGCAAGGCTGATTCTGCCTCATCACGGACAGCAAGAACTCGTAGCCTCTCACGTACACCATCTCGTTCTCCCACTTCCGGTCCTTCCCCGCCTTCACAGCGTCCTTCGAAGATGGATAAATACTTCGAGGAAAGCTACGACCCACGCCTCGATGTTGCGCCTCTCGCGGCCCCACATGTGCCGGCCACGGGGCTCATCAATAATGCGGAATTCGAGGGCTGGGACGCGATGTTAGAGCTTATTCGAATACGAAGAGAAGATAAGGAAGAGAAGAAGAGGATGGAGCGATTGGGTTTGACGAAGGACAAAGGGAAGGATAAGAAGAAGGGTACTCCTGACGCTGTCGGGGATAGATGGGCTGCAGAGGGCGTCAGCATCATGGAGATTGAGTATAAGAAGCGGGGGTCGGTGAGGGAATGGGATCTAGGGAAGGAAGGGTTTTAATTTGTGTTTCGATGGCTTGCATTTCCGTTCCATACATCACCTACATAGATCTCGGACTTGTAAGTCTTACCATGCGCTTAATTGCAGAGAGTGTATATTCGGAGCCCTAGGTTAGTATGTAGTACTAGTAGTACGGAGAGATCATGGACGTCGTCAAGGTAATCATTATCCAAGGCCAAAGCATTTGTATCATATCTTCATGCACCTTGAACCACATGCCGAACAACCAACGTCTCTTCCACGCTCAATTGGCCAACGAGCGCCGAGAAATTGTTGGTGTTGCGGGCCGCACACTCTCGGAAGAACGAGATAATGTGTGCCTACAGGGCAATCAGTTATCCTCCCGTCAAGCAGATGCCAACTATACTCACCTGCATATCCATCTCTGAGACGGGATCATTCTTCAAGTCCTCATCATCACTCTCATCCAGCACATCATCATTGTCAAACGCCATCCCCTTAGGTCCGATCATGTCAGACAAAAACGCAAACTCATCCTCCTTGAAGCCCTGGTTCAGCTTTTCTTCTTCCGTCCAGTCTTCGTCCTGTTTCAAACCTATCAGCTCAACCGAGAATCGATCGCTGGCTGCCCCAACTCACCTCATCGTCCGAATCAATAGCGTACGTATCTGCACCGCCTTGCGCGGATATGGTGGCCGATTCTCCCCCCGATTGTACGTCATGTAGAAGGAGTTTGAGCGCCTTGACGGGGAATGTAATCGAGGTGAATTCGGTAGGTGCTGCGGTAATTAGAAAAACGTGGTCAGGGAACCATTCAACGAGAATTGGGGCACAAAAAGGCGTACTAGTCCTCGTCCGCGAACGCGTCATAATGACTGACGCGAGGGTTGAGCACGAGGATTTTGAAAAAACGGCCCGAGGAATGCCTTACCATTCTTGTTGGCTTTGTTCACGATGATGTCGCCCTTGACGATGAGGCCTTGGACACTTGGTCGCTCGGATACGAAAAGCTGAATCAAACCCAGGGTGCTGATGCGCGATGGCCAGAATCCTTGGAAGGTTTCGGCATTTTCACACCATGTCTGGATGAGGATGTCGAGTCCTGAGCGGCCATGGACGGTCATCGATTCGAGGAGTGACAAGACCGTATCACTTTGGTTATTGATGAGGAAAGCAAACGGAATCACAAGACTCTGAGAGGGGAAACATGTCAAGAGCTGGGAAAGGAGCTAAGGGCAATCACTTACCTGAAGGAACGTAGCAGTTTTCGCTGAGACCATGCGACCGACCATAGCTTGCAATAACTGGGGTAGCACGGGCAGAACCGACTCTCCAGCTCTCCGCAGTAGATGTATGATCAGGTCACCGATGACGAGACCACCCGATTCGTCTTGGCTGTCCAACATCTTTCCAATGAGGGTCAAAACGTAATCAATACCGCTGCGTCCGTTGGCGTCGCTCCAAGATAATAACTGGTTACAGTCTTTCCGGATGATGACAGTCAGGCAGGAAATCCCGTTCTACAGGTCTATGAGTACATCTCAATCTGGAAGCAGTAAAGGCGCATTTACCTGAAGGACGTCCCTGTCCTCCGCTTCTCCTAGACACTTGAAGAGATTCGGGGCGAGGAGAGCGAAGAATCCTTCCCCAATACCAGATTCAGGGGAGCCCTGGACGAGACTTGTGATGAGCTCGATGGCAGACCCAGCGATCCACGATTCCTCTGGTGTCGCAGCTGCTATCGCGTTACTCAGACGAGGCAATGCTTGTTTTACGACGGTTTCATAAACTCCATTTGCCGGTGAGCCTGTAAGGAGAGCCAAAATATCCGACAGAATCGAAAGGAAGATTGGATCTGAATTTCGACGATGTCAGAGTAGGGGTTAGGCTTGGGATGAAAACGATTACCTTTGTTGTTCTTATTCCAGACTTCGAG
Organism: Lyophyllum atratum; assembly: GCA_014905825.1. NCBI lineage: Eukaryota > Fungi > Basidiomycota > Agaricomycetes > Agaricales > Lyophyllaceae > Lyophyllum > Lyophyllum atratum. Next base: position 779,680 of record JACGCN010000020.1, on the reverse strand, counting down.
TACGGCCAGGACCAAGGAATCGGCCAACTCGACTGTGATCCATTTCCCTTTCTCGACCTCGAGGACAACGGAGAGCGTCTCGAGGACGAGAGACAAGGTATCATCCGAAGTCACGAACAAGAAGGGTCCAAGGTCCTTGGCAATACGAGGAACGAAATTGACCAAGGCTGAATCTTCACCACCTTGGCAGAAGCTACAAACGCTTTCAGTCAGCCCACCATATAGCTTGCATGTAGACTGGCCCTAACTTGTGGATCGCCTTGACGGCAGATATTTTGACGGGGATTCCGGCTTCGGTGGCTTCAATAACTTGTATCGCAGCATCGAGGTATTGACCACCCAAATCCGGGGGCAATAACGTTGAGTATTGGCTGGCGAAGACGAAACCTCGGCCTTGGAGGAACGGGTGTGCTGCTCAAGTCCGTTAGAGAGTTTGTGATGCTATGCAGATCGTTTACCGCACCTGAAAGAGTAAGGATGGACGGAATGACGCTCGAAAGCAGATACTCGACGTCAATGGGCTTTCCTCGTCCCGAATCTTCCTCGTCCTCGATGCAGTCAAGGATAGCCTCAGCCTGGGAACCAACTGCAGCGAGTGCAGCTTCCAGTGGTCTCCACCTAAAAGGTATTTAGGATCATCATATGCTTCGGAGCTTGAGTCCTTACCAGTCTTGCTTTCCGGCATCACGCAACTGTTGGGATGACTGGACAATCTGTTGAACCGTCGACTGGAAGGTTTTTGCTGTTTGAGCAGGGCTTCGATCAACCAAAGACTATATAAACGATCAGCTGTTTTCCACGAGATTGAAGAGTGAAAAAATTACCCCCAAGAAGTCAAATCCAGCAACTCTGACGCTGTATGATTGTGTCTCATCCTCCTCTTGAGCAACGAATGCGTTGGCGTTGACTGCCCAAGTTTCTTCCTGTAATGGGGTAAGTAGGGGATGACGCGACAGCAATGGTACTTACATCTTCGTCCGTCATCTGGACGACGTTGAAAATGGCGGCAATCAAGGCGTTGAGGTTTGCATTGGTGAACCATTCTTTCGCCTTGCCCCCTCGTGTAGCCGCAGCGGCAAAGTCCAAGATGGGGCATATGAGTTGCGGTAGTTCGATGGCTTCGTCTTCCGAGGAACGAGGTGCAGGCTCTGATGATGATAGATAGTACTGGGAGAATGTGGGGTAAAGAGCTTGTAGATGGACGAGTGAATCAGATAGGAACTCTTGCAGGTACGGCGTCAGGGCACGAGGGAATGAGGTATGGATTGTGTCGAGTGTCTGTTGATGCATGATGAGCTGAGTTCGTCCAACATACTGTTATCTCGCACCTTGAAGATCTGGATCCGCACTGCTAGACCATCCCAATTATCGGTGTTAGTCACATCCTGCTTGGGATCTAGTTTTAGGAGGACTTTGAATGCTTCCAACCACACTGGAAGAACAGATGCAACGGCCTCCTTCGTTGCTTGTGGATGCTGGTCTTTGACCATGAACAACGCAGTGACGCATTGGCGAAATACGGAAACGGTGCGTGCGCGAGTAGGCGCGGAATGAGACTGGTAAGTTGGATGAGATATTGAGGATAAAACCCGAGAAAGGCTGGCATGTACCTCTGCTGATCCTAGGATGGTTAGAAGGACTGGCAAGAGTTGACGGAGGACGGGGAGGATCTGGTCTTCCGTCAAATCGGATTTGATGAACTCGGTCAAGACCTGCATCGCTCCATGCACGGATTCGGGCGAATTCGAAGACAGAAGGTTGATGAGGGACGCCAAAAGTTCAGGATATTCATCAGGCCAATCACAGTGGGCTATAGAGGACAAAGTGTGCGCCTGTCACCATCCCAAGTTAATTAGGATTAAGGCGGTTCATGAAAAGCAATAGAGTGGTCTCACGCATAAGGTGCGGATTTTACGATCCCTGTCGGAGAGCCCGTGAAACACAGCCTGGCGTATTTGCATCTTAATCTGCACCACGTACGAGGTCAGAAGCAATGTTATTGCATATGCGTGACGTCTTTACCTGCACAGGTGGAGCAGCCCCTTTGAAAGTGTTGAAATATGGCGACCACCTTTCCTTCACGTACTTTCGTAGGACAATGCTTGCTGAGTGCTAGTCCGCGATTGTACAGAGATCAAGACGCGCCGGATGTCCGAGGAACGCGAAAAACTCATCTGACGCATAGACATCTCAGCATCCTGGGCAAGGATCAGTTGTGAGAGCGCTAAACCGGTCTCTGTTGGACGCGACAGAAAATGTATGAGATGGTTGCTGGCTGTATACTGTGCAAGGGAACGAGCCTGGCGAGGTAAAGAACTCGGCCAACTTGAGTTCTGCGGTGATCCTTGTGTTTTGGTCGGGGCTGAGAGTGGCAGCAAGACATTCTGCGATTTGGGAGGCCATGATGGTTCAGACCGTTTTCCAAATCTCAGTGGTTCCGAATCGCGACAACGTGCAGAGGCACGTGGAGCGCGTGCTACCGACTTACTAAGCACAACCCCCGTCTCTTTCTGTTTAGCTTTCACTCCACCTTATACTCTCGTCCTACTGTTCCGAGTATTCCCTCCTCGTCATGCAGGCGGAGTCCAGCAAGATGGGCGCGTCAAGGCCAACTCGTACTCGAAAGAAGCGTAAATCTGACAGCACTGTGGCTGGCGACCCTGAGAAGGACTATGAAGATTCGAAAGAAATCATTAGGAAAGCTCCTAAAAAGCGTAGAGCAACCGGAAAGCTGGCAGGCCTTATCGACTTGCCTATCGATGTGCTCTTCGAGGTCAGTAATTTTCTACGCGTCGGATCAGCTCACTGACCGATTGTTATCCAGATATTCAGCCACCTCAAGCCATATGACCTCCTCAAACTTGCACGTATGTCGAAGGAGTTCAGGCGCCTCTTGATGCATAAATCATCGAAGTCCGTATGGAAATCGGCATTGGAACGAATTCCGGATTTGCCTGCTTGTCCATCTGAGATGAGCGAGCCCGCATGGGTCAACCTTGCGTTTGATCCCCATTGCCATGTAGGTTATTTTTTTTCCCGATTGGATTAACGGCGAGTTAACTGTGTAATCGATAGTTCTGCTTCACGACTGGCGTAAGACCGGTTGAATGGGCGCTGCGGGTCCGTATATGCACTAAATGCGCCAAAGACCAGTGAGTAGTGGCTTTATCCAAATATCTGGCCCACCCACTCACTACATGTCTTGATTAGAATCGAAGAAGTCTACCTACTCGAAGGAATTATGCCTGTCGAACCCACGCCCAATTTTCCGTGCGAGACCCTATTGCCTTCACGGCTAGGAAGTATGTGTTTACCCTCAAGGATCACGAAATCCACTGACCTAGTCATAAATTAGAACGCGGTCGACGTGGAATACTTATCAGTGAGCTCGAAAAGACAAAGCAACAATACGATGCCATCGAAGGCAAAGATGCTCGTCGTGACTTCATCCTGGAAAGGCGTAAGATCATGTCTGAGATCCAGAAGGTATTTTCTACATTTTCAAAGGTTTCAATATGTGCTTATGTATGGCATAGCATGCATCCCTGTGCAGTAAATGGGCTCAGGGACAGACTTTCGACAGGAGTTCCGAGCTACAGCAGTTGAAGAATGATCGGCGCCTCGCGTGAGTCATCTGACGCTCATCATGTTCAATATCTCATTCGCGTTCAGTATTATCGAGAAACTTGCTGCCCTGGGATATGCAGAAGATGTTGCTGGAATTCGCTTTCCTGATGCGCTCGAGGAGCATGAGCTGGTCAGAAAACCCCAGAAACTCACCGACCGCGGTAGGCTTGCAGCTGTTATGGTCCTGCTGCCTCTCACTCACCCATATTCCATAGTTTGGGCGAATATTCGAGGACCAATCATTGAATTCATGGACAGGATGCGGGTCAAGCGACTTGCTCGGGAACATGCTGAACTGGTGCTGGAGCGAAAGCCCAGCGCCGTTGAGGCTTTCCGAGGATACAAGAATAGCCAGCTGCCCCTCACTGAAGTTATGCCCGAAGGTCTTGATATTTGCGACTTCGCCCCTGTCAAAGCAATTCTCGAACAGCCGGCCAACGTTACCGTGGACAAAGACAGCTTCGCGGTTGTTCTGCCCCTCATCCCCGACCTCATTGTAGAATGGAGGCGATCCTTGGATGATGAACTAATCCGAGTGATAAAAGCAGAGGATGCAAATGATCGCATTCGCCGAGCCAAAAGGCGCTTTGCCAGCGCTTGTATGTTCTGGAGTGAATATCACGATTACTCCGACGACGAAGACTTGACGCCACAGCCGCAACAGCCTCCACTAGACGAAGCTACGCCCTCCGACAGATTAAAGTTGGCTACGACAGTATTTCAATGCACTACGTGCACCCGCAGCCACGGATTATACGATGACAGCTCCGCCGAATCGGATTATGGGTATGGGTCCGAGGATAGCTTTTTTGGCTATACTTCTGGGGCAGTCCGCCCTCTGTTCTATCCGACCGTCATGGGCCATCGCTGCCTGACGCGTAGCAAGCCATCCCTCTGGTCCTGGGGCCCACCCCCGGAGCCCGCTAGGAAGCTCGAAAATACTGCAAAGACGCGCAGGAAATGGATGGCTCGCCCTCTTCGGATCAATCAAAAGTTGGGACGAGGCGTCGAAACCCTCGTGACTTTAGCCAACCTGGATCCCAAAGTAGCAACTCCAGCCGATATGGATGGTGTCGATGTCTGGTTCGCATGCCTCAAATGTGCCTTCAAAGTATCGAAGAAGAAAAACCCATATGAGACTCATGCCTACAAGTGGCGGGATGCTGTGAGCTTTTTTGATGTTTTTATAGGGTCGCAACGGCTTATCACAGGCTTTAGGTGGAACACCAATCGATCACGCATCGCCACGTAGAACCACAGTGGAAGAAGCTGGACGCAGAAGAATTCCGACAAGCTCAGGAAGAGTATGAAACGAACACCGAGTCATCCCGCCACAATACTACTCTGAGCGATCATATTGCGGAGGGCATTGTGCCCAGTGGTGGGAAGGAGCCCGACTCGTCTGATTCGTCATGGCTGTGTGTCCACTGCAGAGATACGCCATCCGAAATGGAGCCTGTTGGCATCGACGTTATCAAAACCCACGTCAACGAGAAGTATGTTGTCTCGCTTATTTTCTGTCTCGATGACTGAGCTTATTCTCCTAGGCATTCAATTGAGGACCCAGAACTGGACAGAGATTATTATAGGGATTATGCTGCCCTTCACCCCGTCCCACCTCGAAGCCGAGTTTTGCTCACCCTGGACCCTTCCGAATGTAAGGCTGTTCTAGCCTTTTGATAAGCCTCCAACAAACGGACGTTAGCATGGCGTTTTGATAACATGGAATCCTTACTATACAGGCGGATTTCTGGTAGAGGAAGGATTTCCAACTTATAACACACGTACATAGCCCATCCGTCCTTAAGAACGTTTTAAAATACTGCAGTTATTAAACAAGCTATTAATTGGTATGCTATATTATACTACCAACTCTCCCTCTACGCTCTCCGGCTCGAGCGCAAGCTGTTCAAGAATAGCCTCGTATCGGTTTTGGTCCACCCGCTTCAAGTATTTCAGAATCTTCGCTCGTTGGTGGACGAGCATTCGAAGGCCACGACGATTTCCCAGGTCCCGTCTGAATGTCGTCAAATGTGTCCAAAGATTCCGAATCTTGTAAGTGAGAAGGGCAGCTACAGACCTACATCAGCGTTTGCAGAATGTCAGGACGGATATAGAACGAACCTTGAACCTCAGAACGTCCAGTATCGAACGGATTTTGGGGCGTCGAGAAGGCGGCAATGATGCGTCTGCGGTTCTCGTACGCGATACCAGCCGCGTTCGAGTTTCGAAGGTCAATCAATTTCGCAAACGCATTCGCCTTCTGAAGTTCGTTCTGGTTATTGGCCACCCGATCGTTCACTTGGCCCGACAGAACTTCCACCCTCGGCCGGGCAGCGTAGTCGAGCGTATCAGCGACAGGGTGCTGCTGCTGCTGTGGTGTCCGCTCGGTAGTCTCGTCTTTCCCTCGTATCGACGAGAGCATGGGCAGGTCCCCGAACAACAGCTTCTTTTCCGCCTCGCCGACTCCGAAACTGACTTGCTTCGGGATGAACACGGTCCCCACTGCCTGGGATGTGGGGACGAGCTCGGTGCTCGAGACCAATTCCTCCATGTCAACGAGGACTTTGGCGAGGCGGCAGTTTTCCCATTTGGCTTCGTCACCGGGGCGTGTGCCGAGGACGACACTCGGGCGGAGTGCTTGGGCCTTTTTCCAGCGCTCCTCCTTCCTCACGTTATTGGTTTTCTTGACACCACGAGCGACATTCTGGCGTGAAGCTTGGGCGTGGAGAAGGGCGGATGTGTGCAAGGAAGATGAGGATAGTGAACTCGAGGATGCGATAGTTCGCGGGCCTATAAATTCAAAGCGTGTTAGAAGAATTTATGGGAGTGGTTTATGTGACTTACTTTGCGCCCAACACGCTCTGAACATGCCTTGCCCTCTGTGAGCAACACCAGCTCAGCCTCAAGAAACTCGGAAAGTTTCCGAGTCCCAACTCACCTGATCGTGGGAATTCGACTTCGATGAGTATATAAACCCTTCCTCTTGCCCTCCTTCTCTCTTCACGGGGGAAATGCCACGCTGACCGGTGTTAGCCTTCGACCGCTGTAGTCAGTGCCAGTGACTTGTTTTTACGAGTCCTGTTCTTCCAAGAGAGGGCCTCCAGTGTAGGAAGTGTCGTCGTCAACTATTTTCCAGGACGCGGCATGTCGATTTTTTTGCTGGCACATTCCATCACCACCATTTGTTGTTTCTTCCCCCTTGTATTTAGCATAGCGGCCTTTGAATACACTGCCTTCTTCCCTCAACTTGTCGCTCTCTATCGATCCATAAGATGTCTACTCAAGGTGTTGTTACCTTGGTGCCTTGAATTTTTTTTTCTCGCCTTCTTGCGGGTATCCGTCCTACGCGCTGATGTGTCTCACACCCTGTAGCCGTGTTATCGATTGCTGTAGACTTTATTTGAATCGTTGAAGTCGTACATATGCATACGATTTTCCTAAGTAACACTTGTCGAAAGGCGTTTCCATTAAAACTTCAGACATTGACCGTGGGAACAGTTTGATCAAGATTATTTTTGCCATCCACTTCTGCTTCCTGCACGACAGTACACGACCTCTCCATCATGGCGCCGGCAAAGAAAACGACGTCCCCAGGAAAAGCCAAGTCCTCCTCGTCAGGACCCAAGATCTCCCTTGCCCGAGTGAAAGGAGAGAACTTTTACCGCACCGGCAAGCAGGTTGCACGACTAAAGCTCCTGAATTCGGGGAAGGCTGTTCGGGACAAGGATGGGAAAATTATCCAGGCAGCTGCGTTCCAGAAGGGCGAGGATGAGACCAAGCCCGGGCGGGTGCAGCCTGACCGCAGGTGGTTCGGTGAGTCTCGTAGAGATATATCTCTTGGTGCACCGCTGAATTCGTCTTATCGTCTGAAGGCAACACGAGAGTAATCTCGCAAACTGCATTGGACCATTTCCGTACAAGCCTTTCAGAAAGGAAGAATGATCCATATTCTGTACTCCTTCGCCGCAATAAACTGCCGATGGCGCTCCTGGACGATGCACAGAATCCACATACCCTTAAAGTAGGTGTTTGATTGCATCTTTGTGGGACTTGTTCTGAACTTTGCTCCAGCGGCCACATATCGTAGAGACGGAGCCTTTTTCAGAGACATTCGGGCCTAAGGCGCAGCGGAAAAGACCCAGGATCGATGCTGGTACTTTTGAGGAGCTTGGTAAACTCGGTGCTGCTGGTGCAGACGAGGCAGACACAATCTCCCAGGCAATTGGTTAGAGATCTCAGTTTAGTCGTTTCGTTTGAGCAGCTGATGTTTATGAATCATTTCAGAGCCCTTAGCCTCTTCCATCGTGGAAGCCCCAACTCATGCCGATTACAACGAGCCCATCTATGCAAAGGGAACCTCTCGCCGAATCTATGGTGAACTTTACAAGGTCATCGACTCTTCCGATGTCATTCTTCACATTCTGGATGCCCGTGACCCGCTGGGGACGATGTGTGACTCTGTCATTGACTACATCAAGAAGGAGAAGTCCCACAAGCAGGTCGTCCTTGTCATCAACAAGTGCGATCTTGTGCCAAACTGGGTCACAGTGAGTGCCCCTTTCACATTTTCTCTCAAACAGGGCCTAAACATCGTTATAGGCTCGTTATATCCAACATCTTACCCCTCGATTCCCCACCATCGCATTCCACGCATCCCCCAACCATTCATTCGGCAAGGGATCACTCATCCAACTGCTTCGTCAATTCGCGCAGCTACATTCCGATAAGAGGCAGATATCTGTCGGATTCATTGGTTACCCGAACGTTGGTAAAAGCAGCGTTATCAATACCCTCAAAAGCAACAAGGTTTGCACTGTAGCTCCGGTACCTGGGGAAACCAAGGTTAGTCTTCGTCCGCCTATACAGTATCCCGTTTATCATATTGAATATCCCGGCAGGTCTGGCAATATATCACACTCACGCGGAGGATATACCTCATCGACTGTCCAGGAATCGTGCCTGCATCCGCACATGATTCTCATACATCAACCGTCTTGAAGGGTGTCGTGCGCGTTGAGGCTCTCCCGACTCCCTCCGAACACATCCAGGCACTTATGGAACGCGTGAAGCCATTATACCTAGCGCGCACATACGCAGTCGCGCTGCCGAACCCGGACGATATCACGCAGAACTGGTCTCCGGAAGTATTCCTCGATAAGCTCGCGCGGATGAAGGGCCGGCTGCTGAAAGGCGGCGAACCGGATCTGGAGGGTGTGGCGAAAATCATACTGAGCGACTGGGTGCGCGGCCGGATACCCTTCTTTGTGCCCCCGCCCGGGAGATCGGAGGAGCTGAACAGGGTGGAGGCGAAAAAGCAAAAGAGGGAGCAGGAGAAGGTGAATGCCAAGAGCAAGGGCAAGGGCAATGCTGAGCAGATGGAGGTACCTGGGGTGAAGCAGAACCTGGGTTCGATCATGCAGAAGAACACTTTCTTGCCCGAAGATGTCCGGCCGCTTGAAGATGAGGACATGGCTGGTGAGGAGGAGGAAGTGGATGATGAGGAGGAAGGTGAGGGCAGTGCTGAGAACGAAGGGGAGGAAGAAGAAGAAGAGCTATCTTGGAATGACGTGTTCGACGGGATCAAGGAGGATGCGGTCCCCAATGTCGATGAAGATGGTAACGATATTGCACCCGAAGGTATGTTTCCTCTATCCTTGGTTGATGACGTCTCATACTGACCTTCACATCTAGACGAAAACTCTGCAGACGACGAGGAGGCACAATCCAAAAAGGCCCCACGTATGAAGACCAACAAGGTATGTTTTATTCCATATTTCTCTTGAAGACAACCATTTCTTACATGGTTGTTATCTAGCGCAAAGCGGAGAATTTCTATTCGAACGCTAACGTCAAGAACAAAAACCGCAAACAGGCGGCGTTGCTAAAGTCGCTGCCTGTCGGAAAGAAGGCTGAGGGTCGCAGGCGAGTGAAGGGGACGTGATTAGGTATTCGTTCCCGATGTTATGTCGAGGATTTAGCGATAGCTTGTACGTTTGCAGCCTTTTTTGCAATGCACATTGCACAAAATCATCTCACCTCAGAGTTTTTCTAGACTTACGGAGATGCTAAGCAAATAAAACTCGGTTAATTCACGCGGATTTCTATCAGAATTTCCCGGGAGCGTTGATCCCGTTTCACTGAATCAAAGTATATAGATAAGGGTAAATTTGGTTGCAGAATCGGACGACAGAGTCCAGGCCGCACCAGGAAGTCCGATGGCGAAAGATTGGGGACTTCGAGACCTGCGTGGGAAAGATCAAGATCACCGTAAAAGTCACGGTCGATCGATTATCATCGACCCATTCTTCTACCACCAACTAATCATGTCTGTCACCAAAGTTGTAGCCCGTCAGGTAAGCCTCCTTCTCGTCGTCGTGCGCAGCGTGCTCATCTATGTCAGATCTTCGATTCTCGCGGAAACCCCACCGTCGAGGTCGATGTTCACACCGCGAAAGGTGATCTCAAACCTCGCGATTGTTGTAAGTGGAGCTGATGTTTTGACGCGTTTCAGGCCGTTTCCGTGCTGCTGTTCCTTCAGGAGCCTCAACAGGTATTCATGAGGCCGTCGAGCTTCGCGATGGCGACAAAAACGCATACCTTGGGAAGGGTACGCCGAGCTTCGTCCGCTTAATCTCCTACACCCTGTCTCAAAAAGTGTTTTATAGGCGTCAGCAAGGCCGTCGCGAACGTCAACGACGTGATCGGCCCTGAACTGATCAAGTCAGGCCTCAAAGTCACTCAGCAAACCGAGATCGACGACTTCCTCATCAAGCTCGACGGCACCGCCAACAAAGGCAAGCTTGGTGCGAACGCCATCCTCGGCGTCTCCATCGCTGTCGCGAATGCCGGTGCCGCAGAGAAGGGCCTCGCTCTCTACCAGCATTTTGCTGACCTCGCTGGCGTCAAGCCTCCTTTCGTTCTCCCTACCCCCGCTTTCAATGTCATCAACGGTGGCTCGCATGCCGGGAACAAGCTCGCATTCCAGGAGTTCATGCTTCTCCCCACTGGCGCCACCTCTTTCGCCGAGGCCATGAAGATTGGCACTGAGACCTACCACACCCTCAAGAAGGTCATCACCACCAAGTACGGCATTGACGGTGAGTTGCATATATGTCACAACCGCAGATGCCTCTAAATTGGGTATATCCTAGCTGCCAACGTTGGTGATGAGGGAGGCTTTGCCCCCAACGTAGCTGGTGCCGAGGAGTCCCTTGAGCTTCTTACTGAAGCCATCAAGAAGGCCGGCTACGAGGGCAAGATCAAAATTGCACTGGATGTCGCGTCATCTGAGTTCTACAAGGAGGGCAAATACGACCTGGACTTCAAGAACCCCAACTCTGACCCCACCAAATGGATCACCGGTGTCGAGCTCGCTGATCTCTACCTTGGCTACGTCAAGAAGTACCCCATCGTCTCGATCGAGGACCCCTTCGACCAGGATGACTGGGAGGCATGGACCCACTTCACCAAGCAGAGCGGCATCCAGATTGTTGGCGATGACCTGACTGTGACAAACCCCATCCGCATCAAGACCGCCATCGAGAAGAAGGCCTGCAACGGCCTCCTCCTCAAGGTACGTCCACTTTAGTCTTTTGCGCATATATGAGTTCTAAATTTGACCTGGGGCACAGGTCAACCAAATCGGCACCATCTCCGAGTCCATCCAAGCGTCAGTCCCATTGTTCTTCTGCATTGTACGGATCCTGATGCAAGCCCATTCACAGCGCTCAGCTCGCTCAGTCCGACGGGTGGGGTGTCATGATCTCCCACCGTAGCGGTGAAACCGAAGATACCACCATCGCCGACCTCGTTGTCGCCCTCGGTACAGGCCAGATCAAGACCGGTGCCCCCGCGAGGAGTGAGCGTGTAGCTAAGTACAACGCCCTGCTGCGCATCGAGTATGTTACCTCCCCTGCATTCCCTCACGTCCCTGACCTTTCCTTCTCCAGATCCGAGCTTGCTGGCACTAACGCTACCTATGCTGGCGAAAAGGGCTTGTCTGCTGGCTTGACACCCCCTGCTCTGCTCAAGAAATAGACATTTAGACACTATACAAATACTGCTTCCATTATTAGACATTCTCGCCCGTGTACAGCACATAAAATCCACAAATTGTACGAGTACCTACAATCAAACACGCTCATATTGCTTCCCAGCACTCATCTCCACGCAAGCAACCATGGAATGCGGCTGTATGCATGGAAACCAATGAAACCATAACGAACTTGACATGCACAACCTCTGCGGCGGTGCGTGTATTACTCCGGGGTTTCCATTGCCAAATATATGTATGATACACGCGAGGAATCGATGATCGACGAGAAACAAAGCAGACGATGAGTATATGGGGAAATTCAAAGTATACCGACAAGAAAGAAAATCCAGTGACAAGCGATCGATATGATGACCAGGTGGGTGGGTAGGCTCAAGAAAGAGAAGCCAAGGAGGGTTGCGCGACGCCAAGTGCCCATGTGATATATAGATAGATAACGAGAACTACGCGAAAACCAAAGAGCGAGCGGACGGGGTAATGCGGGATGAGAGACACCAATGCAAAGGACAGAGGGAACCGTAATGTTATGAATAATATTAAGTGGGTCAAAGCAGAGCAGCGCCGTCCTTTCCAGACGCCACGAGGCCCCGCCAGTCTTCTTTCCACCGTAGCATACTCATCCGTAGCTTCTTGTCCCCGAGCATGCGCCCGATCCAGGAAAGGAGGGTGTCCTCGTCCTCCGGGACGAAGAAAGACGAGAGAAGGGATAAGACGGTCTCAAAGTTCGCAGAAGCGGATGTTATCTGGTCTGCAGATGCCCCAACATGTATCAGATCCAAGAACGGAACCAAAAGCAACAGCGATCGAAACGTACCACGATAGACCCACACGATGGCCACCGCAACCGCAATGAACACATCATACCCCTCCAGAAGGAACGCGTCCCAAAGCCTCAGCTGCGTCTGGAACGGCACCGAGTTGCTGAACAGCGTAATGTACCACTTGGTCGCGTACGACGTCGTCGAGATCATATGTTTCTTGAACGCCGCGAACACCGCTGGCATCATCTGTTCCGTGATGCGCTCCTGCACGTAGATCGCCTCGAGGAGCCCCGGGAAGCCCGGGCTGAAGACGGTGTGCATCGAGTACGCGTCGTGGAGCCGCACGAGGGATGCATAGACGCGTTCTGGGTCGAAGTAGCAGAGGAGGGTGGCGGCGATGGGGCCCATGCCTTGGACATAGCCGCATTTGCCACAGCGGAGGGAGAAGCAGTGCAGGACGTGAAACAGTGACCGCTGCCTGCAAATTACGACGCGACCTGAGTTACTATCCCACAAACCAGAGGCCAGAGAAACTCACCCGGCACCATACCGCGTGCGAAACATGATATGCCCGCTGATCGTCCTCGGTACATCGAGGTCGATCTGTATATCATACGTTGAAGGCTTATCCAGGGCGTCCCGGTACTCCGCCCCCAGAAGCTCCATGTCCCTCGCACCATGCCGCGCATACCGTCCCGTCAGGAAGTCCCATGCCGCGCCGCGCCACGGGTCCGGGATGCCCTTGTACACGCGCCGCCGCAGCTTGGCCTCTTTCGATGATTTGATGCCCCATATCGCGACGTTCGCGCCAGTGTCGCGTGCAAGCGGCGTGAGCATGCGCGTCCATTTCGATATACGTGACATTTCCTTGGGCGGTGTGAACACCGGCGGGAGGCCGCGGAGGGCGGTGGCGGACGGAGGGGCGTTGGAGGGGCCAGCGGGACCGGGAGCGAGGCGCTTGAGGAGTGGAGTGGAGCCAAGGAGGACGAGCCGATCGTGTGAGGGCACGGCGAAGAAACCATAGCTTGGCGGGAATGAATACATAGCTGCCCGCAGCGGGTGCATGATGAACTCACCGGTCTACACTAGCCAGGGTTTGGATCTCTTTGGGATCGAGCTCCTGTGACTTCTCGGAGCCGTCGCCTAGGGCTGCTTCTGCGTTGAGTTGGCTAGAGCGGCTGGCACCTATCCGGGCTCGTGTCCGCTCCACGCCTTCTTCGTATCCGTCGCCTTTCACTCCCGAAGCTTCCAGCTGGGCGTAGGTGTTTCGCACGTGGAAGGCGTCCAGGTCCTCACCTTCAGATGGCACGAGAGATATCTTGCTTGATGGAGAACCGGTGAACACTGGGTGCTTCAGAGGTAATGACTTCGGCGTGGCATTGGGCTGGAGCGTGGGTGATGGCTGGCGGGGTGGTGTCGGTGCTGGAGTTCCGTAACGGGATGGTGGAAGGGAGGGCGGAAGAGGTGGGAGAAGCATTAGGTCGCGGTCTCCGGACTCCGTCCGCGCATGAGGTACTGGTGAATTTCGGGGACTTCGTGAAGAGTGTCGCGAATGGTTCGAGGGGTTGTGGGTCGATTCTCTGGACCGAGATATGTGGGATGAAGTTTGACTCGTCCGGAAGCTCATGCTTTCCCTCTGGCCTTCCGAAACGAGGGCAGAAGTGCGTAGAGACGAAGGAGCGTAACTTGACGAGGTACGCGGTACGACCTTTGGCGGCTGGCTTTCGCGTGTCGGTGGTGAGACATCATGATCATCATAATAGGCAAGTTCTGTATCAGTGTAGCCGTTCAGCCTGTGGCTCGACTGGCGTTGATTATCAGGAAGCTTTATTTTAACTGTGGGGATGCTGGCATCGTATGATTTTCGGTCACCATTGGCGACAACGGGCGAAGTTGACCAACTAGCCCGGGGTGCCTCGTCACCGTACATGGAATAGATGGAGAAGATGGCAGTTTCGGAAGAGGCGCGCTGGGGAACGGCAGAATACCTGGACTGCGCGGGGTATGATGTTGAAGATCGCACGGTGGGTGACGGGGAAGGTGAATCGAATTTCAAGGGAGTTGGGGGCACCAGGACCAGCGCTGGAGCATCGTCCATGGGCGGTGACGGACGTAGAAGGTTGCGAAGGAAAAGAACGTAGCAGCTGACACGATGGTGTTTGAGAATGAATGATTGCACTGTCAGTCCCGGTGGCGGTGCTCATATACCTGTCTTTAACCACCATCTTCTCTTTCAGCCGTCATTCAAATACCCGTCTTACCCCCAACGGAGACATGTCTAGACAGCCCATATGAACTTTGGCGTGGACCAGAACTCGCCGACACCCTCTGGCACACCAAACTGTGCTTCTCAGACTCCTGCTAATCACGTATATTGCATCAGCACTTCCATTATTTGAACGAGTGGATCCGCATTGGTAGAGGCCATGTCGTTGACTCGAGGCGCGGAACGTCGCACATCAATGAAGACGTGTTGGAGGTTTCTTGTCCTCCAGCGGCATCCGCAAGCAAGGACACTTCTCGGAAAAGTATGAATTGTTCGGGCGTGATAATTTTGCTCGTCGTAAAACCCTCAGCTCGAACTTACTTTCGGACAAAAACGTTGTCTCAACTCTCGGTGACTTCACAGCCCCAGTACGAGGCGCGTTGCCGCAAAGGCCTTCGTCAGTTTTCCAGAGATAACCTTGTGCTACGATGTTTTTAGATAGAAAATCCGGTATGGTGTAACGGCTAACATTGCCGCCTTTCATCTCAAGTTACTCTTATGAAATATTCGCGGCAGCTCGGGGTTCGATTCCCCGTACCGGAAACAAACCTTTTACTATTAGCCTCATTTTTTATCATGGAGGGAGCATTGCATCCTTGTAAGTTGCCTTACGCGCAGCGGCGCAAGTCAAAGAATCTTAAAGACACCATACTTTTTGCGATGCACCGTGCTCGTCGTGTTCATCCTTGTCATGCGAAAAGTTGGCTAGCGTGAACCACACTTTGATTACCCGGTTTTCTTCCATTCTCTGACGGACTTCGATGACCGGCGGCTGACAGCAGGACTGCATAATGATGTATGATATCAGGAAACGCTGTCTAAATCAGCAAGGACCCTGAATTGTATGTAGCACCCAAAAGCCTCGAGGCTCCGGCTTAATCTGTCTTCACTTGACGTTGTGGCATCGCTTCTTGTAGGAATATAGACCATCCCCATCTGGATTCTGAATGATTGCTCGGAGCTCGTTCATAGACGGCCTCCGAGTCGGCGTTGGCGTCAATTTGTAGGACTAAACTCGTTCTCGAAGTACAATTTTCCAGAAACGTTCAACGCAGTTTTCTTCGTTGTTCTGGGCCTTTTGTATATATTCTTCTTACTATCGCCGTAAATACACAAATACATGCTGGCTCTTGTTCTAGCTCTCAACGATTGCCTTGGTCCTTTTGTCACGGTCACGTGCACCGGTTGTAACGCGATCAGTGCGCCACACTAGGCCTGACGTTGAACCACACCGACGCCGACTCGCCTACATCCACTGATCCATTGCTTTCATGGTATCTGCTTCACAAATGGTATCTTCCACAAATGATGTTTAGTAAATGGGATGGACACTTCTACTGCACTCTCCGTTCCAAGTATCTATTTTTCATCGCATTGCCCACTGATACGACTACTCCGCAAAGGCACAGACACCGGGCACTCAGTCAACCTGACTCGACGATATATATCGTGGGAAGTTTTTTGCGATGAGGAGCATCATGGCAGATCCCCGTTGCTCAATAAGGATGCAGATCAAGCCGCGTGACGACGCGTCGACTTCGAAAACGGTTGGTGTTTGCACAGCATCATCTTCCCTTATGTTCTCAACACGTTTTTGTGACAGGTTTCCCGTCGTAGAAGCGCACAATACCAGGATAAGCATTCGGTCTCTTCCTAAAGGAAGCGACCCTATACTACTACCCACGAGGCACGGTTCTTCTGAGCAATCGTGACAGTATTACCGTAGTGGTGTTGTCACGCCCAGGCCATTAAAAGAGCGATTTTTTGCTGAACCACTCCTTATCCCTAACCCCCACCGCCCACCCTCCCCTCCCTCACTCCCAGGTAGTTGGTAGTTGCGGGTAGTTGCCGTAGCTAGGTAGCTGTGCGCTGGTCCCCCGTTGCTTGCTGAGGACATGCCACCGCAAGACGACAGCAACACCACCCTCTGGTGGCGGGGTCGGACTGAGGACTCTGGCGCTCGCGTTCAAGACGCCACACAAGCTCTGAGCCACTTGGAAGACCTTCAAGATGCCTCGACGAGTCTACACCAGCCCCCCTGTGGTTGGATCTAGAGAAGAGCTACTCTTGGGACTTGTGTGGCGCGATGTCTCTTGGTCTCTGTGCTTGTGTTTCCTCCTTGTGGTTTCACTTTGGGTCTCCTTGAGTACGCAAGACGACTGCAACACGACGAACACCATCCCAGGGTACCGGGGGTGGATCGATGAGGACGATCGAGCAGCAATCTGCGAAGACGCCACACTACCGACAACCCTCAGAATCGTCAAGCCCATGCATGGCATTCAAGACCTCCAAGTTCAAGATCCCGCGATATATCAACACCTGCCCCGTGTGGTAGGACCGATGAGGACGACTCTCGGGGTTGGGAAGTGGCGGCCTGGTTGCCTTGGCCGTCGCTTTCCACGTGCTCCCTTGTCGTGGGCCCCGGGCTTGAGCTCGAGTTCTCCTTCACGGGGAATTCGAGTGACCAAGAGCACGTTAAAACACTTCCAGCACCTCGACTGTCCGTGGATACACGACCTACGGTGAGCGTCCATCTTCCGAGGGTTTCTAGACTGATGAGGCTTATATTGGCAGACTCTGGACTGCTTGGGACTCAACTTATATTCCGTGTGGCGTGATCCTTTCCTATGCTCTGCGTTCTTATGTTGACCCCGCTGCTGACCTTTCTGATGTTCCTAGGCGGACGTGGAGTCTAGATACCTCTTCGTACATTTATATCTGGTGTGATTATTGACAACGAAGGTCTTGAATCAAGTGTGTATTATTCTGCGCATCTCGTCTCAGGACCACCGAGGTGAGTTGTGTCTGTGGCGTTCTCGACTCATATGATCCTGATTCTGTGACTGGGTCTCCGACCTCTCGCAGCCTAACTAACGATTGGTGGGTTAAACCTTGCGATAGTTGAGAAAGATTCGCGCTGATTATGTTTCAATGTCCACACAGGCTTGGACATTCACTGTACCGTCGAAAATATACCGTCGATCTCACTAGCCTTGTAATTTGTACAAGGGCATTGTACAAGGGCATTCATGGTCGGTGTCTCCTCGTGCTCCCTTCTCGTGTCGTCTCTTGTCGACTTTATTTGTCGCTGAGCGGGCCAACTAACAGCACTCTGGTTCACATTTGAAGTTACCTAACATCCATCCTCTTCGAAGCACACCTTGATATCCTATTGTTACCACATGCCGTACGACGCACCTCTATGTATTCAATATATCATCTAGTCTGCACCCACTATACAGGAATGACACTGCGTCTAAGTTAAGCCTGCACCCTAACGACAAAAGAAGTCAGTCAATGCGGAAACTCCGGCGCACTCCAAATATCAAACGGAATACAAAAATGATACTGATCATTCGCCATCCTAAACTTCTCTCTCACCCTCCTCAACCCCCTCGCATACCCCTCCGCCTCCTCCTCCCCCATCACCCCCTCCACCCCCTCCAAAACCTGCTCCACCAACTCCACCGGCAGCCTCCCCCCCAACGCCCCCCTCACCGCTTCTCCCACCCACTTCTCCTGCTGCGGCGCCACGCTCGCCGTCGACACCACCGGGCGAATCTCCGGGTCCACGAGCCAGAACCGCACGACCGAGAAATGGCCCGGACGCGTGGGGTCTAGGAGTGTGAAGGGGGTTTGGCGGTGCTGGTAGAGGTTGGGGAAGACGAGGGCGAGGCTGGGGTGGAGGGGCCGGGAGCCGATGTATTGGTGGCAGGCGTCGCCGTCGCGGAGGCCCCATGTGCGGGTTGTGGCGCCGGTGTCGCCGGCTGTGAAGCCGCGGGGATAGGTTACGGCCATGCGGAATTCGAGGGCGGTGGGGGCGATATTTTCCTTCGTGCGGGGGTTGGGGGGGTAAGGATGATGGTATATGAGAGTGGAGACTTACGATGGACGTGTAGTATTCGCCGCACGCGACGATGCGCTCATTCCGCATGCCCTCGACGTGCCATTGCGAGCCGGGATACGAAGGGCCCCCAGGCTCCTATCCTCACCTAAGGTCAACGTTTTCCCTGCCACAAGAAAGAACCGGATCATACCAGCCTGATCTCCTCAACGCCCACCACAACCTGCACATTCCTCCCTATCAAGCTCACCACATGCTTTCTCCTCTCCAGCCCCCCAGGATACCCAGTCTCCGGCACATCAGGCAAATGAATGGGGCGATGCATCACCCAGTACCGCAGCTCGCTCTCGTACTCCGCCCACCCGTCCTCATCATCAGAATGCTCCGGCTCCTCGGGCTCATCCCACTCGGAGTACCCATGTGCACCGGGGATACGCTGCGCGAGGGGGTTGTTCCTGTGGAGGTCCGTCAGGGTATGTTCCAACAGCGGTATGAATGCGCTGAGGAGATTCGAAAGGCGCGTGTAGAGCGGACCATGCGTCTCGGAGTGGAGATTGTTGATGTAAGATGTGAAGGAGGCAGCACCGGAGGGTGAGATTAAAACTTCGGCGGGGAGGAGAGAGAAGTGGGGGGAGACGGTGTAGATGTCGCCACCCGCTGGTGAGGGGAGGGTGCGGAGGTGCCGGCTGTGGGGGTGCGCGACGAGGGTGCGATTGTAGACGAGGCAGTGAAGGTTGGGATCGATTAAGGAAGTGCAGATGCCATTTTGGTCCCATGGGTGGGCGGGAACCTGCCGGCGGAGGTTGTTGAGTTCTTTATTGAGGGCTGAGGGGCCTGCGGGAAGGTCGAGCTCCCAGATACGTTCGAAGCATGACACTTGGCTGGTAATTGCGGGAACAAAAGTCATGCCATAGTTTTGTGAGTATGTTCGAGGGACACGTACCCCCCGCTCTCGTGATTGCGTAGAGAGGCGTATCCTGCTAATTCGTCGAGAATATACTCAATCTTCAAACTCGGTGTGAGGATGATATGACGCAAACAAGCAGGCGCCCTTGACACACCTGCTTCTCCGAGAGCGTGACTTCTACACTCGTTGACGGTGTACGGACATTCCAAACACGTTCTCTTGCCATATCTGCCCACTCCTCCCTGCAATCTTGGTTCTTGAACTGCTTCCACCAGTTGGGAATCCGCCGGAGCTCAGCAGAGTATTCGGACATTGCCAGTTCAGTGAGCTGTCACGAATGTAGACGGGTCAATGTCTACTCCTCAGAGTACAATTGGAGGAGGAGGCGCACCGTTCTTGGATAATCTAGAGTAATTCTGAGCGGTCAAGTCACTGGTTTGAACCTTTGCTCAGGCAGCCTACCTCCAACGCCGCCGAGATAGTGGATGCCAAAGATAAACGGGTGTCGGTAGCCTCGAAATTGGTCTCGTACGTCGGACATGCTGGTGTATGCTTAAATATACTTTCTCTTTTTCAACTGGCAGGAATTCCAGAATAAGGAGGTACAAGAGCGCTCAGACGATGGTGGTCAGCATGAGTGACGGAATGGTCGGCCCGGCTGAGCCTAGATGAACGTCACCGATCTGCTTAGATAAACACCTTTACTCTCGACCATCGATTTCACGTCTAAAGCAAATCCCGTACGCTTCTGAAAGTAACGAAAAAATGGTGCGCCAACTGGCACTTTTTCTCCAAAATCGTCCCTCAACATGACACGCCCTGGCGCACTGCCCTCATCAAGTCGATATGGGAAGTTCGCATGTCCAACTCCAAGAAGATGCCTTACTTCTTCAACACGGCCTCGAAAGAGTCGATCTGGGACCCACCTGCGGGCCTGACTCCCGAGCAGATCAGCCAGCTCCCTGGCGCGAAGGAATATTTGAGCGGTGGTGCAGGCACCAAGGACCGTACTGGTGAAGTGCGCGCCAGCCATCTGTTGGTCAAGCACAGCGGTAGCCGGCGCCCTTCCAGCTGGAAGGAGGTACGCAGTCAACATTATGAAGTCCAAGGACTCGTGCTGACTGTGGTGAACGACTGTAGGCGAACATTACGCGTAACAAGGAGGAGGCGATTGAGATTCTGAAGGGCTTCCAGGAGCAAATCGCGGGCTCTGCAGATAAGTTCGCTGAGCTGGCTGGAAAGCACTCGGACTGCTCGTCGCACAGCAATGCCGGTGATCTCGGCTGGTTCGGACACGGGCAGATGCAGAAACCCTTTGAGGACGCGGCGTACGGACTAGAGGTTGGTCAGATCAGCGAAATCATTAGCACGGACAGCGGGGTACACTTGGTGATGAGAACTGGGTAATCGGCGTCATCGCAGACTATGATTGAAACCGCAAATGGAATAGAATGTATTAGTGGCCGCTCATGCATCATGAACGTCGTTGTTTGCCTGAAACTGCTCAAACAAACGGCGGGATTGCCGACGTCCGCCGCCTAACCTGATGTTATCGCGAACTTCCATGACGTTGACGTGTCTTTTGACCGGAGGATTGCGCAGATAGCACGTATCCGAACGCGCATACACCGAGGACTCTCAAGCTCAAGTGGCTGACAGTGCCAACCCGGGTTAGTCCACCCTGTGATCCCGTGGCACCAGTGAAGCACCTCGGTCGCTTTATAACACGCCTCCGCACTGTGCGGCTCGAGCTTCGCACCCATCCTCATGTCGTCCACGTTCCCCGAATCCATTATCGATGCCCTCCGAGTGGCTGCCCACAGGATTGGCGTCGAAGTCCCCGTCACATGGCCCCCTGTCAGCCGCACTTCCGCATCTGTCACAGCAGCCGCACTCGCGGGCGCATTCGTGCTCTTCCGTCTCGTATATTACAGGCCTGGCAAGAGACTCGCGCAGAGACCAGCACAGAAGAGAATGCCGCAGGTAGCTATGAAGCCGACGGATGGGACGGTGAAGGTTGCGGAGATAGTGGTCCATCCTATCAAGGTAAGCCACTTTTCTTCGGTGTATGCGCTCTTTCTGCCTTTCTGGGGGTTGGATATGCGGTGGTACCTACGGCAGTGCGTTATGACTACGTGCAGTGGTACGCCAGCCAAGAAGATAGCGGCGATCTCTGGGTATTGTTATATCGCCAGCGCTCTTATAGCCGCCCACGCGACATAGACCGAGTTTTTACCTCCTTGCGCAAATTAAACTGACTATCTCTTCGCCTAGAGTTGTCGAGGAACAAACGTGCCAACCGCGAAATATACCCCCGAAGGTCTCGAGGTTCATACATCTCTTTCGTTAGAGGGACGCCACTGCTAATCGTCAACCAGAACGACAGAAGATGGTGCATCATCGACGCGACGAAGAACGACGTGATTACCGCGCGCGATTTCCCCCGCGTGCGTCCCACAATGATCCCTCCTTTCTCTCTTTACTTATCCCTGCTCATACCTATAGATGATCCTAATCACTCCCCGCATCGAAACTGACCCCACCTCCCCCCATGGTGGCACCCTCGTCGTTATCTTCCCACCTGATGCCCCTGCTGGATGCACCGAGTTCCGCGTGCCCCTCCAGCCGTCGTCCGATACCCTTAAGGAATGGAAAATGTACGTCTTTACTCCTCCTTTCCAAATCAACATCGTAACGCGTCGGCACGTACAGTATCGACAACATGAACCTGCTCGTCTTTCCAGTCGACGGATACATCGTGCAAACCCTTCCTTCCTCCTCTACGCTCTCCGCCTCCGCGATCCTCTCCATCTACTTCGGCAAGCCCGTGCACCTGATGTACAAGGGCCCCAACCCGCGCGCCGTCGAAGCGACGCATGCGTTCCCGGAGCTGCAAGCGACGAGCGTGTACCAGGATATGTATCCGCTGCTGGTGCTGAGCAAGGAGAGCATGGAGGATGTCGAGAGGGAGGTGCGGGGGAGGGTTGGGGAGCAGGGCGTGAGTGAGGCGTGGAGGGAGGATCGGGTCGAGCTGCGCAGGTATGTCTTTGTTGTACCCTTCCTTCTTGGATGACGTGACTGGGGACTTGGGCAGGTTCCGTCCGAACATCGTGTTTGAGGGTGCAGGCCCATTTGCGGAGGATCACTGGCAGGAGGTCACATTTGGAAGCCGAGACGCACCTCTTATCACGCTGGTGTCCAAGTGCACGCGATGCCTGGTGGGTCCCCTCCGTTTTGCCTATGGAAGAATTTGTTAACCCGACGATGATGCATCTAGCTCCCGAATGTAAGCCCTACGACGGGTGAGCGCGACAAGGCGGTACCGTACAAGGTGATCATGAAGTTCCGCACGGGGCTTGACCCCATCGAGAAGATGAAGCCGTGTGTGGGATGTAATGGCGTGCCTGCTGCGGATGGGGTCGTGAGCGTCGGGGATGTGGTGTATGTGAAGAAGATGATTGGGGCCTGAGGCCTGAGAGCCGTCTTTCTCTCGCCTTTTGCCCCGGTCGCTCATTCGTTTCATGGACTTCTTTGGCTTTGCCTCAACTGCAAGTGTAACACGTATGTGTGTAATTTTACCCATCCAGGACCAATCAAGCATTTCAACTTGGATTAGCAGGGAGACGCTGCCAGTGAGCGCTGAGCGCCGAGACCTGGATAATTTCATGACAGGTTGACAACATCGGTTATCTAATCTAATCTGCATCCCAGAGGAGACGACCACACTGTATTCGAGCACTGACTTTTTTTGAAAGGTAGATTCTTTGGCCTCATTCGCACCATGTTCAATTGCCTTCAAGACTTATCATATAATTTTTGAGAGGAACGCAGTAACCGAATTCCGTGCGTTACCTGGAAGCCCTGACTATACCACACCCGGAGACCTTCTTTGATGGGGCACGATACCAACAGGAAGGCGGCCCTACCATAGCGCACCTCCTCTGGTATGTGTCCCTTCCTTGCCGTCCACTCTCATATGGACGGTTGCTCGAACCCTTGATAGATCGGACGAGGAGAGGCTTATACGCGAACACTACGGCTTCAGCGGCTGTTCCACAGGGGAAAGAAATGGGTGCCAATGAATGCCCTGGTGGCGTCTGGCTCAGTCCCTAGCTTCTTGGGATCGGCCCTCGATACCTGGGGCCCTTGTGACGCATTCCCCCCCTCCTACAGGCAAGGAGAAAGGCCAACTGCCGAACGGTGTTTCTGCTCCGATGAAGTCGCAGGCAGAGATGGCCTTGTCGGATTCTTGCACCGGACTTGGTTCAGCGGCGGGCATGGAAGGATGGGGAAAGTCTCTACCCCCTGAACGACGAAAGTAGGATGTGCTGGAGGTGTTATGAGAGAATGGGCTTGTTAGTCATCATAGATGAGGAGACGGTAGGCAAAATAGAGAGTAACAGGCAGCCTGGACATAGGTACAATTCACACTATGGCGCGGTCGCAGACGTCTGTAATGTATACAAAACTATAGATCTCATCCATGGAAGTTTCCTGCTGCGGTTTCCATATGTGCGCAACAAAGGCAGGACAAGGAAATGTGCTGGAGATGTAGGGCCCTAGTACCTTCGTCGACCGACCTGTTAGAAGGAGCTGTCTCTAGATACTGCCGACCGATCCCTGGAATGACAACACTTAAGTGAGTTGTCGGATGACCATATCTATCGTTCATGATTTTGTGAACTCGGTCCGGTCGCGGCGAGCGCAGTCGCCTGCTTAATGACCAGGACCGCAGCATAGACGCGGAAGAGCCACGACCGTGACCGTACCACATGAAGTCCCCGACCAACAGCGTGAACATTCTAGTAAGCTGAGGAATATCTGGATTGATGCAACGGAGAGCGGATGGCCGAGAAACGTGCGCCAAAAATGAAACCAGAACTGGTACTCCATGCTAGTCTCCTGAATCTGCAAGACTCGGTCCCGGCGATGGTGCCATCGGCGCTCAGATCAGTCCAGGACGTCACAGGCTTACTCAGTACTGCGAGGCTGGTAACATCAGGGCCGCAGTCGAGACGGGACGTAGCGGGCCGCGTCCATGATGCTATCATACACGAGACAAGGCACTGGGCTTGCACCACCCAGAGTGGACAGATCTATCCCATCGCGCTGCGCCCATAGACACGCAATCACCAGATCTGAATCCATGATGGATGCTTGATCCTCCCGCTATGCTGAGGAGTCACGAAGCAAAGTTTAATCAAGCATTGGCGACGCCGGGGATGCACCGTTACCCGAGGTGGACGGAGAGGACGTGGCTGCGGTATTTTGGCTGGAGTTGCGGTGGATTGTTGGGGTGGATCAGGATCATATCATGCGGTAGGAGAGATTCTTGGCCTTGGCTGACGCGCGTGCAGAGTCATCTGCATGCAATGCCTAGTTTGGAGGAAATCTGGAGGACACACTGTAGGTGTGATCTGGAGAGACATGGGAAGGAGAGAGAGAGGGGTGACGAAATCGGCTCAAAGCGTAATGGCGGCATGGCCAGGCACCGTTAGATAATCAGGTTCTGAACGATCGAGATTTGAGAAGACAGAGGGCAACGATGTCAAACGGTCGCGGATTCGTGCTTTGAGGACGGGAAATGAAAGGGGAGCGTATGCCATAGGACCTTTGTGGCGCCAGGGCGCGAAAGCGGTAGGAAGAGGCAGGGCAGCACAGGATGGGATATTCTATAGAGGTCACGTGAATTGCCAAGGCAGGCGACATTGACAGGAAAAGATTGACGGGGTTGACCATCAACGAGCTCGCGACTGCCAGTGCTGCTACGCCCACCGACGCCGGCGGTGGTCACCATGCAGAAAGCACTCTGGCGATTCGGCCTCCCCACCACGCAGGCGCCCCAGGATGTCTCCAAGCCCGTCCCAGCCCCCGTACTCGCCTCCGCAGATGCGAAGAAGTTTGGCCTCGAGAATGTATGTCTCCTTCTCCGGCGCTGCCACGACGCTGACCTTGTTTCGTGCTAGTTCTGCAACAACTGGTGAGGACTTAGGTGAACCGTGCCATCTGTTGTGTACTGACCATGTCTCAGCTATGTCAATTCTGTTGTACAGGCCCTCTACTTCTGCACGCCCTTTCGCGACCTCATGCTCCAATCCGCGGATCCTTCACTCGCCCTGCTTTCATCACCCACTCCCCTTCCTAAAATAACCGCAACTACCTCTACCCCCACTCCTCTCGTCCCCGTGCGCCGCAAGCCGGAGCGCAAACATTCCACATCGGCCGTCGACACCGCACTTCCCCTGGTCGCGCCCATCCCCTCTTCCCCACCATCCCTCTTCTCTGCACTCCGCTCCCTGTACTTCTACATCTCTACCCACCCCGCTGAGCGCGGCACCGTTTGCCCGCGCGCGCTCGTCGAAAAGCTCAAGGAGATCAACCAGGTGTTCAACAACACAACCCACCAGGATGCGCACGAGTTTTTGAATTATCTGCTCAACAGGATAGTGGAAGAGGTCGAGGAGGAGCGGAAAGCGTTGGCGCAGGGTGAAGCGCCCGTCGAGGATCGTGCGTTGCTATTTCTGTAATATTTCTGTCCGCAACGTGTACTAACTGGGCGTGTGCGATGTAGTGTCCAACTCGGTGACGACCCTCCCGTCAAATGCGCCCACGATTGACTCCAACTCGGGATACCCGTCCCAGCACGCCACACTTGTGCACAAGCTCTTCGAGGGCGTCCTCACCAGCGAAACCCGCTGCCTCACCTGCGAGACTGTACGTTCCCGAGATCTATCCTTGGCAGTCAGTCTTACGTATTGATGGTGCTGCCAGGTATCGTCGCGCGATGAGTCTTTCCTCGATCTCTCTATCGACATTGAGCAGAACTCGAGCGTCACGGCGTGTCTCCGCCAGTTCAGTGCAAGCGAGATGCTTTGCCACAAGAACAAGTTCTTCTGCGACTCGTGCTGCGATCTCCAGGAAGCCGAGAAACGGTACGTATGGTCTGCCTCGTTAGATCATCAATCCCTGATATGCATTAATTCTATGACACACACAGCATGAAGATAAAGCGGCTCCCGAACGTCCTCGCACTGCACCTAAAACGGTTCAAGTACCAAGAAGACCTGGGGAAGTATGTCAAACTTGCGTATCGCGTGGCGTTCCCGTTTGAGCTCCGCCTGTTCAATACTGTCGACGAGATGGATGACGCAGACCGGCTATACAACCTGTTTGGGATAGTGGTCCATATCGGAGGGTACGTTTTCCAATCCTCCTTTTTCAGTCTCGTCGTCTCATATGCTACTTCCCAGCCGTCCAGACCACGGCCACTACGTCTCCATCATCAAAACGCTTGGCTCGTGGCTCCTCTTCGACGACGACAGCGTCTCACCCATACCAGAATCTGATATACCCAAGTATTTTGGCGACTCCGCGGCAGGCTGCGCTTATGTGCTCTATTACCAAGCCGCCGATATCGATACGGAAAAACTTGGCCTGCGGCCTACCCCCATTGTGACGGAAACCACCACTACCTCCTCCACGGCCTCGCAGCCTTCCCAGACACCGGCCCGCCCGCCGGGGCTCATACCAGAGGAGGCCCACATACTCGCGCACACACCGTCCTTATCTTCCACATCGGATCGTGACTCAACACCCCCGCCGCCACCATCTTCGTCCCAATCTCCCCACCCATCTACCACCGCACCGCCCATCCACATCCCCATCCCAGTCGCTACACCCTCCGCGCCTTCTCTCTCCACATCAAACTCGACATCGGCATCGCATTCCTCTTCCCCGCCGAAAGCAACACCCGTCGCAGGATTCCTCTCGACACCCCTGTCCCCACCACCACCGCCACCGTCTTCGTCGTCGAAGGGCGTTAGTGGGATTTTGAGGAGTATTCGCAGGTCACCAAGTATCTCGATTCGAACGCGTGATACCGGTACAGGTGCGGGAGCTGGGAGTGCGAGTGCGAGTGCGACGACACCCACTGCGGCTACAGGGCCGTGGTATCCTCAAACGCCGGTACTCGCATCCGTGCCCCTACCGACGCCCACGACTCCGGGCGGTGTGGTAAATCCCAATACCAACGCAATCGGGAGTGGAAGTGGGAATGGGAATGTGAGCACAGTGCCATTACCCCCGATACCGGGTTCGGGACATTCACCACACCAGTTCCTTTTCCCTTTATCGAATGGAGGCTCGACGTCAGGGAACACGACGAGGCCGGCGACTGCGCATGTGGTTCCTGCTGCGACGTCGCCGAGGGCGTTGCCGATGCCGCCGAGACCTGCGACGAGTGGGCATGGGGGTGGGGAGCGGAATGATGGGGATAAGGCGGAGAGGGAGATGGAAAGGGAGAGAGAGATCGGAAAAGAGAAGGATAAGGAGCGCAAGAAGTGGTTTGGGCTGGGGCTGGGGTCGGAGCCTGCGTTGGTCGTTAATGGTGGGGAACCTGAGGGGAATAGAGAAGAACAGGGACAGGATGGGGGTGCTGCTGTTGTGGGGGATGGAGCTCCGGATATGAGTGTGTATGCGAATGGGAGTGTTAATGGGACTGGGACTGGGGCTGGGGTTGGGAGTGGGAGTGGGAAGAGGGACAAGGAGCACAAGGACAAGGAGAAGAGCGGCAAGACCGGGACGTGGTTCCCGAAGCGAAAGAGCTTCAGGCTTGGGGAGAAGGGGCTCAAGGGGATGGGGCGGTCGGAAGGCAAGGACAAGGACAAGGAAAAGGACGCGGATGCGTCCCCTGCGTCTCCTGCTGTGCAGCGTGAAGAACCGTCAGCGACGACATGGCTCCGCACGTCATTGCATCTACCACATAGGCGTACCTCGGAGTCGGCTGATGCGAACGCGAATGGGCGTGGGCATGGAGAGTACCCCGCATCCTCCACGGTGCCACCCGAGGATCACACACCGAACTCGAATTCAAAGCACCGCCCACGACCGGTGTCGACGAACTTGAAGCACCCACAGTCGCTTTCGCATCTCCATCCAAACGCGCATGTCCAAGGGCAGCGTTTGTCGAATGGGGACGTGAGCCCGTCGCCATCGTCTTCGTCGTCTTTTGACTCGGAGTCTATGGGGGGCACACCTGTGTCGGCTGTCCCACCGCTGGCGGGCAAGGGGAATTCTGTGCCGCTGAGCCACCCGCACTCACATGTGGACTCGAACTCGAATTCGTATCAAAGCCACCACTCGGGCTCGCATGCACATCCCCTCCCGCGTCCGCCATCGTATTCGGCTAAAGGTCCGGCACCGCCGCCGCCGCGAATGCACAGTTCCGTGTCCACACCGCCCACTTCTGCCACTACCACCTCAACTGCGCCCACCAGGAAGTCCAGCACCGGCACCTCACCTGGCTTCGTGCACACGCGGACGCTCCCCGAGGCACCGAGATCGCCTTCCACGCCTGAGCGGAAGAAGAGTCTTGCTAACTTTCCTGGATTCCGGAACCGGGATAAGGAGCGGGGGAAGGAGCGTGATAAGGAGAAGGAGAAGGAGAAAGTGAGGGTGTGGGATGCTGTGAGGCCTGCGACTGCGGGACCTGAGTTAGGGCGGGAGCGCGAGAGAGAAAGGGAAAGGGAGCGCGAGAGGGAGAGGGAAAGGCCGCTGCCTCCTGTTCCTCCGATCGTTTCCCCGTCGCATTCGTTTCCCCATCAGCATCATAGGAGGGTGAACAGTGTGTTCGGGGCCGGGGAGGTTGAGGAGCCTATGTCTATGCTAGTGGACGGCGAGGAACGGTTGGCGGCGCCTGTTGGGCTCGCGTCGTTCGGGAGCGGAAATACCAGTGTTGCGAGCAGTGCGGGGACGGGGGGGAGTACGAGTGCGGCGACTACCGGATTTAGGAAGGCGACTAGGAAGTTGAGCTTGACGGCGCCTATGCTTGGGTTTGGGAAAAGGGACAAGGAGAGGGATAGAGAGAGGGCTGCGCCTAGCTCCTTCCCGAGGGCATAGATGGAGGAGATGGGAGCGGATGCGGCTTGGCATGGGTATCCTGGAACGCATGTAATGCATTGGATGGAAAGGCAACTTCAAGGACGGGCGGCGCGACTTCATACCATCGATATCATCATCATTCAAAACCACCCGAGCAGACATGACATTCAACTTTTTTTTCCTTGTCTTTCTTTCGTTTCTGTTATCTTCCACTCTAACTTTATTCTCTTTTCTCTGTGCTATTAAGATCTGCTTGCTTTTTGTGCTTGCAGTACCCACACATCATATGTGCTGGGACTCGGGAGGCTCTTGCAGGCGCGTATTTGCTGGAAGTTACGACAGTTGTGTGTCCATCTCTGGTTGTTGTCGTCTGCACTGCTTTGTTAGAACACACTAATATGGTACCTGCTTGTATACCACCACTATATATCACCACAACCAACAATCCAAACTTGTATGATGTACCTATTGACAATGCATTGATTCTGTTCTTATTATCATCTGGAATTGATTAGATTAAGCTCCCAACCCACTAAAGTCCGTAGAGTAGGGCGAACGCTTCCTGTAACGTTTCGATTGCGCAGTGGTATACCTCAAGCACAGTTATGAGACAGGATGAGCATCTTAATAAGAAACGTCGGAAAGGAAATTTGTCTGAATAAAATCGAGGAAAAAGATATCTTGGCTAAGATACAAGTACCCACCTGATATGCCTCGTCACCATGTATCGCCCATCGATAAAGGCGCCTCTACCCGCCGTGCAGCGTCGAGATGAAGACGATCTCATCCTTGTCCTTGAGCACGTAGTCTCCCTCGCCTTCCAGTTCCCAATCCGTGTCGTTAACGAGAACCAGTATTCCTGGGCGGCTGTTTGACACAAGACATCAAGTCATGTACACAGATCGATAGAGAGACGAACGTACACAGTATCATTCTCCACGAACAGCTCGATCCGTTCCTTGAGGAGGTTGTCACGCAGGTGATTGATAAGGTATTGGAGATTGGTGGATCCAGAGGTCGCAGGATCGACGCTGGGAATCGTCACGATGTGGGAGCGTTCATTTGAGAAAAGCAGCTCGAGCCCGCCGCTGAACTCGACCTTGATAGAGAGTGTGGTCATCGCAAACGCCTGCGAGGAGAAGCAAAATCACGTGAAGCTACAAGAGAGAAAATCAACGCGATGGCGGAGCACCGGCCCGTGGCGTCACATCCGAATGTACAATTCATGGTGACCTTACCTCGAAAGCACTGGATAGGAGGGTATGATACATTTGATACTGGTGGACAACTATATGCATGTACAAGATTGAGTGGTCTACGAACTCGAGGTGGGCCCTGTTCGATCCAAACGGGCAGAAGCAACTTTTGCTCAGTCCACCTTGACGATCAACTTCCCAGTCGTCCTGCCTATCACTAGATCGATTTGTGCCTGCCTGACACCATCAGAGGTGAATGGATACTCCTTGAAAACGTTGATCTTCAAAGTGCCATCCCCGATCAGCTCAAAGACCTTCTTTCCATAATAGTACGCTTCTTCCGGGGTATAGGTATAGTTCGTCATACTAAGGTGATCATTGATCAGTGAAGTTACGAATAAGCAATTGAGATGGACAAACGTGGGGCGAAGGAGAACCAGATTCTTCTCGACGAGACGCAAGAGAGAGAAAGGATCAACAGGGCCAGAGGCGTTTCCTACAGACACGATCGTTCCCTTCCTCTTGGTGAGTTTGAAGTTGTTATCGAATCTATCATCCAAATTCATCAGCCGATATAAAACGCGCCATGAGAGAGATTGATCACGTACGTATCTTTCCCAACACCGTCGAAAACAGCTTCCACCCCCTCTCCATTCGTGATTTCCAGCACACGCTTCACAGTATCCTCCACGGGATACAAAATAACATGATCAGCGCCATGCTTCTTCGCAAGTTCTGCCTTCTGCGCTGTCGATGTCGTGCCAATTACGGTTGCGCCACGGGCGCGTCCGAGCTGCGCGAACAGCAGGCCAAGCCCACCAGCCACCGTGTGCACGAGGATCGTGTCACCCTTCTTCACCTTGTACGCCTCCTCAAAGAAACTGTACGCTGTCAGCGACTGTAGAAGACCGGCCGCCGCGGTGCGCGTTGAGACGTTATCTGGAACAGGGTAGACGGATTTCCAAGGGACGGAGATGTAGCTTGCATGGGTCCCGAGAAAGTCCTACAATTGACGGGCAACCGGTAAACAGATGCGCTTCTGCGAGTGTAGCACTGATGAACGTACTACTGCGACCTTTCCGCCTACTTTGAAACCATTCTTCTTGTAAGTTTCATTGTTGAGGACGGTCTCCTCACTGGGGAGCGCAACGATAGTACCCGCAGCTTCTTTTCCCAGGGTCGCGGGCAGTTGCTTATACGGATAAAAGCCTTCCCTGTACACCGTTGTCAGTGCATGCGAGTGGATGAATAAGCGCATTGCCATTGGCGCGCTTACCGGTAGTACACATCAATGAAGTTGACTCCTAAATATTCCACCTTTGAGGTATTCAGTAGGGAATGCCTACGATATTGACTGAATCTTACTTTGATAACAATGGATCCAGAATCTGGCTTTGGGAAAGGAATGGTTTTCTTCTCGATGACTTCGGGACCTCCGGTCTCCATCTCTATCAGCTGGTTGATTCTTGAGTTTACACGGGCAAAGCTTACCTCTGCAATAGTGATCGCATCAGTGGTTGTAGGTAGAGACATCTTTCGAGGCGACGCGATGAAATGGCGGGACAGAAGGGTTAAACGAGAAAGCGGGCGGGGTATGAAGTTGAAGAGCATATATCATAGCAATAGTAGGCATGAGAGAATCGCGTCTTCATGATCTGCATAAACCTTCATCTTATCTTATCGAACCTATTTTTACATTACCCCTAAAGCCGAAAACCAAAGAAATACTGGTGCTCATAGAACAAATGCAGACGTAAGGACCTCATATATCAGACGTATCTGCTCGTTACGTTGCACCATCCCGGGCCTCTGCTCCCTCATCGAGTCCACTTCCCGAACAACGAGATCCTCGCTCAATGCATTTGGAAGAGCGTCCAATGGACACGGTGGGAGTGCGGATGAAAGGGACGGCCTACCGGGTGGCGGCAGGAAACCATATTTTCGGAGCAAAGATGACAGGGCGATGAAAGATCCAGTGCGCCCTATGCCGGCAGAGCATCCCACGATGACTGGAGGATCAGGGTCAGGCTGCGGGTCATCTGGACTTGTGGCGAGGGAGGTATCTCTATTCGTACTGTCTACAAGCCGGAGGAAAGCTAGTAGGCTCGCACGGTCGTCATCCTGTGGCACCCCGTGGTCTGGCCAAGAGGTATAGAACATGTGCTGGAATGTGATGGTTTCCCGCCCCTCCACCACGCTATATTCGTGCTCGTCTTCATCCACTTCCTCGGTGTCGCTGGTTTTGGTACCATCAATAGAAGATCGGCGAGTACCTTTCTTGGACTTGAGGGTGACAGGCACGAGCGAGACGATACTGCGGGTACAATGCGCTTCTTCAATCGTTTCGCGCTCAAGCAGAGTTACTTTAAGAGCGGGCGTGTCTCCACCCTCTGGCTGAATCACAGTAGATTGTCCAACGTCACTAGGGAAATATGGGTGTGCTTTCCGCCGCCCATTCTCGATATTGCTAGTGAGCTGGACTACCGTCCGCACACGACTCGTTTGTAGGCTTGAGTAAGCGGGATCAAGTAGTGACGCGGGCGGCGAAGTTGTAGACTGGAGCAAAATGCTCAGGAATGTGTGCGCAGTGTTGGGCAATGAGGCTTGTGAGGCGATCCACCACTTTTGACCATAATTTTCAAGAACCCAGCTGGCGTTGAGATACTTTCCTTCTTCTTCTCCCTGAGCGACGTTCAAGACGACCCGGGTCCTATCGTATGGGTGTATATCAAGATAACGATTGCGAAGGTGATTGTCTGGACGTTGGCCGACAGCCACAGAGTAGTGACCAGGTGGAATGGGGTTTTTGTGAGTGGGACTTTGTGATCTGAGGAACTTTGAGATGAATTGCTGAGCTTGACTGCGGCGGGCGGAAGGGGTACCGCGACTAGGTTCGGTGTGAGTTTGTCGCGAAATATAGCGAGCGGCTTCACGTTCCTCTTCGCGACTCTGCAGACATCTATACACGGAGAGCAAGTAGGCATTGGACGAATGTTTTGCTAGCCATGGCGGAATTTCCGACGGGCTCATGATGGTGGACGACTCAGACGCCTGACAAGTGGCTGTGACAAGTGTGACTACTAGTACTACACGGCTTGACTTGCCAATTATTGCCTGGTCGCTGCTCGCGACATCGACGGCACCAAAATGCCAGAATCCTCACTTCGTACCCCTCGTCGTGCACCGACGCGCAAAGCGACTATCGCGCCACCGCTGCCGGTTGGCCAGCCCATCCCGCGCGGTGCGCCCAAGTCTCGCGTTGACGACAGAATCAAGAAGCGTATGTCCATGCGCTATGCAGAGATGGTGGCCAGCCCCACAGATATGAGTGCCTTGCCTCCGATGCCTGGATTTCCCTCCGGTTCAGAAGGGATGATGAGCCTGGCAGCGGGAATGGGCATGATCGGAGACGGCACCAACTTGAAGAGCCCCGGAGGGAAACCTTTGGATGATAAGAGGATCCTGGAAAGCGAAGCTTTTGACCCTGACTCTTGTGAGCGTTACGGTGCTCCTGGAAACACTGGCATTATTGATATATGGGTATCCAGTCTTGAAGCTCAAATTAGCGAATTCAACAGAGGCTGAGCTGCGCTCTCTCCAGTCATCACTCCGTGGTACTAAAGAGGAAACCAATTCTGAACTCCAACGGAATGTGTTCAAAAAGTGAGCTCCATGTCGTCCGTGAGTCTAACATGATCACTAACGACCTACCACCCAGTTACGCAGAGTTCGTCACCATCTCAAAAGAGATCACGTCACTCGAGACGGAGATGCTAGAACTCAAGGACCTTCTCTCCGAATACAAATCCATGCCATCCGTTCTCCACATTCCTGACCCCACAAATCAATCCTCGAACCCTAACGTACTATCAACCTATAAACGTTCATCCGTTGCCGACCTCCGCATCATGTACTTCAACCAGATGCAAGAGCTGCACGCGCACATCGAGGGTGCGGCAAAATTTGCACCTACGACGCCTGGGAGACACGTCGTGGCTGAGGTGGAAGGTGTACTGTCTTTGAATGCAGCGACATACAAAGTGGTGGGGCGCGTACGTTTCGTGGTGCTGGATGATCTGGTCCTCGTTGCGCGGAGACGAAGGCGGAAGGCCGCTGGTGAAGCATCTGGGAGCGGTGGTGGAACTGTCAACGAGGGGAAGCTCGTGGCGGAGAGATGTTGGCCGCTGAGCGAGATGCTGGTTCTGGATACGAAGGATTCTCCGCGTGAGTATCTCATCTAATTGCAACAAATTCCAAATCTAAAGACGCCTTGAATAGGGATGACGAACGTTTTCAAGATCAGACATGGGAAGGAGACTCATGTGTACAGGACCGAAAATCCCCAGGATAAAAAGTCTTTGCTTGCACAATTCCGCCACGTCGCTGAGGAGCTGGCAGCCAAGAAACGGAAAGAACGAGAGGGAGAGCACGAGAGGCGTAAAAGCATGTGGCAAGGAGGACCATCGGGAGGTGGAGATGTAAGTCCCTTGGGTCATCTTCCATGATTCGATCGGTAACAGGTAGTATAGCGCTCCTCGTACATTGCTGCGCCCGATTGGATGGCAGACTTCGCAAGCAGGGGTGGAGAATTACCCGGAGTCGAGGTGGAGGCAGGGGCGAAGGAGAAAGCTGAGCGAGATGCTCGATGGGTAGGGGAGTGGGCTGACGATCTCACTGTCGCTATTGCCCTAAGGGAGTGGGACAAGGCAGTCACCCTCGTCGAAGAAGGTATGCGAACCCGCCATACACGTCCTTATATGCTAACTGAGGTCGTTCAAGGCAAAGCAAAGTTGTCAATCATGCCCCTTCTTGCTCACAAGCTACCTCCCTTGAATAGTCTCCTTACAAAATCCCTACTGGACTCCCTCTCCCTCCCCAGCGTCCGCAAGTCGACGGTGGTCTCCTTAATCTCTTACCTCCTTCGTTTGAAAGCTGGGCCTGCGGCTCGAAGCACCTTCCTTCAGATGCGAACGAAGGTTTTGAAGGCACATGTCCGCAAGATCAGGTTCGAGGGCCATGTCGGCGCGTATGTGGGTGACCTGGCAGTCGTTTACTTCACTGGAATCAAGCATACGGCGGATTGGTTCTTGGCAAGTTTCAAGGAGAACGAGGTCGCGAGTGGTATGTATTCCAACCCTAACATCGCATTCACGACTCAAAATCGCTAACTTTGGTTTATAGCATTTATTGAGTGGGCCAAAACCCAGATCGAAGACTTTGGTGAGAACTTTAGGAAGCAAGTCTTCACCTCGGATGTCGATCGACAGGTGGTGGAAGATGCTCTGAAGATTACCTATACTCAAAGTAAAAAGGTTTGTGAGATGACTCTGCTTCAACGGCAATATTTTGCCTGACTAAATTGAAATAGCTTCTGCAAGAATATGGACTGGATTTCCGATACCTGCTCGACGGGCTTCTTGTTGAAAAACCAAAAGAGCCCATGAAGCCTATTCCTCAATTCACGTTTGATGATCATCAGATGCCTAAAATTGAGGCAGTTCCCGCATCCCGCCGCCGCACGCCAGCTTCGCCAAGCAACCCAACAACCCCGAACCCTCCTACACTGCAAGTCGATAATCTTGCGCCACCAGGCTCTGCTATACGGTCCGCCCTGTCGCCCGCAGGCAACAGCCCACTCCTGTCCGCCGCCTCCGGCTACACCACTAACTCCAGCTACAGCAATGCCACCGCAGCACTGTACAACACCCCCAATGCCTCCGCCGTCTCTGCCTCCTTTAATCTACCTGGCTCGACCCGCGCACCACCTGCCTCCGCCACTCTTCCACGCTCACGCACGCCTGTCTCACCCGCCCCGCCTCGTGCACGGACACCAGCGTCTGCCGCGCCTCCACGTTCACGTACCCCCGTCTCTGCAGCACCTCCCCGCTCTGCAGCACTTCGCCCACCCGCGTCCCCCCACCCGCCCCTCTCTGGTTCTGCAACAGGGCAGGACGTGCCCATGGCTTCGCCTGTCCCAAGACGCGCACGGGACCGCGATCGGGAGCGGGACGAGGAGTGGACGTCTGATCGGGAACGCCCGCCACGTAGTTCGAGGAGCAGTCCTGTACCACCACCGCGGTCGTCGAATCGGCCGGGGAGCTCGGCGGGACAGGCGCCGCGGTCGCCACTTGTGGCGATTCCGCAGAGGGAGGGGATGATTTAGGTATGTAGTGCGCAGAGCCTCGATGGTTTGGGGCTTGGGTGATGATATAATACCCTTAGCACATAATTGTTGATACCAGTACTGCAATGGAAGTGCGCTTTAGCCTTTCAGAACGGACATGAGCCTGTGGCACCCGAAGAATAGTGCATGTAATCTCAGCGCTGCTGGACAGCGTGAACGGTTTTCTTCGCCGGAGGCCTAGAAGCTGCATCAATGCCAAGTAAGACTTGTGTGTAACTGCGTGTTCCTATTCAGGAGCTAATGTGTACATGGTACAAGTGAGACATGGGGGATTCTGTGGATGGAGGGTGCAGATTTCTGACTGTGATGGGTCTCTATTGAGAGCCACAACCAACTACACTAGTTAGGAAACACGACAGAAGGGCCGACGAAACGTCACGTATTACCCGCGCGTTGCTGGTCGCACTCATCCGCTCTACCCTGGGCTACCTCTTTCTCGAGACCGCACAGGCGAGAAGATCAGGAAAGCAAGCAGTGCCGACTCGAAGGAACGAGCGGGGGGAGATCAGTATTATCATCGGAGACAACTTCAAGTCCTAATCATGTGATCTTGATCGTGATCGGCGATGGGCTGATGGCAATGCCATTGTTCCATGTCATTGTTCAAGTTCAAGTTCAACGATGGTCTTGCTCGTCCGCTGCTATCTGAAGCTATTTTGAGGGCCACTCGCATAACCGACATTTATCATGCCCACCGAACTCTCACTCAACTGCTTGGTTTTTCGTCAAGCGCTCAAGAACCTCGTCATCATCGACATTTTGGATACCAAGAACGTCGCCGACCTCAGGAGATTGATCAAGAAAGAAACCAGTCCTCACTTCGATAACGTCCCCACGAACCAACTCGACCTCTTCAAGGTCTCCATTCCGCTCAGTGACGACGACGACAGTCTCACAGCGAGCTTCGGTAGCCTCCGCCTCGATGAACAGATTCTAGGGCAGCCTTGGCTCAAATTGTCACAGGTTTTCGGGGACATACATGACAATCACGTCCACGTTATTGTAAAACCACCTGGTGAGTCCGAATCGCTTTCTACACTCAGGTCTCTTCCTGATAAGTTCAGCAGATACCCACCCAACTGAACCTCCTCCTGGCGAGCCACTTAATGTGAAACAAGCTCGCGATACTTTCCTGGAGGCATGCGGGAAAAATCCCCCTTCGAGCCAAGGAAAACCTCAGCAATTTCGGAAGCATCAAAAGAGGAGCGATCGGATGATTCCTTGCGATCGTCCCTACGGTGCCTCTGCGACAATTCCAGTGACTCTCCTCCATCCCGTTTTTGGCCGATTTAAAGACGATTGCGAGACGTACACACCAGTCAAGGAGGATAACGCGCTGGCGCTAGAGCTGCAGAAGGTTATGTCAGATATCTACGACAACGAGGACCAGCGAGCTGAGAAAGTTCGGGAAGTGTTCGATGGCGACACCCTTTCTGGCCCCCACCGTTTCAATCTCTCGGAGTTCAAGAATGAGGTCGCATGTAGTGGTGCGGAGCCATATTTCCAGGCGGGCTTGTACTACGTCGAGAGTACAAGGGATCATGCCGCCAAGATGCCCAATTCAGGCCTTCCATGCATAATCGTACTTGTATTCGGTTTGTCTCTCGATATTTCGTTCCCACCCATCCTGATATCCAAAACAGGTCCCTATATGAGCTTTGCGGGTGCGGCATGGACTGACCGCCCCAATCTTCAGGTACTCTCGCCGGCTCTTCCCTTCCACACGCACCACTCTGATACGACGTTGAGAACCATAGCCGCGCGTCATCTCGGCGCCTACAAACGTGCGGTTTGTTCACTAGAGGCCTATTACCGGGACGAACTCCCTTCCACGACTGCCTCCAGCTCCTTATCCCCGCCTAACCCTCGATTTCCATACCCCACACGTTTCACATCACTTGACGACGCTGCGGAATGCGTCTTCGAGTACGTATCGCAATTGGATCAAGATAAACTGCTGTTTGTTGCCCGACTACTACAAGGCGGCCGTGGCAACATCTGCATCAAATTTGCTCGCCGCTACTCCAAGGACGCGCATGGTTTCTGTGCATCCACAGGCGCTGCACCAAGGTTGCTAGGATTCGAAGTCATACCCGGTGGCTGGTTCATGGTGGTTATGGAATTGCTCGGCAAAGACTATGTCAACTATTTCGAGTACCGACGCCGTCCGGACTTCGACCGCGAGCTCACTCGTCCGCTCCTTGACGAAGTCAAACACAGCTTAACCCGACTACACGACGCGGGTTTCGTGCACGGCGATGTTCGCAACGTCAATCTCATGTTTACAAAGGGCAGTGAGGCGAAGTTTAGGCTGGTCGATTTCGATTGGGCGGGGACGATTGGAGAGGTGCGATACC
Organism: Lyophyllum atratum; assembly: GCA_014905825.1. Lineage (NCBI taxonomy): Eukaryota > Fungi > Basidiomycota > Agaricomycetes > Agaricales > Lyophyllaceae > Lyophyllum > Lyophyllum atratum. Next base: position 740,600 of record JACGCN010000020.1, on the reverse strand, counting down.
CCATGAACGTTCATTTCGGAGATGATCTCTGGCGGCCTGATGGCGCATACGATGGCGAGCTCATCACGACTGAGCATGACCTTCAAATGATGGAAAGGATTTTGGACATTTAGGCAGCGTAGTAGAGTAGGGCTTAAATAATGCACTAGGACTTGACGTTCACTCAATACCAACAGAACATATGTCATTGAAGCTGCGGAGTATACTACTTTCCCTCGATGACCATCATCGCGCCAACCCGGCCCCCGACAGTCGCGTAGAACTGGCGCAGTCGTGTGGCGCTAGTCTGAAGACAGCGAGCGTGCCGTCGACGAAACACCTCGGAAACATATAAGGCGGCGCTCGGCGGCGGCGTGGTCAGCTTCAAGCTACGATATTTCTGGGTCATTCTCTTGATAGCGCCTTAAAATCCTTGGTGAAATTAGAGCCCCACATTCCCTGCCATGCTTACAGCTACCGTGGGATCAACTCGGCGAACTCGTCATTGATCTTCAAGACCTCACTTCCTCGGAAATGTATGCTATCCTCAGCCACTCTATTCGGGCAGAAAAAATCAACATTAATTTTCCGGAGATCGAATCACCACACAGTACACACCTACCTCTTATCGCAGCGATTTGTATAGATACCTTGGAACTTGTCTTGATTTATTTTGCTTTGGATTCCCGTACTTCATTGAACAGGTTTTGTGGGCCGTCTTTTGACTTGGATTCGTTGGTGTGGCTACCCATCACTCCTTTGGATGTACATCCATGTCTTGTCTTAAAACGGCCATCAGCTCGATATGATTTTTCCTTCGAGCTTTAAATCATATACAGTGATCCTACCGAAAAAATCAGAACTTTGCTCGAAGACTAATTTCAACGAGCTCAGCCCGTTATCAAGATCGAACAGCGGCAGATCAAAACACTGCCTCCGGTTTACATCTTCGGGGTATATAGATGTCCACAGCCGCCAGTCTTTCTTTCCTTCCGCCTCGGAATCGGCGTAGAGGGAGCACTGTGTCCCGACGAAGCCGCCTTGGAAGGTGAGCAGGATCCTGCGCGGGATCACGCGGTCTGCGAAGCCGAGTTGGACGTGTTGAGGTAGACCCTGTGGTATGAGAGTCTTGAGTCTTGAGTTAGGATATCTGAGTATAGATGGTTCACCTGCTGAGATGTCCAGCACGTTTCCGGGTTATCGTCGACGAGATATTTTTTGCCGACCGACTTGTCCAGCGTCGAGCTGACCCTGGACGTCGTGTCTGATTAGACAACGATGTCGTGAGAGAGAGGTGCTGACGGACTTAATAGTTGTGTCTGAAGTGATCAACGACACGAGATCGACGTCGGACATTGTGGACGGGGGTGCTCAGGGGTGCTCGTTAAGCGTCCGCGTCGACGTCGCCAGGTCTAAAAGTAGATCTGAGTTTTGTGCTGTTTGGCTACAGCCTTGAATGGAGGAAGAGAGATTGGGTCTAGCTAATATTCTCCTATTCTCTATTAGAATTCGTGTAGCTTTTTGAGGCCTTTACATGCGTTAGTTAGCCACGGTATTTATTGAAATGTTCTATGTAGGGCTTTGAAAGAACAAGCATGGCGTTATGTGGCGGTTGGTGGCAGTGTGGAGATTACGTACGCAATAAGCACTTTCCAGACGAGGCCGAGAGTGTGTTCAACGACTTGACCACCATCGAGCGCGTCCTTCTCTCTTCAAAGTACTATATCAGCCTAGCCACTATCTTACCGAAGATTCTCGGCTCTGATCCAGAAAGACGTGCCCTACAGGTCAGACCCTCATTATCTGTGCATATCTTACTCCATCGGCAGCCACACTAAAGCTGAATGCACTCGACATCCGTAGGGTCAATTTGAATATGGATAACAAAGACGCTCCGAAGCCCCGCCGCCCCCTTCCCACTCCGGGATCCGTGCCAGCGCAGAGGCCCAACACTCCGATCTCTGGTGCTATGAATGCGACCGCAGTGGCACCGACCTCTTTCTACGGAGCACCCAAAGCCTCGCCTCTTCCGACGCGTTCGTTCACCGTAGGGTCCAGCCACACTACATACGTACCCCCGGCGGACCTTCCACCCGCATATGTCTCCTCGTCCACCACGCCCGGGTTCCGCGAACCCGAACTTGTTGCGGAAGACACCATGGAGACTTTGCCTGGGCTCACACCCTCCCAAGGCTGGGAAAGTAAGAGTGGGACGGTGCCATATTTTGACAACGGTTGGGGAGGTCAGACTGACGAGTGGGACTCGTACAACAACAAAATATCTGCGACCGAAGGGTGGGGGAGCAATCACGGAAGGGAGGATTATGCATTTGATGCCATGGATTACCACTCCTCGAAGCCCCTCGTCGATGTAACCATCGAGGGAAGAGACGAGTATGAGGAGAAGCATTGGTGGGACCCGCGCCTGCGCGAGAAGGAACAGCGTCCCGGGCCAGGAATACTTCCTCCTGTGCTTGCAGAGGAGTTACATGACCCAGATCATACTCTATTCTCAGTGAGCGTCACCCCGCCGGATACAAAGATGCCCGCTGCGGTTCCTCCCCCTCCCCCTGTGCTATCAAGCGATGCGGCGTCCGATGCACAGCCCACCGCCGCTCCTCCACGCAATGCGTGGTCGTCTCCTCCTCCGTCATCTGCTGCACCTACGAGCCCTGTCCCATCTACATCCACCACCGCACCACCGCCTCCGCCCCCCACAGAGAATGATGTCAGGACGGCCGTCCCTCATCCCAACGCGTACTACTGCCCGAAAGAAAATGGCTGGGTCATCCTCAGCTGGAAGTCATCGAATGTGTCACCTCCTCTCGCCCAGACGTTCAAAGATTCCGATCACCGGCCTCTCCCTGACAAAGAACGCCGGCGGCGCATGGTGTCGTGCATTGGTGACGAGGGCCAGCTCTTCGGCCGCGCCAATAAGACGCACCATTTCCACAAGTATTCAAAGGCAGTGGACTCGCACAAGCTTACTCCTCCCTTCCGAAGAGAAGAGTGGGAGGCGACCGAGACCGTCAAGCAGAAGCGACGCGCGCAAACCGTCATGGAAGATATCGACATCGAGACGATAGATCCCCAGGAGCTTGAAGCAATAGATCAGGGCGAGATGGAGGAAGAGGGGGAGCTGTTGGACCTCTATATTTGCTGTCAATGTCAGTTCTACTGTGTCGCCTCAGGGGTCATTCCTGGTGTTATCCCGCGCAAGTGCTTCGACGAGTTCGTGCGGGACAAGAAGAGCAACCCGCTGCCTGGAAAATCCGGAGAACAAGCCATCGCACTGGCGATGGAGACTTTGATCACGTCAGTCCATAGTATCGTGCTAGACATTCGGCTGATGGGGATGGTGATCACAGTGTTATTGAGAACAAGCTTTGGAAAGGGGAAGTTCGGCTGCTGCGAACAACCCGCCCCAACTTCCAGCTGAAGGTTGGGTGGAATGCGAACACGTAAGTTTTTTTTTCCTGCTCCTGCTCAAACCTTAATATGTTGCCTCGCACTGACGTGAAACAATCAGAAAACGGATGTTTGAGGCCTTGGGATTTACGGAGGAGGTATACGAAACGGAACCTGCCCTCCGTGCTCCGCCAACAGGCATATTGACTTCGGTAGAAAAAATGAATCGCCGGAAGCTGCTTCGTGCCTGGGTGGAAGTTAGTGCCTGGGTCGTCGATTTCAAGCGTATCAATGGTGCGTTCCCCTTATTCACTTGATACCAGTCCATCCGCTCATCGCCCATGATAGCTTCACATTTCAAAGACTGGGTGACGAAGCTTAAACCACACGTCCAAATCCAGAGCGCAAGAGAAATGTACCAGACTGCCATTGGAGCACATCCTGATCAGAGTTTGTACCTTTCATTCGACAGCTAGCCTCTTTCCCTTGCTGACCTCGGTCCCCCCCTCCCCTCAGTTCCCCGCGGCGAACTATCGGCCCCTCTATTGCAGGCTGACCACCTTCAAAATGACTGGCGGCAGCTAGGCTTGACACCGATGTCTTATTCCGCTGGTATGATCATGCCACAGTTGTTTTTTGCTCCCTCTCAAGCATTGCCTTCAGACCTTCTCGCTTTCGCCTACTATGCCCAAGTCCGCTGCGACCCTGCAGGAACGATTGGTTACTTCACCCATTTCTCAAACATCGTGCAAGTCATGCAAAACTTCCCGGGCTGTCCGCAATCCCTGCCCGAGATTCTGGCGACGGAACGGTCCCGCGACCGCTTCACCTTCGAGGATCTCCAACGAGCTGCTCAGACGCTAGGATTTGGTCCCGAGGGTGCACTCAGAGTGGATTACGATGAGACTGATGTGGAGGAGTCTTTCCTTGAGAGTGCATGGAGGGAGTGCATTAAGAGGTCGTGGAAGGATACGGAGCATGGGGCTGATCTGCTGAGGTCTGCGAATGAGGCGTTTAGGATGCTGGCGGAGGCGAGGGGGAGTGAAACGTTGAGGAGGGTGTGGGAGGCTGGGAAAGATCGGGTGATGACACCTGAGAAGGCGTATGATACGCTTGAAGTGCCGAATAATGTGGACGACTTCATGCTGATCACTGTTTACAACATGCGGGCAAGTTTCCAAGCTCTTCACGTGTATGAGAGACTCAACGTTGCTGGTTTAGATGGATGAGCTGCCGTCACAGATTGATAAAATGAGGGAGGCGATGACTGTCATTGCTGAGGTGCGCGACAGCCAACGCCTCCGTCAGTTCATTGAAATGGGGCAGGACCGTATGTGCCTTTGTCGTGTCTTCGTTGCAACCCACTGAATTCAATCCATAGCTGGAGAGATTATTGTACCCATTCGCGCTGACTTGCCCCGGGGGCTTAATCAACTTGGAAACACTTGCTATCTGAACTCGCTATTACAGGTGCTGCAACTTTAATGACGTTATGAGTCACTAGCGCTGACAACCTTTCTTTCATTATTCAGTACTTTTACACGATCAAGGACCTGCGGGAGGCTGTCACCCCGATGTCGAAGCTTGACTTGAAGTCAGTCGAAGACGAAAAATTCTCCGACGATGATCTCAAGCGGCATCGCGTCGGTGGGCGGCTAGTGACAAGGAGGGAAATTGTCCGCTCCAAGAAATGTAACATATCATTTCTGATCTGGTCCACCCACTAATACCGAACACCCCCAGTCATCAACCAACTTGCGGAGCTGTTCTTCAACCTCGAATACGCTGAGGCAGCTGCAGTCACCCCAAGCATTGATCTTGCCAAGCTGGCGCTTGTCACCTCGAGGGACGAGGAAGAGGACGAGGCGGACAAGGGCGGCACTGACTCCTCGAACGATACGGATGCGACGCTCGTGGACGATGCACCGCCGCGAACATCGGTAGCGGAAATAACCGTGGAGGCTACCCGCTCGCCAACACGCTCGCCGAACTCTGTGCTGGGAAAGCGGCCTCGGGATATGGATAGGGAGCCCAGTGCGATGGACTTGGATAGCCCAGCGGCGGTTCCACCTTCGCCTGTCCGAAATGATTTCACCTCGAGCCCTTCTCGGATGTCGGATTCCCCGCCGCCTCTTCTGAGCCCTGAGAGTCCACCGAGGGCTTCGGGCTCGGGGTCGTCTTCACATGTCGATGTGGATATGAGGGATACGCCTGCGCCAGGCGGTAAGCCGCCGCCTCTACCGCCACGCAAGTCGGCTCAGACTTCGGACTCGGTCATGATGTTTGGTATGTGGTCTTCATTTTTTATTTGGTGACTAGCTGACGTCGATGATTTATCTCAAGGAAAACAACATGATGTTGCGGAGTGCATGGATAACTGCATGTTCCAGATCGAGACCGCATTGCTCAAGTTTGACGGGCTTGGTGACGCGCAGGGCGAGAGCTCTGACAAGACTAGTGTTGTGAAACGGTTCGTAGCCCAACTCCATATGTGTTTGCCCCATCTGATCTGTGCCCTTTCCAGGCTGTTCTATGGGAAGCTTCGACAACGCTTGACAGGCAATCTAGCTTCACGATCATCGGTTCATGAGAAGGAGGACTTGTTCTCGCATCTCCCGGTGAATGTGACCGTCGATGGTGTTGACATCTATGATGGTCTCAGCGGGTACTTCGACGATGTTGTCGAGTTTAACGGCGAAAAGCGGAGGATGGAAGTCTCCCTCATCGATCTCCCACCAGTGCTGCAGATCCAGCTACAGGTCGGTCATATATACTATCGCTGTTCATTATCAGACCTTATCTGGTTCTCAGAGGGTACAATTCAACCGCGAAACCCTGCAGCCTTACAAATCTCAGGCATACGTCAAGTTTGGAGAGACCGTCTACATGGACCGTTTCATGGACCATGCGGACCCCCATAAAAGAGCGCAGTCTAAGGTCATCCAAGCTCGACTTAACGCCTGCAGAGAGCGCGTTCGCATCCTGCTAGAAGGCAAAGTTAGTGTTTGCTTTCTAAGAATATTTACACAGAACTGACTTAAGTATAGGATGGTTCTTACCTTTCTGCGCTCGAAAACACGGGCAACTTCATGTCGAAGTTGGGGACTGAGATTGAGATGACCGACGACGACCTGCTGTTCCAGCTGAACAATGAACAAGGCCTGCTCAAGGCCGAGATCGATGACCTCCGGGCTCGCGCGGATCAGCTGAAGGACGAGCTGGAGGCTATCTGGCGCGACAATACGGAGATCGCATACGAGTTGACATCCGTCTTCATCCACAGAGGATCATCGCCGTCGTTTGGGCACTACTTTTTCTACTCCCGCCACCTACCTGAACAGCCTGACTCTTGGTTCAAGTACAATGATTCGGACGTTACGGTGGTGTCGAAGGAGGAGGTGTTGGCAGACACGACCGGTTCGACTGCAAACCCGTACTTGGTGTGTCCTGGTCATTTGTTTTTGCCCGCAGTTTCGAAGTTAACTGTTTTTCAGCTCGTTTTCGCGCGCAAGGGTGCTGAAGTCGTTGACACTGTGAAACGATTCGATCCTTCTATGATGGAAGACGCCTTGTGATGACTTTGTTTTCTATCTTCTGATCCATTGGAAATACCATAATACTCACTTGCACATATGTATCATACCAGGTGTTGCTAGCCTTTTGTTTGATTGAGAGCTCGCTCGGGAACACATTTTGACGATGCCAAACTAATTCTGTGTGGAATATCTTTTCTTTGCAACAGCCACTAATAGAGGTGTGACGTGCCCGGCTGCGGAAGTTCGGTGGGACCTTCCTTCCATCGCTGTTGTCAAGAGTGCCGCCAGCTCATCCGCCACTGGTGTTATTACGCGTTAATTTTCTCTCTCTTGTAGCTTCCCGTCGTCTCTCTATCGATCTCTGTACATGACTTGATGTCTTGTGTCAAACAGCCGCCCAGGAATACTGGTTCTCGTTAACGACACGGATTGGGAACTGGAAGGCGAGGGAGAGTATGTGCTCAAGGACAAGGATGAGATCGTTTTCATCTCGACGCTGCACGGCGGGTAGAGGCACCTTTATCAGGATGGATGATACCTGGTGATGAGGCAGGTCAGGTGGGTATTTGTATTCTAGCCAAGATATCTTTTTCCTCGATTATATTCAGACGAACATGCAAGTCCTAACTGACCATTGTACGTTCCAGACCATACGTTATTCGCGCGCTGGCGACTCACGAGTAGCTATCGATGACCAGGCAATAACTCGAGTATGTTCGGAGCTGTCGCGTTGCGCTCTCAAGGTGCGAGACCTAGGCCAGTTATTAGCCAACGCGCATATTCACCCCGAACAACAGCGTACGAACCTTCAACCTCTTCGGCGTCCTTTGGAAGCGTTGCTTGTGCAACTCGACCGACTATCGCTGCAGATATTCCAGCACCGATATCGCGCTGTGATTTGCGTGAGCCACCAACGCCGACCGAAACGCATTAGAGTCCAAGGCCGTCAAGTCCACGAAACATCTCAGTCGCTCGTATTCTTCCTCCATCCCTCGAAAAGCGCCAGATGGGGAAGGATTCACACCGCTGGCATTGACCGAAGTAGCCTGTTCCAGGGTTGAAAATCATTTGCCCTAGGCATACCTTACTCACAGCGCTATCGGCTCGTAGCAGTACACCCTTCTCGAGTGTGGTTCTTGTTAAGTGAACAATTTGAACATCACAGACATTTTGACAGGTTCTTGAAAGCTTGAAATCTCGATGACTCTGGTCTTCACGGAAGGCACGGGAATTGCCGGCTGACAGCGGATCAGGGAGGTGTGTTCACCTCAGCTAGGCTCGCTGTCCCAACGTTTGTTCCGGGAACGACTCTCCGTGCATACGACTTGGACCACGCGATTATCGCGTGCCCGGAAGGCTGAATGAACAGGTGGTGTTGTATGCCTGAGCTAGCAGTAACTCTCCCCATCCACTTCAAGGTTCATGTCGACTTCGGGTACCCTGTTCTGCCACTGGTTACACAAGCTATTTTTCTCAATCTTTCTTTCCTCATGGCTCCCACTACCTGCTACTTCCTCCACTTTTGTTGTCGAATACAACAACACCCACACTGTTGCTTCCGAAAGCGACTGGCGCCGAGTCATCTCTGGGACGGTCCCTCCGTTCCTAGTCTTCCAAATCCCAATCCAGAAATCTGAGATGGACGATAGAGAGTATCGCATTATTCAACTATCTAATGGCTTACAAGCCATCGTCGTGCACGATGCTGGAGCAGACGAGGCGGCTGCCAGTCTTGACGTCGCTGTGGGCCATTTATCTGATCCAGCAAGTCAGATTCGCTCGAGCTAGCTCTGTTTGTAATTTGATAAAAATTTATAGGATGATATGCCAGGCCTCGCCCACTATTGTGAGCATTTACTATTTATGGTGAGTTCTGGTGCAACTTAACACATCTCATCCATCTGCGATGGCGTGTTAACGCCTCCCTATCGTACTATCAAACCCGCACCTGAACCGCTTTCTGCATTTTAGGGCACAAAGCAGTTTCCTTCTGAGTTTGCATACTCAGAGGTGAGCCACAGCCTTCTCTGGTAACGTTTGCTGATGCAATTCTGTCACAGTACCTCGCCAAAAACAACGGTGCTGCAAATGCTGCTACATCATCATCTAACACAAACTATCACTTTAGCGTTGCGAGTCATGCGCTATCACGAACTCTTGAACGTTTTGCCCCATTCTTCCATTCTCCTCTATTTTCCCCGAGCTCTACTTCCCGCGAACTGTACGCCGTCGACTCCGAGTATAAAAAGAACCATCAAGTGGACGATCGCCGTGTCTTTCAGTTGGATAAACATCTCAGCAAGAAAGGACATGTATGGAGCAAGTTTGGTAGTGGAAACATGGAGAGTTTGACGAACGCTGCAGTTATATCAGAGGCGAGCGGATTATTAATGGAAGGTGGTATATCATCTCGCCCTCCTAATTTTCCCCAGCCCCCTGCGCCCACATGCATCGCTTTTTATAAACCATCAATCACCTCGAGGGAAGATGAAATTAAGGCAAGCGGCGGCGCGACCGGCCGTGAAACACGCCGGCGGTTGGTAGAATGGTGGAATCGAGAGTACTGCGCCAGCCGAATGCGACTGTGCATCGTTGGAAAAGGTATACCAATCCTCGTCTCAATAGAGCCGGCTCATGTTCTATTTAGAATCATTGGACCAACTCTCAGAACTCGCGTCAACACTGTTTTCGCCTATTCCAAATCGTGGACAAGATTCTCTTCCTATGGTGCATGACCATCCATTTGGACCTAATGAAAAGGGCGTGAGTTCCTTTATTCGTAACGTTACCGCTCATTGTCTGATAAATGACGTCAGACATTTGTAGCAGTCCAGACGGTGATGTCCACCCGGAGATTGGAAATCTCATTTCCTATGGAATACCAGGCTCCGCATTGGAGATATAAACCATCGCACTTCCTTTCACATTTCTTGGGACATCAAGGGCCGGGATCTTTATCTTCATATCTAACTGATAAAGGATGGATTACGAATCTTCGTTCAGGGCCGCAGACCCCGGCAAGAGGTTTCACCACGTACAAAATTGTTCTTGATCTCACGAAAGACGGTTTTCGTACGCGTTCCTTCTCTCCCTTGGCCCTTGACGAATCTGCTCACATCGGAGACACATAGAACACTATCGAGAGGTCATCATTGCATCCTTCCAATATCTTGCTCTACTCCGGGCATCCAAATTTGACCCATGCTACCAGCAGGAAGCTGCAGAAATATCTGAAAATCGTTTTCGTTTCAATGAGAAGGCGAGGGCTGCCGAGTACGCTATGTCGATATCGCAACACATGTCTTGGCCGATCCCCAAGGAGCGATCTTTAAGCGCACCGCAGGTGACGTGGGAGTGGGACTCGGAGGACGGAGAAGGTCAAGTTAAAAAGTACCTTGAATCTTTCCGTATCACAGAGGGTCGAGTCATGCTGTTGGGAACGTCGGCGGAACATTCTAAACTTGCCCTCGAAGCGGTTTGGGAGAAAGAAACCTGGTATGGAACTATGTATCACGCGGAACGTTTTACAGATGAGTTCATCGAACAGGTATTTTGCTGTTCATCTATCAATATGTCAAAAATACTGAAACCCGTTCACTCATGCAGGCCCAAGCATCTAATGCCATACCCGAACTCTTCTTGCCTGGAAGTAACGAGTTCATTCCAATAAATTTCGATGTTGAGAAGCGTAGTGGGATGGAGGTATCGTCGTCTGCAGGATGATTCGCAGTTCACTAATCCTTGGAACTAGCCTCGTAAACGCCCCCTACTCATCCGGGATACTTTATGGTCGAATGTGTGGTATAAGAAGGATGATCGATTTTTCGTACCTAAGGGACATGTTATCATCTACCTTTGCAGGTCTGACTTGTTCTTTGCCACTTTTCTTGAACTTTAACAGTCTTTCGTAGTGTTGCCGTGAATGAGTCTCCCCGTGCCGCTGTCATGACCAAGTAACATCTCTACGTGTGTTGCAGGTCGATCATACTGAAGCCTGCAACTTTGTAGACTGTACTCTGACATTGTCAACGACTCCCTCCACAAGTCCACGTACTCCGCATCGCTAGCGGGCATCTTCTACCGCTTTGGATTAAAAGGAAATAGTTTATACATCTCGTTCAATGGCTACAACGATAAACTTGTCATCCTCATCAAGCGTGTTTTGGAAGTCATCAAGGGACTTGCTGTCGATACACAGCGGCTGGCTGTAATGAAAGAACAGGTGAGTCTGATTCTCATTACCTTCGTGACTCTATTTAACCTCTATACAGAACCAAAAAGAGTGGGAAAGTTTCTTCCTTCATCATCCCTACACCCTCTCCGATTACTTCGCTCGCTACATCATGAATGCACAACAGTGGACGCCGGTTGAGAAATTGAAAGAGTTGACTTGTCAGTAGCTACCGCACCGCACGCTGGAACAACCTTCTCATGCTTTAGTTACAGCTATCACTCCCGAACAGATTCAAGGCCACATGAAGCAACTTTTATCTCACCTTCATTTACGAATGCTAGTGTCTGGAAATATCTACCAGGATGTGCGTCCACTCCCTCAAAAACACTTTCGACAGGTAGCGCTAAATTTAATCATAGGAGGCACTCGAGATTGCTGATATAGTAGAGCACAGTCTTGGGATCACTGCAAACGTACTGCCAATCGATCAAACACTATTACTTCCCGAGGGTAAGAACATTTGCCAGGAAATCTTGGACTTAAAAAACTAAGCATAGCCCAGCTTCAAATCATACATGGATTTGCACCATTCCAAATCCCAGCCAAGTCAACTCAGCCCTCACCTACTACGTCCATTTCGGCGCTATCGCGAACCAGCCACTGAGAGTGACAGCTTCCTTACTCACACAGATTCTCTGCAAGCCAGCCTTCCATGTTCTCCGCACCCAGGAGCAGCTCGGTTACTTCGTGAAGTGTTCACTTTTCCTACTGCCTGGCGCTAGCGAGGAAGGCCTTCGGATCACGGTTCAGAGCGAGAGCCCGCCAGGATATCTGGAACAACGAGTCGAGGTGTTCTTGGATGGAATGAAATCTGCCATAGAGACTATGACCGAGGAATACTTTGCTGAGCATAAGTACGGCTTGGAGAAGAAGTTGTTAGAGAAGGAGAATAACTTAGCGCGCGAGACATCCAACTTCATGGAGCATATCTATGCCGGACACTGGGACTTCTTAAGAAGTACGTTCTGCTTCTTTTCTACAAACTGAACGCAAGTTCTTGACTGAGGATCACCACAGAGGAGAGCGATGCCGGACTGCTAAAGACTCTCACGAAAAACGATGTCCTACAGTTTTTCCTCTCCCATGTCCACCCAACATCGTCTACAAGGTCCAAGCTTTCGGTTCACGTTGTGTCTCAGAAGGCCCTCCCAAAGAGAGTCAGCTTTGCTGCCTTTCAGGCGTTCAGAGCGCTCCTACATGAAGCCAAGATAGACATACATGAAATTGCATGGGAGGAATGCATGGGAAGCGATGGAAATCCTCTCATAACTAATTTCATAGACTATTGGAGAGAGGTCTTCGTCACCAAAGGGAACCTCAACGGTTTTCTCGATGCCATCCCGGAGCTTGTGGAGAAGTATCCTATCGACAACGGCAGCAGCGGTCGTTTTTGTTCTGGTAGTTCCTGCATCGAGGGTTTGAAGGGGTTCAAAGCCGGCCTGACGCCTTCTGTCGATCTGGGTCCAATGGCGCATTGGGGTGATTATCTGCTATCACCACATGACGACCCCCCGATGCGTCGGGCAGCATCCACGGCGGTCAGAAGTTATGTTTCACGCAAAGGCTAATCGTCTCGTCTGGCCTGGCCCGCCAGAAGTTCCCCGCATTCCTCATATTTACTATGCATCCTTTTCTTATCCATTACATACCTTTCGATAAGGTCTACTCATTACCTCTGAGCCGATGGAGGTCCTCCCGACAGCTGTCGCTCACGGCTTGTGGACGCCCGCCTACTTCCTCTTATCCAGGATTAGTCGTTGCCGTACCGTCCTACTTAGACCAGCCTGTACCCTCTTATCTTGTCTTGCCACCCCGCTCACTCGTGATCCTGGTTCAGAACTATACCATAGAATTTCCTCATACTTCACTTTGCACAGAAGGTACGCATACTTACATGTTGCTTGGACTCTATTGATGACACAGGTCTATAAGAAAAATATGGACGGACGAATGACACGTAACGATTGTACGACAGCCTGCATTCTCGATTACCAAATAATGAAGAAACCATGTGAAAGTAAAGAAAAGATCGAACTATCCGACTGAGATGGATGACGAGCAACCTGCTACTAATCCCTCCAAACCGAGTGGTGCGCTTCGTATTCCTCACCCACGCTACGTGCAGTAAATGTCCCATTCTAAATAGAACAGTCAAGCCGCCAGTCTGAAGGTATGTGGCTAGTCAAAATCATCCACGGGCAGATCCAAGTCAACCTGGCAATCAGACTCAGGCTCGCAGGGCAATGGTGATGGGCATGGAGGTTCTTCAACGTCCGGGGGAGGGAGGTTTTCCAATGTCGGCGGTGGGCTCTCCACTTCGGTCGGTGGTACTAAAATCTCTTCATCCAGCGGAGGAAGTTCTATAGATGGTGAGACAGAGAGATACTCTCCGTCTAACGGATGAACGGGTGTGGGTTGTGGTTCGATGTCTATTGGTCCAGGGGGCGGAGAAAGATTATCTGGTAATGGCCGCGAGAGCTCTGGTGACTCCGGGAGAGGGTGGACATCCAACCCTAAGATCATGAATTCGGGACTCTCGATCTATATGCGAAAGCTCACGGTTATAAATTGTATCGCATAAAGGGTGTTCTTGAAAGAATGCACACCTTTAGTACTTCAGAACGCTCTGCGTGTGCTACGGTGGCAGGTATCTCTTGAATTACCGGGGGGTCTGGTTTGCATGGAACATGAAATGGTATGAAATCGAATCCCGACTTCCCCGGAGTTATTGCTATGCGATGTGGCATGCATGTTGTCGTGAATGCGTTAGTAGGATACGAGAGCTGCGCCGAATTGATAGACAGGTATGCCGTGTAAAAGAGGATGATAGAAAGACGACGCATTTGAATTGGGAGGTAGGGAGAACAGCCTACATACTATATATATAGTATGCAAGGGTAGGCGTACATGTACAGCGTTTCCTCGTGCAGGAGTCACCAGGACCACCAGGCTGCGACCTTTCTGGCTTAAGCACAGCCCATTAGGCCACATGTAAGTACTTCGCCGTGAACACGTTCCGTAGCTTGTTGAAGCTGACCGTCGATCATGATGTCGGGACACGGTTCTCAGATGCGATGTCTGATGTGCCTGTAAGGTTGACTACTACTGTATCAACAATTGAAAAATACTTAACCTCGTTCTATAAATAGAACTCGGAAATGAAATCCTCTAGCCAAATATTACCTCGTGAGTCGTGAACGTTTGGACCTTGGCTGAGCCGAGCAAGACCTAGGCTCGCCGCTCACATAAGCACAACATAAGCACCTCACGGCTAAAACGCGTGTGGACCGTGTTCTTGGTATGAGACTAGAGCAAGACCAGGGTCTGTCAGCTACCTGTTCCCCATGTCGATTTTTCAGCATGGTCACAATATTACCCTCAGAGACGACGTCAGCATCAGCAATATACAAGGAAATTACAACACTATCATCAACGGATCGGCACCAAGGAAAGAATTTGAGCAAGGTAAGCTTCAGAGGTTTCTAAAGTCCTCTCTTGGTAATTCATGTAGTAGGACTCGCTGCTTTGTTCGACGTGATCTCGCACGGGGCTGTATACAACTCGAAAGAGCGCCATCCGCCCCCTAGATATCGTCCTGGGACCCATGAACAGACTTACAATAAAATCATGGATTGGATTGACAGGGGATATGACAGGGAAGCTGGGCCGGTCCTCTGGCTACATGGTCCTGTCGACGCAGGGAAATCAGGTATTGCTCAGACAATCTGCGAGTGTCGCGCAGATCGCCTAGCGGCAAGTTTCTTCTTCTCTCGGAAGAAGCCTGCTCGTAACACGAGCACCCAACTGTTTCCGACCATTGCGTACCAGCTTGCGATGTACATCCCTGGTCATCGAAGCAAAGTCAACGATGCCATAGAGAGCGATCTCATGATCCTTCACCATTCCATGCATCATCAGATCCAGAAACTTATCATCGACACATTTCAACTGGGTCCGGCAGCACCAGAGGAGCCTTCTCTTGTACTAATCGATGGTCTGGACGAATGCGGAGAGGATGGATCTCAGACGGAGATTCTGGCCGGTATCCTAGCGATCGTTCAAGCGGATTACGTCTCTCTCCGCTTCATCGTCGTGAGCCGACCTGACCCCCTTATTCGCGCCTGGTTTGATGAGGGGTACTGTCGTCACCTCACATATGAGCTGGATGTTGGTAATTTAGGGTTAGACTCTGAATCATACCGTGAGCTGTCTGGCCAGTATCAACAGGTTCTGTCGATGCGCCCTACAACAATCAGATGGATCCCCCACCTGCTTGCCATCACATTGGTTCTGATGCTTATCACCAATCTGAAAAATTTGGAGCCCTTCTGGAGCTCTGAACTGGTACAGGCGTGTTTAGTCAATGAAACCTCAGAGCTGACATATAAAATCGCAGGAATCTAGCATCAACCCTAATTCCAGCCTAGGCATAAAGGAGCTAGTTGTCGGCAACGCTGCCACCATAGAGTAGGTCAACAAATTGAATGGCAGGTTCTTCGACCTTTGAGATCCATGGTCTACAGCGTCGTCGTCATTCAAGACATAAAGGATGATCATGAAGCGCAGTGGAACGCTAGCAGCGTTGCATGGTTCTTGGATTTGCTGCCGCGCGAACACCCGGATGCCAGAATTATGGCCTACGCCTACACTTCGAACACAACCAACGCTTCATCAATACACTGGAACGTCCAGTTGCATGCGGATGAATTTCTAGGCAAATTCGCGGTCTGGAGGGAGCAAACGAATGTAGGTGTAGTTTGACTGATCTACGATGGATGCTCAGATCGTATCCGCAGACGACTGAGCGACCCATCTTATTTATTGTCCACAATCACGAAGGTATGATTCTCCAACAAGTAGGCACCTGTTCACCCTCATTATCAAGCTTTCACTCAACCTTCTCCAAAGGCGCTTTGCCGTACGTTTTCCCTAGGAACCACTCATATTATCGGTCGTGAAGCCATTCAACTATCAACCTTCGGGGTCATGATCATAGGCGTCCGGCGCTTGAATATGAACGGCGCCATGTCAGCTCCAGCGATATTCGACATCCAAGAGCCCAATATATCAAGACATAGCAAAGATTTCGAGCATCTTGCGGGAGCTTCAAAGTTACCGGAAGGCCACCCGGTAAGGTTAACCACAACCAGGGAATTTGTGGGCAGGAAACCTTCCTATCAACCGCCTGCAGTCCGAATGCCTTGGTGCAAACATGCAACCGTCAGTTCTTACATTTTCTGTGACGGAAAAGCCCTTAATATTAATGATGTCCAAGTAGCCCGGTCCAGTAACTTCAGTTCAGGGGGTCCGCGGGTCTCACTTGATCATGAACAATGCATATCGCCATGATATGGTGGGACCGCTATCACCTCAGGCTGAAAAGGACGATATTGGAAATATGGATCAGTCTTTGCAATCTATGATAGAGAAAGCGCCCCAGAAGGTCAAACGTGAATGGAAACGATACAAGAGAACACTGAGTAGTAAGTCTGCCTGCGTCCATAAAGTGCTCGAGGAGGTAAATGATTACTATGGCCCGGGTAGATGTGGCAGGCAAAAGCCCAGCAAACTATGTACCAGCCCCGAGCCGGCACTTTACAGGGCGTGGCGACTTGTTGGAGGGGCTGCACAATTTCTTCTTTGGTTGGCACCAGGATGAGGACAAGCAAGTACGAGTCTTACTCCACGGCATCGGAGGTGGCGGTAAGACCCAAATCGCCCTTAAATTCGCCGAAGAAAATGCGGACCGGTGAGCCTAACACATTTTGTTTATGTCTTATTCTCATTCCAACCATTAGCTTCTGGCGCATATTTTGGATAAATGCGAATAATGCCGGGACAATCGAAGCAGATCTCAAAGCCATTGCCCTTGATGATCCAGAGGCGAAGGCATACGGGGTGCACCAGTCCCATAAATCCGTATTACACTGGATGTCGCAGGCGGACGGCGAATGGCTCCTTGTCTTTGACAACGCGGATCAGGATTCAAGCGTAGTCGCTGAGTATCTACCACCCGGAAAACATGGAAACGTGCTCATCACGAGCCTGAAGGGGAACATGGGGCATGTCGTGGACCATACCATCGAAGTTGACAAGATGAAGATCGACGACGCGGTTGCATTGCTTTTAAAGACTGCCCACCTCAACAACACATCTGACGAAATTGGACAAGAGGCAGTAGAGATAGTCAGAGAACTTTCCTTTCTCCCCCTGGCAGTTGATCAAGCAGGGACCGCTATTGCCCTGCGTGTCGTCGATTTTCAAGATTATCGTGCAAGATACTACAAGTATGGACACGAACTCATGAGAGACCAATCTTTCAAAGGTGCATCTGGTTATGGGCACCCGGCTTATGGTACCTACGACATATTGTTCCAGAAAATCAACGGCCTGGATAGCTCCGTTGCTAAAACCGCGATTTCTATCCTGGAGACGTTTGCCTTCCTTCACTCCGAGAATATACAGGAGGATATATTCAGGCGGGCTGTTGAAAGCAAGCAATTAGGCCCGGTGATGCCATACTTGAACGTTGATGGGGAGGGAAAATGGGATGAGCACTACTTTCGCCAGGGCATCGCAATGCTGCTTTCGTACTCCCTTATTCGTCAAGGAGGGTCTGAACAAACTTATGCGGTCCACAAACTAGTGCACAGCTGGAGCCGCGACAGGATGAGTTCGACTGAGCAAAAAAAGAAGTGCTGTGATGCGAGGGAGATCCTGATCCATTCAATCACGATGGGCGAATCAGGCGCAGAATGTGCATTCCGGCGGAATATCCTTCCACACATCCAGGCGAATCGCCGGTATGCGGCCAATGCCAATATACCATGGTCTTACGACGACCGCGAGTTCCATCTGTTTTGGCAGGTCTATATTGATGAAGGATATGGGAAAGATGCTGAGGTCATGATTACCCGGGCAGTAGAATGGCGGAAGGCTCAATACGGTCCCGAGGATCACAGAACGTTCAACAGCCAAGACAGGTTGGTCGCCACATACCTCCTTCTGGAAAAGTTGGACGAGGCCGAGAAGCTAGGAAAAACAGTTTTAGAAGGACGGAGGAAGGTCATGGGCCGGGAGCATCTCAGGACGCTGGGCAGCATGTCCAACCTTGCGGAGACTTATATCCGTCAGCGCAAGTCGAGAGAGGCGAAGGAATTTGCCCTAGAGGCCCTGACAGCCAAAAAAAGAGTACTGGGTCCCAGAGATCCCGTCCTGTTGCCGACGATGTCCACCCTGGCGACGGCATACACAGACCTCGGACAGTGGCATGACGCCGAGCGAATTTCACTCGAGGTGGTAGAAATCACGTCTGCGACAGAGCCGAATCACCCCAAATTACTTCTCAGGAAGCTTGTCCTCGTGCGGATATACGTTGGCCAGGGGAAGCTCGATCTTGCAGAGGAGTTGGCAGCCCAGACATTGGCAACAGGAAAGGCCATGCTTGGGCCCGACCATCAGATTGTATTGATGTGCATGTCATACCTGGGCATGGTTTACTTTCATCGAAGCGACACCACGCAAGCTGTGAAGATCGTGGATGCGGGTTTGACGATAGGGCGGACAGTTTTGGACCCAGATCATCCAAATCTACTGAGGTTTCAGGCGAATTTGGATTATTTTCGGTGGCTATCGACAAAGGAGCTCAGTCTTCGTAGTTGTCAGAAAATGGATTCAAGGCACGACAAAGCTGTATATCGTCTGTGGAGTTAACAGGAATAGGTACAGACCGTACAGCTCTGGTGTATCGTCGTGTCGAAGCGGGCGATCGTATTCAGTCAGGCTGCAGTGGTCGCTGGTGCCGTTTCTCTTGATGAGTACGATATCAGGGATAAACGGGCAGCGGCGTACTAATAATCGAAGAGTAGGCATAATTGTGGCTGGTGCATTGGGATTTTTTCAAGCACTCGCCTGCTGTGAACCAACGTTGAAGGTTGGATATGGAAAATCGATTTGGACCAAGGCCACTCGCGAATGCGTGTGAAGGAAAACCATGCAGAGAAGTAGTGATGGAGAGAAGGGCAAAGATTCTATCGATTACAAGATTCGCAGCGCCCGTGAGTTTGAATAATAGCAAACAACGGCCAACGCTATGGTGGCAAAGGTGAGAGGGAGTGATACCGCGGCTACGATGGCGCGGGAGATGCTCGCGAAGACGGCTGCGATATGCGATTCTATCTTGGATGTGAATGTTGGAGAAAATTCCGAGTAGATACGCGGTCGTGAATGGGAGCGCTCCCTCCATATCTCCAGGCCCATTTCATATGTGGAAGATAGGCAAGGATCGCGGTCGGCGCGATGGAGGACGGCTGGTGCAGACTGTCTAGCATCACGGAACAATGGTAACGGGTGTGGGGATATCGACAGTGATTTTCATCCGTTGAAATGGCAGAAAGAGCCCGGGATTGCTGGATTGCGTCACGTTATCCTTTGACTGACATCCATATGCACCCAAGACGACGCTCACGACGTCCCAAATGGAGTGGAAGGAAGTTGGGCAGTCGGCGAGGCGGGAGGACTCGAAAGAAAGATATAATTCGAGCCAAGTGGAGCAGTTGGGGAAGGATTGCTCTTGACTGCGAAGGTCACAATATTTTTCGGTGTGCTCCCCAAGTCCCTTGTCGACTCGGAAGCCGTCTTTTACGACCCGACAAGAGCAAGCGCCCGTAAACTGCTCCCACCCCCATATATCCGGACCGTAGACTGCCTGATAGTACGAAAGGCATTCCTGGCAGAGGAGTTTTCGAAGGAAGGATTCGTATTGGGCCAGAGCCCGGGTAAGCGTTCGAACAGGTGCGCTGTGACGGCGGGCAGGAGGGATGATAAGCAGGAGTTCTGTGGGAATCCGCAATCTTGCCGGAAAGATGTTGAGCTTTCCAGTGAAGGGATCCTGGAGGATGGAGTCCAAAGTCCGAGTTCCTGGTGTGAAAGATAAGTGCTTGAGCGTGAGGGATTAGGTCTCGCAAGCGATGTGTGCACCTTGAGCTAGTGATTGTGGGTTCTGACATGCCGCGCGTCGGGTGAAAAGAGATCTATAGAGGTGGAGCGTATAAGTAGTGCGCATGGTGGGTCATATATCTGAATGGAGACGATAATTACGGATAAAAGTGGGCTTGTCGGGTGCGACGTGAGGTGAAGTTGTAGCATGGAACAGCTCAAGACAGGCGGCACCAGGCAGTCATTATGGGCCAGAACCAGTTACTTCGCACGTCGTGGCATTAGAAACAGAGCCCTTGCTTTGAAGACTGGACGGGCGTCGAGAATAAGAAGGCCGGCCGTATGCGCGTTTATTCTCGGCGAAAAGGTTTCATCCCCCGGTAGTCAAGCCCTTGGAATCCTGTTTTCATATGGAAAAGATTTAAAGCCACATGAATACCCTAGGATGGCGAGCCATTGTATATGTAAGAGTGGTCATGACAAAGTAACCCTGTTGGCGGAGTGGGTCTCTTCCTGCATCTCGCTTCACCAGGTTGATGAAAGGTAGACATTCTAGGAAAAGAAGATCAGTCGAGCTTGTCCGAAGAGAAAGTGTGGCATCCAGCAGAGGAAGATTATGGCTTCCACCCACCTATAAGGAAGGTACACGTATGGCATTGGTGGGTCCTGGACGAAGACATGCAGTCAATACTATCAGAGCAGGGCCGAGGAAGGTCGTTACATGATAACAATATCTTTACGAAGCAGCATTGGACAGAATTATACAAGTCTGTTGAACCGTAAGATGGGACTCTCAGGAAAAAATTATCACCGACATGTTCACGAGACACTGCTGGAGGTACGAATGTCTGTCACATCCATCGATACTTCTACACTGTCTGTCTTCTCGGGGTCCATGGAATCCAACATTCCATCCAGCTTAGCTAAAATCCCGTCCAACTTGTCCTCAAGGCTGCCCGCCACGCCATTTGCGGTATCGAGACGCTGAAGCAGTTCCGCGACATCGGCACCCTCGCTGGTACTGAGCTCGGACTGAGATAAGAGGGATTCAAGTCGTGTTATATCATCTGCAAGGGTTTTTACATCTTCAGGCAGTCCAGGCGCGACGGCAGGAGGCTGAGCAGGGTCATTCCCGTTCAGATTGGTGGAAGCCATTGTTCGCGATGGAGGACAGAGGAGAACAAGATTGGTGCTGACAAATCATGTCGATGCTTTCGCTGCAACCACTCCTTACCTCCCTCCTAGAAACTCTCCCACCTGGCCCTGTAGAGAAGGCAAAGCTCGATGAACTCGTGCAGAAGACCGTAGAACAATCCAGGAAGATATCTCCCTCGGAAACTCGGAAAAGTCAATGGGAATATCTGCTGAAAAACGAGGTCTTTAAACTCGCGGTGCGTCCTGCTTCCGAGGGCCGAGAGGACATTCAATTGACAACATAATAGGCAGAAGAGGGTACAGCCTTGAAGGATGGGACCGAAGCCATATATTACGACAGGCTACGGAGGATGCTTGACGTCGTTCTTACTTTCACCGAACACGGTACGTCCGTGTGGAGTTATACGCGTCGCTATGAGAAGTTGACATTGGTATCCTACCAGATGAAGGCGAACAGACCTTCCCATTTATCATTCTGCAAGACCTCCTCGAGACACAAACCATCACATCATGCTCGCACGTCTTCTCATGGATTGAAAAGCGCTCAGCGCGTCTCACCGTCGGCCTAATACCACAAAAGGGCAAAGCCCTAATACTCCTTCGCTCACTTAACGACCTGCTACGACGTCTCTCGAAAATGGGTTCAACTACGATATTCTGTGGCCGAATATTGACGTTCCTGAGTGGAGTGTTTCCCCTGGGCGAGCGGAGTGGCGTCAATCTGAGAGGCGAGTACGGGCCGACATGGGAAAACGTGAAAGAACCGGGGAAGAAGAGGCTAAAGACTGAGAAGGGTACAGAGGACAAGGAGACGACTGAAGTCGATGCGATGCAGGTGGACATGCAGGAGGATGAGGCAGCTGCCACAAGAATGTCTGAAAAGAAAGAAGGTACATTGTTCTCCTCCATTTATATGTATCAGGTATATACTAAACACTCTTCTTCAGAATTCTACAACACTTTCTGGTCGCTGCAACTGCCATTCTCAAAGCCACCTCTGTTTGCCAGCGCTGACACCTTCCCGCAGTTCAAGGAGTCCGTGAATAAAGTCTTACCTATAATCAAAGAGGCTACGGCGAAGGAGCGGGCCATGATGGGCAGTAGGACAGGCGCAGCTGGGGCGTCAATGAAACGGAAGCGGGAGCTTGACGCTGAAGAGGCTAATCTCACGGATTATTTCTTTGCAAAGTTCTTGACCAGCCCCGACCTAATCGACCTCGAGGTTCGTTCATTCACGGCTTCTTCCAATGCCACGTCTGACTCCCATTTCACAGGTTGCCGATACATATTTCCGCCGCCAATTCCTCTTCCAGCTACTCATCCTTCTCAACCATCTCCTTACTTTCACCAAAGCGGCTAAGGCAGTCTGGTCGGCGCCGAATAACCGCGCTCTGCAGATGGACTTCACGCTGGAACCTACGGACGCGCAGTGGGTGCAAGAGACCATCAACAAAGCGATGGAGGAACTCAAGCAGACAACCCCAAATGGGAGGGTGTTCGCAGAATCCGTCAGCGTGATTCTTGAGCGAGAGAAGAACTGGGTGAATTGGAAGAACCACCTGTGTGCTCCGTTCGATAAGGCGCCTGTAACTTTCACGGTTGATGGCAAGAAAGTGGGCTTGTTTGAAGCAACCAGTGCGGAGCGGCAGAAGATGAGGGAGCCGCCAAAGGACTGGCCGTGGAGTCATGGGTCAGAGGCTCTGACAGAAATCTGGGAGATGGGGTGTCGTGGCTTGGAAGATTTGGAGAATCCATTCCAGTGAGTGTTAAATCAAATCACATCAAACAACACGTCCTTATGCTCTCTCTAGGCCTGGTGATGTCAAAGACTTCGTCAAGAAGATTAGATTGGAGGATTACAGAATCGAAATGAAGAGGAAGGCAATTGCGGCATCGTTCAGACCGAAGCCTGCACCTCCTGTCTCTAAAGCAGTTACGCCGTCACCTGCTCCTGAAAAGGAACCCAGCCAATTGCCAGTGACAGTCCAAGAACCATCTACACCCACCCCTTCTGATACATTGCCATTGGCAGCGCCACGGCCAATTAACCTAGCTGGCTCTCCCCTTCATCCTTCACTACCACCGAAACCTGGCACATCTCCTGTGAAACCATCACTGACGCCAACACCATCCTCCCAAGACGTTCCAAAGAGCGCAGCCCTAGTACCTCCTACCACGGTCCCCGTTGTTACGGTGTCCACTCCCACTCCCGCCTCTGCCCCAGCTGTTTTGCCGGTCCCAGGCCCGACTCCGGCCCCCAGCGAACCGGAACCAGCACTTCCTTCGGACCCACAAATCCTGAAGTACGAAGAAGTAAAGTTATTCCTCCATCTTGACGACGTCTTCTCTGACGGTATCTTTGTTTTACAGAATAAGAACAGATGGGCATGGATTGCGCTCCGCACGGCCCGAGATCAGTATTTGCAGCACTTCGGAAAAATTGGGACAGGTGATATTGAGCTACTCGCGAAAGAGATCGAGAAGGAGAAACAGGATCGGGAACGGATGCAGAGTGAGAAGGAGGAGGTGAGTGGGGGTGCTAGTGTTGCTGTGATGGATGGTATGGATAGCCCAGTAATAACTACGATACCGCCGCCTCTTATGCCGGAGGAGCAGGGGGTGAAGGCGGATGGGGAAGATGTGAAGATGGAGGAGGGATAATTTGTATTTACTATACATGGCCGGAATAATAGTCGCGTTTTCGGGACGGTGTTGCGAAATCGTTGACGGTGTTCCGTAAAAGTCAATGATCGACGCAAGATCGAGCCGAAAATCCATCCGATAAAAACTCATCTTGTTTGCCCTCGCCTCCCCACACGCCATGCCTGAAGAAACCACTGCCCTCAAAGTATGCTGATATCGCCGTTATTTGAGGGCCATTCTCACCTAGATAACAGAACGTGTTGGTCACAGGCGGCGCCGGCTACATTGGTCCGATTCTTGTACAAGCTCCCTATGAGGCATCATACTCAATCGTTGCTTATCACTTTCAGGCTCGCACGTTGTATACACATTGCAGAAAACGAGGCGGTTCAAGGTTATCTCGATCGACAACAACCACAATTCGTTCCCTGCTGCGCTCAAGCGGGTCTGTGAGCTCTCAAAACAGGAATTGCCAGCCGACGCGTCGGAAAGCGACATCCAGAGCACCGAGGTCGACTCACACAATTGCGATCTCACCCAGCCCGCGCAGATCAGGTCCGTGTTCGAGAAGTATGGAAAGGGCGGCATTTGGGGAGTAATACACATCGCGGTACGCGGAGCTCCTGATCAATAACCAGAATTCGCTGGCTTACTTTATTCCATCAGGCGTACAAAGCCGTCGGAGAGTCGACGGAAATCCCTCTGACATATTACCAGAATAACGTTTCCGCCACAGTCTCCCTTCTCCAGATCATGGACGAATTCGACTGCCGTCGCATCGTATACTCCTCCTCCGCCACGGTGTACGGGACTCCACCTATTATACCCATCCCGGAGACGACACGGCTGCAGGCAGACAGCCCGTACGGAAAGACGAAAGTGATGAGTGAGACTATCATTGATGACCTGTGTCAAGGTATGTCAAACCTACTTTTGTCGGAGCATCCGCGCCGGGTTGACGGGACGTGCAGCGGATCAACGGTGGCTAGCAATCTCCTGTCGGTACTTCAAGTAACCGTCGTTTTTACTCTTTCATCACTTGACAGTCGACTCACATATGGCATAGCCCGGCTGGTGCCCATCCATCCGGCTACATTGGTGAAGAGCCTCGGGGCCGACCAGGGAACCTTCTCCCCCTTTTATCCCACATGGCCATCGGCCGCGTCAAGGAATCGGTTCTCAAGGTCTTCGGCAATGACTACCCCACACCGTACAGTGTTTCTACGTAGTTCTTTTATTGTGCTTCTAACGCGTCGCATTGCAGAGACGGGACCTGCGTGCGCGATTACCTGCATGTCATGGACTTGGCGTCCGGCCATGTCCTCGCACTGGAGGCGCTGACGCCTGAATCGAAAATCTTCGGGTCCTCGAACGCGCACTTCAAAGCTTACAACCTCGGAAAGGGGCGCGGCATGAGTGTCCTAGATATCGTCGAAGCCATGCGCAAGGCCACTGGCTTCGACTACAAGCTGGAGGTCATCGGCCGCCGGTATGTACTCTCCTTATTCTGTAGTCTTGATCGAACGTTGACGTCCTGGCGCCCTAGACGCGGTGATGTACCTGATCTCACGGCGGATCCGACGCTAGCCGAGCAGGAGCTCGGCTTCAAGGCTCCGCAGGATCTTGAGACCATGTGCCGGGACCTGTGGAACTGGCAGACTAAAAACCCTAAGGGTTATGCAGAGGACTAACGGTGCGGATCTACAAACGGATTTAACGGAATGTTTTGAGCAGAAAGTCGGACTTGCTTGTTTTAAGTATATCGGATCTGGATATCGTGCGTGTTGTGTATTTTGTTTGTTTTAGTCTTAATCTTCTGCTCTTTTTTTCCCTCTTCTTTTACGGCTTCTTTCCTTCTCGTGACGAGAGAGGAGCATCAATAGATAGGTATGTAAGCCGTGCCTCTTGTCGTGCTTGAAATGACTGACTTGGTGAATAGAGCATTGCTGGCGATGTATTGTTTATGATAATACCATCTGATGTAAAGGTCGACATAGGACTTCACTTTTCGACCTCGGTCATTAGCCCCCTTCAACCCACATTCAATAATCAATATTCTGAACCCCGTAGTTGGTGACAATGACCAATGCGAGTGCCGAACCGCGACACCCTCAGATGCTTAAGCCTCATGGTAGTATTGAAAGCTTTTGAGCGGCAAATCTGTGGGGATACCACATGTCAATGGTTGACCTTCTTAGACTGCGCCACGTCCATGTTCTAGACCGGAATAATGAGAAAACTAACACTGGTGTAGTGAGCTTACAGCCACCCTCTTTCTCTCTAATCTCCAAGGCTGATATCGATATAGTTCAAGAAGACCGACAAATTGCCACCCTAACACATGAGGAAGGTACCATTCTCGGACACCGACAAAATGCCTTTGACAGCTTAATGCGCAGTTATATGGGTGCACAACTTCCATGGCTCAACAAAGAGAATAAGCCCGGATGTCATTGTAGAAAGTTATCTGATAAGCAATTGTCCAACTGACCTTCAACAGGTGAACCTGTGATCACCTTCTCTTGGAAATCGTTCGTCAACCTGCGGAGCGAGAAGCACGAAGAGAATCATTCCACCCACAGGGCGCCTTTGTCATCAATGCTTTTATATATCCAGGCAAGTCATCGCAGGCTCTGGATGTCCACATCGCTTTCTGGCTAAACCTTTTACCCTCCTCTCAGGAATTGCGTTTGAGCCCCCTAAGCTCCCATAGCTTTGACCTATTGGTTGCGAAAGAAGGATTGCAAGGGTACCACTGCCAAATGGAGTCCCCGGGACTGGAAGGCAGAGGCCGCCGCTAGCTGAGAATAAACATGCATACGGGTGTAAAAAGGAGTAAGGTGAACTGCAAGTTAGCAGGAGCCGGAACGTCGAACTTCCTTATATACTGATCAGATTGGCGCTCAAATGATAACTTCCCAGTCTTTTCTGAATAGCTATGACTTTCGGAATCCTTGGTGAGTTGAAAGCTCTCTGACATCAGGGCTCCTTATTCACCAATCCGATTCCGCAGAGGATAGGTATCTCGAGCTTGTCCCTGGGACAGCCCTTCTATCGGATTTAGGAGTTGTTCGTGGGCAGCAGGTACGCCCATCGTTGTCCCTTGCAATTGTGGATAAATTTAAGATATGGGGTTTCAGATCAAAATCGAGGGAGCTGGGTCTCTGAAGCGAGGGACGGGAAGGAATGCACACGTTGTGCTGATACCACAGCCATCGAATGATCCTCGAGATCCGTAAGTCATGCTTCTTCTTCATGAAAGAATTTGTCCCGACTGTTTGCGTGGCAGACTTAACTGGCCTACCTGGAAGAAAGAGGCGTGCTTCTGGTCGCTGTATGAAGTTTACTTAGACAGTTTTAGTCTTGTTTTATTTATCTATCCCGCTTTCAGGGCATTCGCTGCTTCACTTGACGGTGCACTGTCGCCCATGGTAGGGCCTGGATATGTCCTCCTTTCGCAGCAATTTGGCGTCAGCGTTGACGATGTCGCGTCGAGCTTTGGTTCTATCCTTTTGGGACTGGCTTGCTTCATGTACGTATAGCATCCCTCACCGTCTTGCTGCGTCCACGTTCAAAAGGTGAATGACCCTTTCAGGCTGCTGCAAAACACCTTAGCTGTCAAATTTGGCCACCGGATTGTCTACCTTGGATCAGTGACCTTGGTACGACCGTCTCATCCCTCCTAAGACACATTTCGTCGTGGATTTACCCATGATATAGATGTTCATTTCATGTATATGGTGTGCAGTCAGCCCGAACATGGCGTCCATCAGAGCGTCTCGAGTTTTTCAAGGTTTTGGAATGTCGGCGTTGCAAAGGTATAGTGATGCAATTTTTTGGTTTGAGTGAGACTGATGAAATGATCATCAGTCTCGTAGCGTCGACAATCGAGCAAATATTCTTGTAAGAAATCTCTTTTGCAAAATACATCGACGCGAGTCTGACGAGATTTTGCAGCGTCCACGAGCGTGGTAGCCGTTCCGTCATTTGGAGTTTCTCAATTATGGCAGGAATAACTCTGTAAGTGCAGCCAGGACATGAGTGAGTGAGCGACGGGCGTCTCTAACTTGATGAATCACAGAGGGCCCCTTCTGTACAGCTACGTGATCCAGAATTTGTCCTGGAAAATGGGATTTTGGTTCGTTACGATCCCCCTTGGCCTTTCCGTCATATCTATCTTCTTTTTTGTGCCGGAGGTATGTCTTGCTACGCTGTCATCAGTCATTAATATCCGTAATCTGACTACACAAGACCACATACGAGCGCGAAGTGGTACCTGCAAAATCGGACAAAGGTGAAGCGCCGGATGACAAGTCCATTCCATCAGAGAAGCGCAGCGTCGATAGGCCTCGTTCGACCTCGGAGGAGGGCGGTTCTCGAGTGCCTGAAACACCAAGCTATCTGTCGCAACTCAAGATATGGAATGGCACGTTCAGCAATGTTAGCCTTTTCAAGATTTTCATACGCCCCTTCCCGTTTCTTCTGTCGCCCGTTGTAAGCTGGATTATTCATCGCGCAAGTTCTTATCTGACCTGATCTCGCAAGACGTGGTTTATCTTCCTCGTTCACGGAATGCAGACGGTGTGGCTGAGTGAGTCCCTTCACCATGTCAAGCCTTGTCTCAAATTACTAGTCACATATCTTCTCTTAGGTCTGCTACCAATCTGTTCCTCTACGATTTTCACTATCGAATACAACTTTACTGCGTCCCAGATCGTGGGTACCCCACCTTTCAGACAACATCATGTAATGTTCAAGTTGGCTAAAGGGATTGACGAACCTTGGCGGCATCGTTGGCATCATCATCGCCATCTGTATCTCAGGACCTTTAACGGACTGGGGCACAGTATGGCTAGCTAGGCGGAATCATGGCATATACGAGCCCGAGTTCC
The DNA here is from genome assembly GCA_014905825.1 of Lyophyllum atratum. Taxonomy (NCBI): domain Eukaryota; kingdom Fungi; phylum Basidiomycota; class Agaricomycetes; order Agaricales; family Lyophyllaceae; genus Lyophyllum; species Lyophyllum atratum. The sequence continues at coordinate 711,816 of JACGCN010000020.1, read as the reverse complement.
GCATCTTCTTCATTTCGACTATGCTTTTTGGCGTGTTCGGATACGCGGGATGGGCAGGTTAGTGTCAACTATTACTGTCGCCACATCATCTCATATACTGACAGTTGGGACTACTCATAACATGCCCTGGATCGGAGCGGTTGCCTGCATCACGTTTGTCCTACCTTTATCTGCGTCGATTGATACTCACGGATCAAGGTAGTATGGCGAATTTCAGCATGGTAGTTTCAGGTGCAGCCGCCGTGACCTACCTCCTGGACACCCACGGCCCGGATGCTCTGCACGTCCTCGCGCTCACCAACTTCAGCAAGAACATCGTCCTCTATGCGTTCACATTTTTCGCAAACGGCATGGTCGAGAATCGTGGCGTGAAAGTGTCCCTGTTGATCCTTGCGGCGCTGCAGGCATTTTGTTGGCTCGCGTCGTTCCCTATGTATGTTTACGGCAAGCGCGTCAGGTCGTTTGTGAGTCCATTCATCACATATGTTACCATCTACTGTTTCTCATCATTCTGATATCAGATTGCCCGCCATCCTAAGCTCTTCATTGTTGGGGCAGATGACCGTGATCGACCGAGCCGCAATGCGTGATGTTAAGAGGAATATAAAGTAGCACCGTTGTTTTACAGCACATCCACACATCAAAACCTGGCAATTAGCATCTATTATATATGGTACAAGAATGTAAATGAATAAGGATGCCCAGTCTTACACGGCATAGTGAGGTGATGCTAGTCTGAATCTGAGTCAACGAGAATTACATCTTGCCCACTCGTCTCCCACTTCTTGAATCGGGCTAAACGTAGCTCGCGGCCAAGAGCTATTCCTATGGGCAAGGGGACAGCATTTCCAATCTGCCGATGCATCTGTGAATAGGATCAATGACTGAATGACATCCGAGCATTTGTCCGACTCACTGTGACAACGCTGTTGCCAATTGCTTCGAAAACGAAATGATCTGGAAATCCTTGGGACCGGGCAAGCTCTCGGACTGTCACCATACGATGGCACTCCAGGATTGTCAGTATGCTAAGGTCAATAGCAGTATGCAAGACTGACATAAGGGTTGAGCACTGTGCTCTGCTTGGCCGTCGTGTCCATGTTCGTCACAATGGTCGGAAAAACGGAATTGTGATCAAGCCGCCCGTATAGACCTAACTAATGGTAAGTGTATGCTTTGTTAGACATGGATGCACATACCCTTGCGGTAATTCTTCCTTGCGACGGACGATAGAGGATTTGCAACCTGCCACTCCTGCTGATCGGGGCGCAAGTCTGAGGGCGTCTAAAATGATAAGGAAAAGCAAGGAACGATTGGTCGACTGACCTCGATAATCTGCGTTGGCTTTCAACGGAATGGAAACCACTCTAATAATAAGATAATCAGTCACGACAATCACGCGAGATGAAACACACAGACCGCTCAACCTTCTTCCATGCAAAGGTGCGAGTGAAATGTTGAAGATCCTTTGTTGGTTTGACGCGGGCAGCCTCTTGAAAAGTGGTCTTCGGAGCGTGATGATACCCGACGTCTGGGCCCGAGAACCCACAATTTGCCTTCGACACCTCACACTTCACCGCCTGAATCGTCTGCCCCCTTATACGCATGTCCGATTGCTTAGCCTGAGATTGTCGGTAAGGCTTTGGGTAAGACCTGCTCGTACTCAACAATGGTCGTCAAAATTTCCGAGAAAATCCAAACTCACCAGTCAAATCGCGGCAAGTCACTGATGGCTTCGTCGATGGTGACATGTCTATGGGGAGCGGTGCCGTTCATAGTGCGGAAAGGACGAACATCGTTCCCAATTGGAAGCTTTATCGTAAGACCAGAGTTGTCCGGGAAATCGTGGCTAGGTTGGGGGAGTTCGGGTAACGGGTGCCCATCAATGGCAGCAACAAGGAAGAAACGGTGGCGGCGTTGCGGGGTCCCGTAGTGCCCTGCTTGTAGAAGCCCGAACCGTACCTGATACCTTGAAGATGCGTGAGTGATTTTCCATGAACATCTCTGGCGCTCTTACCTCATTTCGACTAGCGCACGGACAACAAACTTCAAGCCCCCCATGGGCATGCCACCCTCAACCCTGTGGATCCCGGCCTGCGTGGCGTCGAAAGTGAACTTCTGGAAGCCAGGAACGTTCTCGAAGTAGAAGAGACTCGGCCGTAGGTGGTCCACAAACGATAAAGCAGTGAGAATCAAGTTGCTCTTGGTGTCACCTGCCTTCTTGTACATGTTCATTCTTGAGTGCGTCTGGCTGCGGACAATCAGCCATACTATCGAAGAAGGAGAAGGCCCAGTAAGGAAAATATACCAAGGGACACCAGCTGTAATGACATCCGGCTTTTTCAGTTTGGGGACACTGGTCTTCCCGTCGTAGAGCTGCTTGGGGGCCTCGGGTTGTTGTCCCGATTTCTCCTTGATAGAATAACGCAGTATCTCATTCACGCACTGGTTATGAACAGCGACATTTGGAAAGTTCCGCCTACGGTTTTCGAATCCATAATTAGTCACACGGAGGACAAATCGTCGAAGCAATCCGACCCACATAACTGTCTTTGCTGCGCTAGGACTTATCTCGACAAGATCAGTCAGCTCCAAACAACCGCTGCCCTCTTCCAGCCCCTTGCTAAATAGCCCAACACCTCCAAAAAGATCTAACAGTCGCGACGGACGCTGCTGGGCATCAGCATAAAATTGTCTCGTCTTCTTAAGCTCGTCAATTTTTTGCGTTATGTGCGGCTTGCAAACACCCAGTTCTGTACAGGGCAAGGATTTACGCTGGCCCCATGACCTGATCGACATGGAAGGGAATGTGTACTTGATGTAGAAGTGGAGCGGAGACAGTGCTAGCCACTGTTTAGGGATGTCAATCGATTCATAAGGGAACACATAACAGACACGGAGGAGATCTTTCAATGGGACAGTTGCCTGCTCGTCTGTTAGGAAGACGTGCCGCTACGGAAGGAAGTCTTTAAATGCTATTTCATTCGTTTGTGGGTGAGCACAAACCTCGTCTTTGAAATAATCAGGAGGCAGGATGGAGTCAGGAATAGCTGATATCCTCCCGACCCGTTGAATGTAGACTTGAGTTGTGACCTCACTGCCTTTCATGGGACGAAAATCAAAGCCAGTTATGTATCCAATGTGAGCAGGTCCTGACTGTGCGCGATAGAGCACGAAGTCTTCGTAGTGATACTGATGACCACCGTAGGCCACTCCATTGACAATCCCTTGTTCGTCCTTGAGCGGATTATCGAACTTGTCCTGATCACGTTGTCCAATAAGGGGGCACACCATACAGTTATCTGGCGGTGGGTTATGCATGGCCATCTTGCGCCGTTCGAAATCAAAGGAGATGTACGCTGCTTGATTGATATCGTATGTGAACCTTATCGGCCAGGTCAGAGACAGGCCGGGCGCGGACCCAAAGTATAACTTACTTGACGAAGTATTCGTCCGCTTTAAGAGGAGGGCTCGGATCTTCGTGAACGACAACTTTACCAATAACTGCACTGAATGGAATATAATCGCAAAGATCGTTGAAGAACAGTTCCTGAGAGTGGCCTAGTTCTTCCATCATGGTCTGGGACGAATGCTGGAGCCACTGGACATGAAATCTGCCCATGTCGATGCTGCCGTGCAGGATTTTGGCGAACCTATATCGAAAATGTGTGAATAACAGTGGGAAAAATCATGTTAACGACGTTACCAGAAGTAGTCGGCGATTGTCGAAGTAGGATCGATATCCCGGATGTTGTCGGGGAAATGAGTAGGGTGTAAGTACATGTTGTTTTTCGTGCGATATTGAATCGGCACGACAACGAAATCCCCCGCCTACATCGAAAAGAAATGTGAGCACGATGAGGATGGCTTGAAATTCGTTCAAGGTATACCTTATACAATACCCCATCAACCTCCGCAGCCGTGATCCACGTCGCGGATAGTGTGTTACCAATTTTGACACGATGTTGAATCGGAATATCCACCCTCTTTCGGTGCCGCTTCAAAGCCAGCTCGACGAGTTCACATAGTCGTGCATGCGCCGCCTCCTTCTGTGCCTGCTTCTGCCCCACATTCGGGGGTGGTGGCCGAACGCCGACAACCACTAGCTCCTCATAAACCAAACCCTGAGCCAAAGATGCGATGAATGGCGTAACGTGTGTAGGGATCTGGTTCTCTGCCTTGAGTACCACGGTATCGATGCTACTGCCGAGGAGAGCCTTGATCGGTGGGGCTTTTCGATTCCGTGAAGCCCCCTTTCGTCGAGCAGGACGCGGTTGGGAGGAGGGGGATGCCTTCCGAAGGATATGCTGGACCAATGGTGTGGCTTTGAGCTTTTGTGTGTCTTCGCAGTCCTCCACAGCGTCCTGGATTTCGGGGACCTTGCGCGGTTCTGTGAGTACAGAGAAAACATTGAGTGATATAGGACCTACGGCTCCCCAAAGGTGTTCTTCCTTGTAAGTCCGACCAAAGACATCAACTGTTGCCACGAACCGCTGGAGAAACTCCTCGTAGCTCTTCCTCGGGTTCTTCAGCGCCGTAGAGATCACCATCTGTGCAATTCGCCGCGGGGTGAAAAAGTGCTGGAAATACGGTTCATACGCTGTATGTGGTGTTCTCAAGATATACCATGCGAATTGGGTCTCGATGTAGACGGGGCTTGAAGACCGAACACAGGATACATGAGCTCGAATGCACGATTAACCCAGAGAGGAAGAATACACACTCATTCGGCTGTGTGGGATCAAAGGTATATCGTAATATGGCACCAAGCCGGATATACTTCAACTTCGTCTTGGCGCCGTCCCCGTCCTCCAGTAGTTCGTCCTCTTGTCCCTCGTCCTCCTCATTGACCACGTAGGGGAACGCATACCCAGCACCCTCGAATTGTCGGTCGACGCCGTCCTCCTCCTCAATCGCATTGAGAGACATCATCTCGTTGTGGTGCTTCGGGTCATAGATCGTGAAGTCGAAAAGCACGCGGATGGGCTTGTCGGGCTCGCCCTGGCCTGCATCCTCGTCCTCGTCCTCGCCTGCAAACGGGTCTTCCCCTTCGAGAACTAACTCCGCGTCCTCGAGCTCCTCTTCATCACGATTCTTATAGAATGCAGCTAGACAAATGGCATACCAAGAGACGTCCGTCAGCGCTCCCCCGTAAATGAACATAGACATAAACATAGACATACGTGGAGGCAACTGCAACCGTTTAGATTCCTAGCAGCATGAAAGGAGAAGAAGTTGGTGCTCATGAGGCAGGTGTAGTAGAGGCAATTGTGGCTTACGCGACTATTATCGGGGCCATGTGCCTCGCTCTTCCTCTTCAAGGACGTAGCTCGGGGAGTTGGGCTGGAATCTGTAGGACGTAGGGACGTCAAATCAGACGGTATGTCATTGGCTTCGCCGGGGAAGGACACCTCGAAAGCGTTAGGACGACGGCGAGCCATTTGGCCGTCATGAAGAGGAAGAGTTCGAGAAACTCAGGGTCAGGTGTGCATGAATTTAGACTCAGCGGTCCTACATAACTAACATGAACCTGCTGCTTATGCCTTTATTGAACCTCTTACGACATCCATCGATGTGGCCACAGTTCATCCTCAACTCCTTCGCACGGATTCACGCGGAAGCAAACGAGAGCGCGTATTACGGCGTGTGGAACAGTGTCCTGAACTTCTGTTTCAAGATTTAATTGAGGAAGGATACGAGATCACCCCTCACAACGTCGTCGGCCCCATCAGCCCTTGGGGGCAAAACCCAACCGACTCCCTCGTTTCTTACACAGTCACGAAAAACGACGCGACGATCTTCTTCGTCGAAATCAAAGCCCGTAAATACCTCCCTGGACTCTACGCGAGACAGGAAGCGGATGTCCAAATGCGGAAACGCTTCACCCAGCTTTACGACAGTTCCCCCTCGATCATGCATGGTGTGAGCGCATTCGGCACCCGTCTGTGTTTTTACCGTCTCGATAGAGATACTGGGAGGATCGATGGACCTCGTGCCGCAGCGCCTTCGGCGGATTTTGTTGTCGATACAGCTCCACTGGAGTTGTGGGACGACTCAGATATCTGCGAGCCAGATGGGTATGACAGATTTATGAAAAGCGTCGACAAAGCCAAAAGGGTTGGCAAGAGGCTTACATTTGGGGCAGGCGACGCTACGGGACAGACACGTACTTATACACTTTGTTAGTCTACAAGAACTCCTCATCAACTCCTCATAAACAAATACCTCGTAACTACCCTATATTTTCAGTTGCTGACCCTCTTGGCATGTACTCGAACTCACATCACCCCGCAACTATTGTACATTATTCAGTAGCGTCATTCCGTGACCTGTACTTACTCTTACCATCGCTATCGATTTCTTGAGAACCAAAAAACAACGATCACACCTTGCGCTGCTCTGCAGCACGCTTGGACGATCCCAACACATAGATAGCTAGCTACCTGTAGATAGTTCACTCAAACCTCAGATCCAAACATTTGCCAAGCTCGCTATTTTTCGTGACCTGGAGGCTGGAGGCACAAGAGGTCCCAAAAACTACAGTCTCGTACTCTGCCCTGCCATGTAGAGAGAAACGATACAGTGAGCATCTTCCAACAAAAGACTTACCGAAAAAGTCCTTTGACAGCATGTCTGCAGCAAGTTACCCCACTCTCCATCTCGAGACCACTACACACGTCTCCGGCTCCATATGCTAACCTCGATACCATCGCGTCATTAGCCCCGATATCAGACGCAGCAGCCCTTGCTGCGTGACCTATTGCCAAGTTTACGGCGTACAAGATGTCAATGATCTAAATTAGCAAGTCCTCTCTATTGGGGCTAAGTACAGCAAGTTAGCTAGTCTAAGTATTATCGGGCGGCCGCCCGACCACTCGAATTCTCCAGGCCAGCAGGCACCCGTTCACCCCCCAGCGCCTCCGAGCACGTCAAGTCGGATCTCCCAGAGCTTATACGCCTTGTTAGTTTGTACAGAGCATCCCCACATTCCTCTCAGTCCCATGACTTCCTCAGCAAGACTTCAAAACTTGAACACCTGTCAAGCGAGTGTCAGCCCTAGTAGGGACAAATGCTTTTGGTACTCGTACCTGGTCCTCGGTGTACCCGAGCTCTTTGAGGATTCCGCCAAGTTCGCCCTGCTTCATGCCGGCCTTCTTACCAGCGACAGCATCAACTTGTCCAGGGGGCCCTAAGAGACGCACCCGATGAATACCATACCGTGCATACATATGTTGGAGGAGGAGGACGTACCGCAGACGAAGATCTTGACTTTCTCCTTTAGGTCGGGGGATCCAGCGTGTTTCTTGATGACGTCCCCGTTGATGTAGCCACTGGGTCCTTGGAGGCGTGTGAGCATGACTTCTACAAGTTGCGGGAAAGTAGGTAATTACCCTTCCAGTTCTCATCAGGCTCGTCCACGAGGTAGATCGCCTCGAAGGTTTCGGGGAACTTCTTCTGGAGCGCGTCGAACTCGTCGCGGAGGAGGATGTCCTTGGGGGTGATGTTGGAGAAGAGGAGCTTGAATTTGGTTTTGTTGGAGTCGTCGGCGAGGGCGTGCGTTAGGAGTTGATACAGGGGAGTGCTTATGGGAGGTTAGAGAGCATCCTTTACGCCAGAGCTGGTGTTGGGACTTACATTCCGGCTCCACCGCCGATTAATGCGACTTCATCAAATTCGTTGACTAAAGCCAAGGGTTCAGCGTGGAGATTGACTGAAGTACGACGTGATAACAGACCCTTGTAAGGGAACTTCTCAATTGGGCCCTTGATAGCCAAGGTGTCGCCTTCCTGAAGGCGTAAGATATGTCAGCCAGTGAGCGGTACCAGCGACCTGGCAACACATACTTTGAGGTTATGAATATGCTTGGACGCGTTCCCATTGTCGTATCTCTTGATCATAAAGACCAGCTCGCCCGGCTGATCACTAGGGGATATGGGCGTGTAAGGTCGGATGACCGGCTTGCCCTTGTCATCTTTGAGGGCCTCCGGGTCAGAAGACTTGACGACAACGCAGGACGCCACGGGCAACAGCGAGGCGTCGTCATTGGGCAGCTCGAACACGAACCTGTTTAATGTTAAGCCGGTCACATTGTACATAGAACGCGAGGTATGACGTACTTGGATGTATTGTGGTTGTAGGGTATGACCTTCTTGAGCTTGAAGTCCTGGAAGTTCTTAGGGTCCAGCGGACTCTTCTCCTGCAGCTTGGGAGCGACCGCGGTCAGGGCCCTGGTGCCATAGTCCATGTATATGTAGCCTGCTAGGCCTGCGACACCGGCGCCTAGGAGTACATATGGGAGATTGGAGGGTTTTGGGGTTGGTCGGGTGTCTGATGCATATCTACGTGTGCTGGGCGCCTGAGGGCGGGGAGGGTCAGGGGGCGGGCGCGGATACGGGTGATGGATCTTACGAAGGAGCGGCGAGCGGCAACACGGAGGAAGGACATGGCTAGCAAATTTTACGATGGCGTAGTGCTGACGGTACCGCCTATGTTGAACGCGCAGCGGAATATGAAATCTTACGCGAGACGATGATGTCATGTCCACACGGCATGAAAAACTGCAGTTTCAACGACGCTCTGAGACTGAGCAGGTCGATCTCGTCGATTCACGAAAGGATAGCATAGCGCCTCGTACTATTGTAGATTTTTGTGAATTTTTGCAAGGAGAATTGAGGAGGAAGGGAGGTTTGGAAGGGAAGGCGTGACTGCATCATCAGGTAGCCGGATCAGGTTGCTTGCACAATCGCCTAAAAGGCATTCCATTCCAACCACAACACCCACCTGCTCACCCCTTCTCTTTCCCCCGTGTACCCTATACTTCGCTCTATACCGCTCCTCGCTCCCTCACCCACGATTCTGTACCACGCCGCCCAATGTCCTTCGTCAAACTTAGCATCTTTGGTACTTCCTTCGAGGTTGGAGCCCAGTGCACCCATCTCTCCGTGGAGCATCTCACGAAGATCCCCTGACCAGGTAACAACTCGTTATGTGGATCTGCAACCCGTCGGAATGGGTAAGCCCCACCTCCTCTCCCCAACGTGCAACAGCCCACTCATGCCTATGATGCTCCAGGCGCTTTCGGTCTCGTATGGTACGTCGCACGCTCCCCAGTGCTGAAACATCGTTGTAGATGATGTGCGGTCGTTGGTGCTGGATAGTTCTGCCAAGGATCAGCTCAATGGAGCCTCCGTGGCGATCAAGAAGATCATGAAACCGTTCAGCACGCCTGTGTTGAGCAAACGAACCTATCGAGAGCTGAAGCTCCTCAAGCACATCCAGCACGAGAATGTGAGTCGCCAACGCCACTTTTGATAGCGCAGCCTATATTCAGCGTCTTTCCACAGATTATCAGCCTCAGCGATGTCTTCATTTCTCCCCTAGAAGACATGTTAGTCCCCTGCCACCACCATTCCCTCATATTTTCATCCTCTTTCGCACAGGTACTTTGTGACGGAACTGCTTGGAACCGATCTTCATCGCCTATTAACATCACGGCCGCTTGAGAAGCAATTCATTCAGTACTTCCTCTATCAAATCTTAGTGCGGATGCTCCATGTCTCCTCTGATGCAACCTCTGATATCTCTTTAATTTACGTTCAGCGTGGTCTCAAGTATGTCCACTCGGCAGGAGTTGTGCACCGGGATCTTGTACGCTTCGCCCTCCTTTACAATTCCTCCTATCTAACATGCCCCTCAAGAAACCGAGCAACATCCTCGTCAACGAGAACTGCGATTTGAGGGTTTGTACGCAATTCTTTGCCGGCATTTAGGTACTTACGGATGGGCAGATTTGCGACTTTGGGCTCGCACGGATTCAAGACCCGCAGATGACGGGCTACGTATCGACGAGGTACTATCGCGCACCAGAGATCATGTTGACCTGGCAGAAGTATGACGTTGCAGTCGACATCTGGAGCACGGGGTGCATCTTCGCAGAGATGCTTGAAGGGAAGCCACTCTTCCCCGGGAAGGACCGTACGTCATCGCCCCGGCACGCGTCTTTCATTTCTAACCCTTGTTCTTCGGTTAGACGTAAACCAGTTTTCCATCATCACGGAATTACTGGGCACACCGCCAGATGATGTCATCGAGACCATCTGTAGCGAGAATGTGCGTTAACGTGTTTGATCGATGCACTAATCACCGTGGACTCATGTTTTCGTTGTCGTCATTTTTCTAGACCCTGCGCTTCGTGCAAAGCCTGCCCAAACGAGAACGCGTGCCATTCAGTCAGAAGCTTCGTACGGACGATCCGGATGGTGCGTTTCCCATACCCCTCGTTGTTGCTGAACCTTGTCGCTGATGGTCCCTAGCCCTCGACCTGCTTGAGAAGATGCTCGTGTTCGATCCCAGAAAACGGATAGACGCGACCCAGTCTCTCGAGCACGAATACGTCGCGCCCTACCACGACCCCACAGACGAGCCGGTAGCCGAGGAGAAGTTCGACTGGAGCTTCAACGACGCCGATCTCCCTGTGGATACATGGAAAGTCATGATGTACAGTGAAATTCTCAGTACGTCCTCCCCTGATGCCCTCGATCACACGTTGCTGATCGGTTGTCCTTGCCCACACAGACTTCCATCAACTGGGAGAAACGGCGAGCATGGCGCCGGGCATCCCGGAAGGAGCGATATCAGGTCCAGACAATGTAGCCGTCCCAGTAGCATAAATCTCCTTGACCTCTTTCTCCCGGTCAATGAATTCGAGCCAAACGGACTCCGCACCCCCATTTTCCTGCCCCACTACCACTCCTTTTCTTGGTTCCCTGGCCTCGTTCCTTCCTTCTCCTCGCTTGTGTCCACTGTATCGTTTACTGTAATGCGTCAGGCTCTGTTTCATAGGATGTCTACCTTTAGATGCTCTCCTGTTGGAACTTGGATCCCATCTTCAATCCAGCAAATCAACTCACATCGTTCCTCCTCGCCTACCCTGCAGTCTCCCAACCCAAACACACCCACCGTTGCGATACCAGCTACCAGCTACCGCCCCGTTCCCGGTCTCGTCTTCATTATTCTGCTCGTTTCTTGATGGTAGTGTAAATGATCCCCACTTCATTCCTACTCACGACCCCAGGCATCTGTTGTAATTTCCGTCTTTCCCTTTCCGCCGCAGTACACGTATCAATGAAAGGATAGCTGCTACCCTCATGTAATCTTTTGACATTTTCGCACCCCCGCATCCACCCCCAGAATACACGCTTGGGTTGAATGCCAGTGATCAGGGAGACGGGGTTCGCGGGATATCATCGATAGGATTGGTACGTACATGCACATGTAGCTGCTGCTTATGGATCCGGAATGGTGGGTATACGGCTGCCTCCGATGCGACAGTCATGAAATACAAAGGTAATAAATAGTGAACCCTCACGACCCCCCTCCCCTCCCAAATGAAACAAAAACCTTCAAAGACTCAGAGCACACCCATCCTCTGGCCCTCCGCAAACTCGACCGGATAGAGCTTCTTGGTCACAGCAGGGAACAAGCTGAGCCTTGCGAACCCGCTCCGGATGAGCGGGTCCTCGATCGCCATGAGCTTCTGGATCTTGGGGTTCGGCGCCGCGTGTGCCTTCGCCTTTGCCAGTGAGTCGGGGTTGGCGAATGGGGGGAGGGGCAGGACGGGTTTGTCGAGCTTGGTGGAGAGGACGTAGGGGATGGTGTACCTATGGTAGGGCGCAGGGTGAGTATGCGTGGAGTGTGGATAGGGTGGGGTAGGGTAGGGGTACGTACCTGTCCTGCTCGATCTTGAGCGTGTTGACGCGGTGGAGAGTTGCGACGAGGCGGCCGCCGGTGAGCTTCATCAGCTGCATACCTATGTTGCATACAACACCGCCCTCGACCATCGGTATATCAATCCACTTGCCCTGGTGGTTCTGCGCCTGCAGCCCCGCCCTCGACTGGATCAAACAAGTGACAAACGTGGACGGGTCCCGATGCTCGTGCATCCCCTGCACGAATCCGTCCCGCGCCTCCGCCTGGAGCTCCGGGCTCATGGGGAAGTAGTGCCACAGCGCCGAGTTGAACTCGGTCTTCGTAGGGAAGAAGTCGTCCAGCACGGAGGAGGGGATTTCGAGGAGCTGGGATATGTGCTGATTCAGCGTGAGGTTGAGCGCGTGGTAGCGCTCGAAGAGGGTCTCCATCTTGGTGCGGAAGGTGGGGAGGTGTTCTTCGCGTGGCCATTGGTTAGGACCTGCGAGTTTCGTTAGGATGTGCGAGATAGAGGAACATGCGATGCTTTACCTTCATGCAGGCGCAGCCAGAATGGTACCTCGGCGTCTCCCTTAGCTTCTGGTGCAGGCATGTCTGCTCCGAAGCGATAGGCTTCTGCATATGCCTATCGACCTCAGCTGTGAGCTCATGGAATGGCGAAATGGGGAGCGGAAGACATACCTTATGACCACCGACGATATCGTCTGCCCTAAAGTAGCCTCTCAACGAGTAAGAATTCGTTGTTCCTAGAGATTCCTTCCATTCCAGTGGTTTCGAGAAGAGGCCTTCCGCCAGCGCGAACAGCTCTTTCTGGAAATCATCCTCGAATCCTGGTACGTTGATGAAAACACCGAAGCCCACGTCCTCTAGTGCGAAACGGAGTTGTTCGAAATACTGTTCGGGGTCGGTCTTGGCAAGAGCGAAATCAATGATAGGCACCTCCTCGAAGTTCTGTTTCTGGCGGGGAGGTCTCTGTTGCATAGGGTGTGATGAGCGTTTCGAAAACGCTTGTTCAGCGCGTGACAGGGCTGCTCTGAGCTTATCCGCGAATGATATGACGTGATCCTCGGAGATCATACTGTAGTGTTCGCCATCTACGTCCACCAGCTCGAAGCCATCCCTGGAGAACTCTTCCCACTTCGAGAGGCGATCTTGTTTGAACTCTTCTCTCGTGCCCATAGAGGGCAGGGGAATTGCACAGAAAACAGTTAATAGGGCGCCAGGAACGAAGCCTTCCGGCTCGTAGTTGCGACCGCTGTAACTGATCTGATATGCAACGCCTACCCATCGCTTGAAGTCCTCCAGCTTGAGCTGGAGAGTCGACAGGCGTTCCTGATCGCAATGGTCGAACACCCATCGGATAATCGTCTCGGACGACGACGGCTCTGCATCTGAATCTGCTAGCTCTGGATGTTCCCTAAACAGCGCCGCCTTCAACGGCTCGAAGCCGTCGGTCGGGATCAAAGCAAGGAACATGCAGAGGTTGACCAGGACCTCCACCCATACCAACTCTTTCATCCTGAACTTGATGTGAGGCGGCAGGTTGAAAACACCCACCCACGCAACCCGTCCCCTTTTCACCTGCTCGAGTTGCTTGCCGATTTCGAAGGCCACAGCGCCACCGAAGCTGTACCCCGCGATGTAATACGGACCATCTGGATAGGCCTTCTGGATAGCGGAGGCGTAGCAGTCCACCATCTCCTGGAACGAGGCGAAGGGCGTCTGGTCTGCGTCGAATCCGCGTGCTCGAAGTGCGTACACAGGCCTGTCGTCGACCAATTCTCGCGCGAGATTGATGAAGACGAGCACTTCGCCCACACCCGGATGGATGAGGAACAAGGGAGGCTTTGCGCCCGAAGGATTGAAACACACGAGCGGGTTATACTCCGATGATGGGGTCGGCACTGCACGGGACGATAGCTGGACTAGGTAGTCGGCAAGATCGCCTAGTTCTGGTCGTTGGAGGATTTCGATTGTGGGGATGTCTGCGATGGAAAGACGCTCCTGCAAGCTCTGTTTGAGTTGCATCAAATGCATGGATGACGCCCCAATGTCGAAGAGATTTTGGGAGCGTTTCAAAGTTGAGAGCTGTAGGTCGAAAATCGAGGACACGGTGTCGTAAAGTGCCCGCTCTATCGCGTTTGTGGGTGCATGTTCCTCGACCTGACCCTCGTCGTCAGAAATCAGCAAGGATTGTTCGAGGGTCTGGAAATCTCCTTTCAGGTAAGCAGCAGCGAGGGTGGAACGCGATATTTTCCCGAGCGCCGTCTTCACGAAGGACTTTCGAGGAAGGGGCAGGACGATATGGGGGGCCTGGGAACAGAAGAGCGTGCAGGCATTCTTTATTCCTCGGTTGGTAGCAAAGACATGTCGAAGCTCCGCCTGGCTCAGAGGGTCTTCGACAACAAGTTGATGTTGGTAGAAAACGCCATATGTTTCTGTATCAGCGTTCGAAAGGCGCATGGGGCAGACATAAACGAAGGATTTCATCAAGCCATCGATCTTGAGGTCCTCCAGATAATTCTCGATATCCACAGTCGGATGTTTGACGCCATTGATGTTGATGCAATCCTTGTCCCTTCCCATGAGGTGCAAATTACCCTCGTTGTCAAGAAGCGCTGTGTCGCCTGTAATGAACCACCCGTCGCTGAAGGACTCGGCTGTAGCGCGAGCGTTGCTAAAATACTCGCGGAAAATCGTAGGTCCCTTCAGCTGCAGCTGGCCTTCCTGCATTGGATCGCATACACGACCAGTAGCTGGGTCCACGGTGCGAACAGTTGTGCCGTCGCAGCATTTTCCTAGTGAAAGATATTTCGCATCTCCGAAGTCTTTAGCGTCACGAGGGACCGGACGTGTGTCATAAATGCATCCAGCCTGACAAAAAGACAGTCTCTTGTCAGTAAGATCATCAGAAGAACAGGAGAGTACGTACGCCGGTTTCAGTCATGCCGAAGCCACCCCTGAGGACGTTCCTAGGCGCACCAAAGCTCTCCAGTATATCTGTGAATTCCACCGCAGTCTTGATTGGTACTGATTCGCCTCCAGATATGAAGGCCCGAACAGAGGATAGATCAATGGCACTCTTTTCGTATGGGCTGGCTGCCACATCTCGGCAAACTTGCGCGAGAAGGAAGTTCGGGCTGAATGTATATGATATCTTGAGCCTGCTACACCAATCTAGTAGATTGCGTGGCTTGCGTATGATAGCGACAGGAGAAACGTGATACTGACTTCGATAGGAGGTTAGCCTTTAATCTTGTAAGCAGCGTTTGCCATGTAATCTCACCTCGAATCCGCTCTGAGCGCCTGGAGATGTACTTCCGAGACACACGCGACGTGATCAAAGGCTATCCAATTCAAAAAGCGAGATGAAGACGTGGTTTCGTGATGTTTTATTTTGCCCTGGACACAAGACAGAAGGTTGGAATGGCGTAGCCCTACGGCTTTCGAGTTTCCGGTCGAGCCAGACGTAAGCATAAAACAAACGATATCGTCACCGCTGGGCTGCTTATGCGGGAAGACTTCGAGATAAGCAGCTTGATTTGTGACGACTGCTTTGAGCTGAGATACAGATATCGACTTAAAGTTTGGAACGAGTTCGACAACAGTGCGGACGACGTCATCTTCGGCTATAATGGTCGGCTGATTGAATAGCTCCTGGAGGTGTTCAAAGAATAACGTTCGCCGGCTCTGGTCGGGGTGTAATGGGGGTATTGGGCAAACAGGTATCCCAGCTGAAATATAATTACTTGGCTCAATGAACGCGACGACGATGAGAGAGAGGTATTTCACTTGCCAAGGCAGCATGCCCAAAACGTCCGGATGTGGCTTTCATGGTCAGAAAAACTTGTTATCACGATGTCCGTTCCGTCTGTTCTGAGGCCGGCAGAGATGAGACGTCGTGCGTATTCTTGAGAATCCTTCAAGAGCTGAGCATATGACAGTGACAGTGAAATGTTTCCGTCGGCATCGAGAAAGCCGAGCTCTGCAGTCGACGCGTGGCTGCGCGCCAGGAGAAGCTCTGGGAGGGTGGAGAATAATTCTGGAGAAGCCATTGGGCAAGATGAACATTTCAGCGCGACAAGTCTCGTTATATGTGATTGGAATAGCTGTGTTACTGTATTCTTTGCGGCATTATCACGTTTATCGAATGAACCGAGCTGTGGCATCAAAGTGGCAGGACTTTGAAGGTTGGTAGATCGGGAGAGTTTCAGGAATGTGATATTAGACCATACGATACTGCAAGTATTGTTGACTCCATGTAGTAGGCACTGGTTATTTCGGATAACCATATCCATTTGGTTGCGATCGTCTGATCCTGCATGACAGGACATGGCTGACTGTCATCTGACGCCCATGATTGTATCTTGCCATTGGGATATCCCTGGATATCCTTGACCAGAAAAGAACGGATCTCGGGCGATCTCCATAGGTCTGTTAAGATGGTCGGCTCGGGATTTATGCGCATGATGGAGAGGGTGATGGTTGCATGGAACTTGGTGCCTCGAGAAACCAGTTGGCTTGCTTTGCAAACAACATCAAACTGAAATGGGCCCAGTTAGGGCACGCCACACCCGTCACGGCCACTCACTTATTACGTTGGCCCGCAGCCAACGCTCTTCGCTGCGCATAATGATATATATACCGCGCCTTGCATACGCGGGGATAGTTAGGTTGTTCACCGCTGTCGTTGGTTCACTAAATGCCGCCGATTGAAATGCCGCCGATTGTTGCCTAGCGCTATCTTGTCTGTCAATGGTATGGGCTGGTATGGGTCCGTTAACATCATGATCACTGAACGGAAGGTTATACGGCTTGACAGAAACTTGATACCTTGCAGAACTCGGCTTCTTTTTGATCTGATCGTCAATAGATATAACAATTCCGGGCCCAGACGGCAGAATCATCCAACTCGCCCCCAACCTCCTCACTTCTCACACTCAACCATGGCCACTCCTACCGACCCATACGAGCTTTTGGCCTACAACATGATCAATGGTGTGTTCTACCACATTCGGCATGAGTATCACTGGGTTCTCATATCTCGAACAGCTCACGACACGTTCAAGCTTGGTTATGATACTATCTTGTCGCATCTAGAGTCACCGCCTCAAGCTGACCTCCAAAACTTTCTTGGGTATTGTGAAGCTTGGGCGCTGTCAATTGAATCACACCATGCCAGCGAAGTAAGTCTCGTAGGCTTACATTGTTGTAAACCAACCCTGATGCAACATCATCTAGGAAGAGGTCGTATTCCCGTTTCTGAATGCGAGAATGGACTTTTCTGGAGAGGCAGAGCAGCATGGAGTCATCCACGAAAGTCTTGGGAAAATTCTGGCTACGATCCTTGAATCAAAAGCTGACTCGTCCAAGTTCGATGGAGCGAAACTGAGGGAGGCAATGGTGGCATTCAAGGACCCTTTGGTTTGTTGCTATCTCACTTGTTTTGAAATGCATTTCTCATTCGTACCTTAGTACACTCATTTAGATGAAGAGGTCGAGCACATTTCAGCCTCCAAATTGAAAGAAGCACAATTCCCGGAACAGGATATCGTCGCCATGATTAAGAAGCTTGAGTCGTACGCCAAGTCGCACGGAGATCCTTTCTTGTTGGTCCCATTCATGCGGAGGTCAGTGTTCGTGACTCTTACGTCGCGTGAAGTCTGCTAATCTTCAATGAGTAGCCACACACCAGCAACAATCAAGGATGTTTGGCCACCGATGCCCTGGGTTTTGAGGAAGCTGGTCGTGCCATATATGTTGGCCAAGAGGCACTCCGGGTATGTTAATATCACAGACTCCATGCCCCTCAAGAAACTACTGACAGTGATATCTCGGTTCGCAGGTATTGGAAATACTCTCCTTACGCCATGGCTTGAGTCTGACTTGATGCTTTTTCTCGTGATGTTGATCGAATCTTTGATCGTCAGTTACTGTCACCAGTGACCGATCGCAATATACCTCTCTTCATTCACATACCTGCACCTCTAAACTCGCAAACTCCAGGCTATGGCATAGCTGTGCTACCCCACGCTTTCTTGTACAATAAATCTTTTTGGTTCCCGCAGAAAGCTTCCGCGAGTAGGCATGGCATAGCTAGTGCATAGCTGCGCTGCCTCACACTTTCCTTGTAAGTATAGTATGAATGTACTCGGCTGTTTAAGCCAGAAGCGTCTGTGAGTTGTGTGAGGTTGTGTGTCGTATATCTTGTGATATCATTCATCCTCGATTGATCCGATCACGTCGCAGGATCTCACATGATGCCATAGGATACCACAGCGCAACCACAGCGAACAGGAAGTGTCCAACAAACATGCGCTGATATGCGGAAATGGGTCCAGTGGATGCAAATCGCCTGGTCGGCCGCTGGGTTGCATACCCGCAGCATGTGAACCTGTCAACATCTGGCGATCGTCATCACTTCGATTTCAACCTGTAATCTAGGGATCAAATTCGAGATTCCCTGGAGGCGGTGCCCAAAGTACCTCAAGCTTCATAACCATCCAAACTCCTAGCAGGTACTGCCAGCGTTTCTGCCGTAGACTCTCGATAAACTGCTCGAGGATTCCCGTCAGGCAAGTCCTTCAACATGACGACCAACCGATCCACCATTACACCAGTCACCATTGCGGAGCAACTATTACAGCTCACAAAGGCGAACTTCGATACTTCTAGTCCCCAGAATGACCCTTTGGCCCAGTACAACGCTAAAATACGCGTCCAGGACCTTTGCGATCAGCTTTTACAGTCAGTGCTGGGGCGTCTCGAATATACCATCTTACTCGCTGGTGAGTTCATCCTTTTTGACGTCACGATATTTCAGTTCTTCATTATCAATACAGAGTCTTGCCAGGAAAGTTCAGCTCTAGGTTTTGTCACCACACTGGGCGTCCCAGATATCATTGGAGATGAAACGATGACCGTCACTCAATTGAGTGAAGCCTCTGGCGCCGACCCACGTTTCTTGAGTAAGTACATCGGTCGAGGCAGCTCATGTTAATATATTTAATATACCTGCTTGCAGGTACCGCGATGAGCTGTCTTACGAAGCACCGCTACTTCGAAGAGGTCGGCGGCTTTGGCACTGATGTCTATAGGAATAACGACTCCTCTGATATACTGCGAGAAGGCCATTCAGACAGTGTGAAAGATGCTGTCGGACTCATGTATTTGTTCATTCTTAGACATTGATCCCGACCTGACCGCAATATCTCCAGCTGCGACGAAGGCTTCAAAGCAACTTCGTATCTACTCGAAGCCTCCAAAGCCCCTTCGACTGGGGGAAAGAGAGTTCCAGCTGTGAACCTTGCTTTTGGCTTCGATAAATCCGTTTTTGAGTGGATGTCTGACAATGCATGGCGCGGGCGTCGTATGGGAAAGGCCATGCAACAACTTCATCGGATGGCTAATGGAAATGTTATCTCTGGTAGGTTGTAAGTCCCGACGACCAGCCTCCAGCTTACCCTGTTGGTCACAGATTACCCTTGGAACCAGCTCGTGTCGCCTATAGTCGATATCGGTGGTGGAATTGGTTCGTTGGAGCTCGCCCTATTGAAGCAAGAGGAGAACGCAGCTCTCAAGTTTACCATCTTCGACATACCGAAAACGATTGAGGACGCCAAGAAAGTAAGGGATCTGACATATGCATCCCTGAACCCATAAAACTCAATCGTGCGTCTTTCAGACCTGGATGACGCAGCCGGACGCTGCGTCCTCTCGCGTATCATTCACCCCTGGAAACTTTTTGGCCACCTCCCTTGACCAATCGCGCATCCCTTGCGGTCAGCCGACGTATCTAATTCGTCATGTCCTCCATGATTGGACCGACGATCAGGTGTTGACAATTCTAACGAACGTTCGTCAAGCCATGGTAGCGAGCCCCGGTCCAGATCCTAACGCAAAGCTTATCGTCTGTGAAATGTTACTTCGGGATTCGAGTTCACGTTTCGTGCGGACCACTAGCATGCAACTCATGGCCCTCAATAACGGCGTCACTCGGACAGAGGCACAGATGGTGAAACTTGTCGAAAAGAGCGGCTTCAGAATAAGTAGGATACATCATATGAGGGCGGTTGACTCTATTATCGAGGCTATTCTTGGCAATTGACCCAGCTGGTTTGCCTCTCTTGGTCGTTACGAATCCATGAACTCTCCGCGTAATATGATCCAATAAATAAAATTCCAGGTACCAAGCTAATGAAGAGGGATTAACCAGGATTAACCGTCACCCACCAGAGGAGGGCACGTTTGCGAATAACGGCACGCTTAATCTGTGAAAGCAGGGCTGTACGATCTGGCCGGCGCATGCTCGACAGCCCTGAAGAATATCAATCGTCATATCAATCATCTGCTCACCTCTGCTCACATGTTTTCGGTACCCTGGTACGCCATTCGTAGCAGCTGACCTTCCCAACTGAGGTTACACATCGAAGTAGGCGACTTAATGGGGGTAAAATAGGATCCAAATATCTATCCATATCAGCAGCCAATGCCTGTAAAAATAAGACCAATCACGCTGCCAAAAATATATCTACGTTCACCTACAGATCTTGTCATATGCTGAAGTTAACTTGCTCAGATGGCTATATATAGCTGCATCAACTTCACCAAGTTCGCAACTATTCACAACTCCTTTCCATCTGGCATCAGCTTCTATTTTGTCGGTACCTTAGCTGGGATCACCAAGGATCACCAAGGATCACCCTGGTCAACGATCGTCCAGGGACCAGAAACCGTTTTTATTTCGGTAAATATCCGGCAAGTCGGGAATTTTCTAGAGTTGTCTCAGGTCTGCTACCAGAAAACATTTCGAGAGTTCGTTCGACATGATCAGGTGCATTGCGCGACTGACTCGGTGATTTGGAGTCTAGACCGTCACTTTTGACAGGCGCGCGACGGGGAGTTGCAACATCGTAAGAAGACCTGTGCACATCAATCAACGCTCGTCAACGTAGCATTGGATTTACTACTACTCCCATCATTCGTATCTTGACAGTCGCTGAATAGATAAGCATTCTTCTGGTCCATGGGTAAAGCTGTTACAAGCGGGAGTACTAAGCTCTGAGCCTTAGGCGCATCCGAAGTCAAGGTAACTCAATCCTTAGGTTCCATTGATTGGTTCGTGATTATGTGCTCTACCCCATCATTTGTTTCTTGACGGTGGCTGATTAGATCTTTCCTTTTTTTCTTCTACTACCGCAAGTCCATGGGCAGAGCCCATGGTTATGAAGAAGCAACAGGAGCGTCCGAAATGCGGACGTATGTATGGCAAACTGAAGTTTCGGGACCTGAAACCGCCAGGCGATGTTCGGCTTTTGCCAACAAGCGGTCAACTTTACTCAACCCGGGCGAGCGCTCTGCTGCGATTCATCGCTCCCGCCTTGCAGCTCGAAACTTGTATGAACAAGTCGTAATTATCGGATCCAAGAATGATTATATTTAGCCATGTTTCCAGGTCCTAATCATGATCCAACCAGGACCATGTGCTTCCGTACACGATATGGCGATCATGACTCTCTTCCTGGGGCCACACTGTACTTCACATCAATTTCGCTCGGATGGATGAACTCACTCCATCAATTGATTAGAGCATTCGTGCTCGGCCAGGTGACCAGATGTAGATGAGATACAAACGCCATCAACGACACTGCCTGATCAGAGCGAAGGAGCTAGCATGGCTCCCTCTTAATAGACAGGCAATGCTCAATTTTGGACAGCTCTCCCCCCGGTTTCCTTCTCTTCGTTCACTCCCCCTCTTTTTTCTTCTACAGTTCAAAGGATAATGGCCGCTCCGCCACCACCGAACATGGCTCAGATCCCTCTGCCACCGGGCTTTACCCTGGACCAATTTCTGACGCTGCAAGGACAGCTAGGTTGGCCATTTTCATATCCATCCTTGCTGAGATCGTGGACTCACAGTATTGCTATCAGTCACAATTGCGATCATCGTTGCCGTCGCTTTTGGTGTTGTTCTCTGGGACTAGTACGGCCTTACATCTTTCCCCGAAGTGTGTTGAGCCTTACCTCAGAATTTGCTTACAGTTTCGCTCAGCTCCCAAACGAGATCGCCCTATATTTATCAAAGGATAAGAAGGTGTGGCGCCAACCTGCGACGTGGTTGTAAGTGATCTCATCATTGTATCGGCTCCGTGTATCAATCCACCCTTGGCTATCAATAGTTTCGTTATCCTTCGATACTCTGGAATCGTCGCCACATTTCCGTCGTTGTTCTTCACATCTATTCAGAGTCAGCACTGCCAGGCAGCTGTAGTGACCAGTCAAGTTGGAGCAGTCCTCGTCGTAGCATCATCCGGAGCCATCTTCTGCTATCGAGTCTTCGCGATTTGGAACGGCGTGAAAGTAGTTCAGGCTGCCGTCACTTTCATGTTCCTCGCTATGATGGGCTGCTGGGTAAGCAGAGTAGTCCGTTAACCCATTAGAACGACTTAGCTTATTGATGATCGTTCCAGATTTCTGTTGCGACTCAGTATGCAGCAATCACCGGACCGCCGACACCGTTCGGATCCAATTGTCAGATGCTCCCAATCGTTTCATGGGCGCCCATCAGCTACGCCTCGTCTGTGGCGTTCGACACAGTAGTCTTGGTCCTCACCTTGGCCAAACTACACGGAAATCTTGCAGCCACCGGGTCCAGGGTCGGGAAGCAGATCTACCGGGATAACCTGGTGTATTTCCTCCTCACGGCAGTCACAAATATCACTGTACTCACCATTCAAGCGCTTGGGCCGCGATTCGACATGATCAAGCCTACCGCCGTTCCCTTTTCGACTCTGATGACGGTGACTATGGGGTCTAGGGTGTTCCTCAATCTCAAACTCTTCGATCAGAGGCAGCAGGGCGCCGCTTCCGGCATCCCGTTGTCGATAAGCAGTCATGGCTCTAGCGGTCAGAACCAGTCTTTCATGACCCCCCACGCAGTAGATATCAAGGGACCTTACGACAATCGTCACGGTGGTTATGGGATGTAGGATGCCGCACGATTTCCATCTCATATTGTACATCAATTCGGGGACCTCATTGTAATTCTATAATTTATTTATGACCACTGTAATTAACAGCTGTATACCATTTTTGCTGAGCACGATGGTTAGCTGGAAACATTTGAAGTCAGGAGTGATAAGCAATGATGAGTCGCGCTCTAAAACAGATTGTGTACTAGTAGAACGTTATCTACCTTCAACCCTGTCATCACCAATTGTATACAAGCCAGTCGCGACCCTCACAATCGATCGTGATCGAGCGGCGAACCTGACGCGTTGTTTGCCAATGATTGGAAATACAAGCAATGATCAGGTTCGTTGGCTCAACCATCATTTTTGGCAAATCTTGTATTCCTTCAGGTTGCCTTCACAATGCCTTCAGGCTTCAAAGTACAAGGTTTCTTTGGCGCGCAAAGTACAAGGTGCGCCGGCTAGGCATGTCTACAGCATATATATCCGTTGCAGGTGTATCCTTGCTTGCTCAACTCCTCTGTCATTGTCGCTGTGCGGGTCACTCGAAACCTCGACGACATATTATTATCTTTGCAAGCTTTCCGTCAACACTGCTTCCTGCGGGCTCAACTCTGTGTCTCATACATTTCAAACATGCCAATTTCCGTTTCCAACTCGAGAGCCCTCGCTGGCTTTCTACCAAACTTTCTCTTGTCGCGGTTCAAACAGTCTGCACCCTGTTTTATCCATCGTCTTCCTTTGGACGTTTTTGTGGACCATATCTTCGTTCAGCTATGCATAGAGGACATCATGTGCCTCAGAAGGGTTGGTCGCACTTCGTCTTTTCTTTCCAATAGCGCTAACGATGAACTCTAGGTTAACAAAGCCTTCTTTCTTCTCACTCACGAGCCCGTGATATGGAAGCGCTTCTTATCACATCTCAATGTCCCTCTTCCTCCACTACGACCCACGTTTCGATATGCACTCGAAGCCACAGACTTTGAAATCGAGCAACTTGTATCACGCGCCGTATCTCTCGAAGACAACTGGCGCAAACCCCATCCCGAAGCCACCTCGGCCATCGTCTTTGATACACACTATCACGTTCTCGACATGAAGCTATTACCTGGGGGGAGATACCTCATTGCCTCCGTGCGGGATGCATATCGTTGCTTCATCGTGGTCTACTGTTTGGATCACCCAAATGGTCCACATGCGTTGGCGAGGTTTCCCACACAGATGAAGGCCTTCAACCTCCAGGCTAAGTACATGAACTACCAAGGGAAACCGGTGATCATGATTGCGTACGTACGTCGGAGCTTTCAGGAAGGCGGGCCAGTCAAGTGAGCAAATCTGTCTTTCACCTTAGGAACGTATATTCATCGTTCTCGCTAATAGCGTAGATCCGTCGGAGTACAGTTCTCGAACACCTATTGACCCCCCGCACCCATTCGTGCATGAGTTGATTTGTGTCCAAATCAGCTTAGAGGCCCTCGAAGCGCTTGCTAATCCTTACGTTGCGCCTGGGGGGACCGAGTCAGCATCCATTTCGCTGGCAGATCGTTCGAAGGGACCGTTTTATCAGGTCGCAACAGCTATTGCAAAATACCAAGTCGATCACATATCGCTGTACGAACTGGATGGGCGGCCATTCGTCAGTATGGTGCAATTGCCCAATAGGATTGTTGTTATCGATCTCACGGCGCAGGCTATCTCGACGCTGATATGTGAAAGCCATGACGAATATCAAGACCATGTACGGTTTCTGAAACAAATATTCTGAAGCTTTATTGACGCATTTCGCAGCCTCATCACATCAGAGCCGTCCGACACCTGCCCTACCAAAACGAGATCCTCGTCTTTCGCACCATCACTGTGTCACCCCCTCCAAACGCCCAGCAGACACCGGTCCGACTCATGCAAGTTCTGGAAATCTACGAAATGCCCACCGAAGCCGGTGCCACCGAACTCGGGTATCCAAAAGACGCATACGTCATAGGCGACCACGACATCGCGGTCGTCCACATCTCCGACTACGGTATCCCCACCACCAACGGCGAGGACTACCGCCTCCAATTCCACTACCAACCCTCGCCGCCCATATCCATCTACATGGAGACCTCCGCCCCCAGCGGCGTCATCCACTACGTCGTGTGGCCCTCATCCAAAGCCAACAAACAAGGGAGCCAGACCTACTTCTACTCCCTCGACTACGTCTGCATACAGACGCGGCACAACTGCGAGCCCTACGTCGCGCACGTCCTCCCCGGGGCCTTCCGCGCCCTCGTGTACACGGCACACATGGACGACCGCAAGGACGCGCTCACCCTCGTGTCCCTGCGGCGCTACCTCAACCCCGAGTTCCAGACGAAGAATTACCCGATCCCGCGGGTGAACCGCTCGTCGAAGGTGATGCGGAAGAAGGTGCCGTCGATGCCGACGAATGTGTATGGGACGCTGAAGACGAACCCGGCGGCGCTGGAGCGGTTCCAGCGGCTGGGGATTGCGGCGATTGCGTGGGATGAGGGTATTGGGAGGGTGTGTATTGCGGCTGGGGGGACGCCGCAGATTGAGGTTGTAGATTTTGCGAATGTGGTACATCCGGATAGGAGATTTGAGCGGTGGAAGCAGGCGCAGGACTATGTTCTCCACGATAGTTATGATCATGGCTCCATGACCAGTTCTTCCACCTTTCACACTTGGCATTAGGCTGCTGATGCTGGACTTGGTTATTCCCTAACTTATTATGAACATTCGGTGTACCATAGTGTAAAGTAATTGCTAATGCAATGGACAATTATTGTACTATAAGCAATATGGATTTTTTACTAGCACTTTGAGTCGTTTTTTGTACCATTATGACCTCAGGCGGTCAATGCAAATGAACAAAGGACTCGCAGAGCCCACATGAGCTTGAGTCGGGTTTTACGAGCGGATGGTTTTGCTTGTCTGGCCAACCCACACTCAACTGCCAGAGAAGTCCCTATTTTGCCGCTGTAGCTGGTATGCCTCCTGACGAAAGTCGGGCGCACTCATTGAGAAGAGTCATCGATGCGACGATCAGGACGACGCCATCTGTTTCACTAAGGCTCCAACCATACTATCTATCTACCATATATATACAGTAGATACCGTATATGTTTACATATATGTATAGGCCTGTTCGAAAAATTGTCCTATACAGTAGATATACAGTATAGTATATGATTATACTGTTAATTTTTCCCCTACAGAAATCAGTGGCTTCCCTGTGACCTAGGTTAGTGTCGCAGTGATAGGTCAAAATCGAGGAGGTGTCAAAGAACGACAAGAGAATGAGGGACGTTTTTAGACAAGGCGTAACCAAAAACACCTCGGATCGGGCTCGGCCTATTTTTAGATCGTCCACAGCGAGCTACTCCAAAATTGTAACGCATTCTGCGGATTTTCCTGACATATCTCAGGGACAAGTCTGGTTTTTTGTGAGTAGAGCTTCAAGTTTCTTTTTAGGCTGTCAGATCAGACACTGCCACACTGGACAATGCAGGGAATATGCCCCTTTCATAATCAAGCAATTCTCAGCTTATATGTCCAGGTTGAGTGGGGATCGGTCGTCCACCGCATAACAATTCATTGCTCAAAAATTTAAGGTAGTTTCGAAATCTCTACCTTTGTTCTCCTCCATCACGGATCTCAGGAGCTCTGATCTCAGGAGCTCCTTGAAAGCCGAGACAATTCAGTCAAGCTCCGTTGTCGACGGTATGATTCGGTCGGGCGTTATTTGATGTCAACGAGCCCAAGGTGCCGCTCAAAAAGGATGGCTCGATTTGACCCTATAACAACTGTCTACATCATACCGTATAACCATATCTATACTGTTAATACACACTATACAACTGTATCTGTATATCTACCCCTTCCGCCGTATACGGATACAGTACGGTTGGAGCCTTATGTTTCACGGAAACTTGAATAGCAGGGCCAGGTTGGAAAAAAATTTCCAAGACCTGGTGTATATAATTCCCTCTAGCCGACTTGAACGACTGACCTCGTCATATGATCACAACCATACTAGTGACGCGCTCTACCACTGAGCTAAGAGGGACGTTACAACTCATTACTATAGTTGCACCAACAAATGATTAGCCACCGTCAGTGAATGAATGCACTGCATATAATGAACATGTCACCAGAACCAGCCGGTAAACGGTTGCGTAGTCTACATACTATGCTAGACTAGTAAAAGGCTCGCATGGGGTAGCATCAAACCCTCGCTAAGGGAAGCTTGCCACCATGGAGGTGAGAAATACACGACGATGGGCAATTAACCAGAAACCAGAATCTGAAGCCAGTTCCCCGTCTAGGGATCTGACCTCAGGTTCGGCATGGGAGGTCTAAGTATACGGATGCTTTACACTACGAATTAGGGCCGCTCACTCTATAACATATCGAAAGTCCACCAACGCCGAATCCTATACGCACATCCGCCGCCGCTCACCAAATCTCCACTTCCAGCGTCAGCCGCATCTGCGAGTCCACCAACGTCGAATACTGTACACACATCCACCCGCCGCTCACCAAATCCCCACTTCAAAGCGTCAACCTCATCTGCCCCACAATACCCTGCATCGTACTCTGCACAGCCGCAAACTTGTGCACCCCACACTTCTCGCTCTCAATATGCTGACACAGCGCGCTCAGCACCGTGAACCTCTGGCGACACGACTGCATCGGGCATATATAAATCTGATCCTGATGCCTCGGGCTCGCCAAGTGCTGGTTCAGCGCATTAAGACTCCGATACGTCCCATGGCACAAGTAACACTCGAACGCAGCGCCGTTCCACGCCGCGCTGGACGCGATGTACGTGACCTGCTGCTGCATGCCGCCGCCTGGGCCGGCGATCATGCGGGAGGGGTCGGTGATGACGTTGTTGCGGTCGAGCTGCCGGACTTTGTCGTTGATGAAGTTGCGGGTGATGCCTGAGCGGCAGGTGCCGGACTCGAGGTGGAGGAGCATGGCGGAGGGGGAGACGAAGGTGAGGGTGCAGCCTCCGCCGCGGCAGGGGACGTCGCGCGGTCGGTGGGTGGAGGAGTTGAGGTGCTGTGGATGTAGGTGATCAGTAAAGGTCAACATGAGGGGGAAGAGAAAACGGGGAACGAGATGGGGACGTGAAAGAAAGTCAAAAGGAGAGAAACTCACGGCTTGGAGGTTACTCGCAGATAAAAAGAGGCGATTGCATGGCACGCAGTAGTGGTGATTGGGGGACTGGCGGTAATGCTCGTTGCGCCCGAACGCGTTCACAAAGAACTTGTTGCATGAGCTGCACCAGATATGGGCGGATTCGTAGTGATCTTCTAGGTCTTGGTCATGGTCAAAGTGTTGGCTGCAGTGCTGGCAGTAATCATGGTTTGGGCTCTGGACCCAATGTTCTTTGAGTCCGACCCAGGTGGGGAAGTCAAGCTGGCAGTCACCGCAGATGTTGTGGACAGAGGAGTTGTTTTCGTGTTGACGAAGCGCATGCCAGGAGTTGAAAGAGCGGTCGCATCGTTCGCAAAACATTTGTGAAAGAGGGATGTGAAAGAAAGGATTGGGTTGAGCCCTAGCTTAGGCAAAGGATTCAAAAAAGAATTAGACTCGGAGCCTCCCAAAGATGAGGCGACGTACGGACGGTACGAAAAGGAGATGTCGAGGACGGCGGAAGGGAAAGAGAAGAAAGTCAAGTCACTTTATATAGCGCCACTATGTAATATCGCTTAGTAATACATACCTGTGCTCTTTATGCCTTCACCTCAGTTGCACACCTCTGTCGCTGGCGGTCCCGAAGTCGAATGCATTGCAAGTTGTGAAAGAAAGCTCGGTGTGGAAGTTGATGGCAGCATCACTAGATCAGTCGGCAACCCCACTCAAAATGATGCCCAACGTTCGTCACACTCGTGTGCGTGCATAAACAGGGGCGGTGATGACGTAACGTTCCGTGTCTCAGCTTCCGTCCATGCAGGCCAATGGGGGCCCGATGAATTGTCGGGGGAAGAAAGACTCTGATAGGGCGATAAAGGCCAGATTGGGCTGCATTCGTCGACTGCAGCGCCACTGATCCCAGATGACGCCAGTTCGAGGTGGGTCCGAGTCAGAGTCACGCCCTAACCTTATCCGTCCTCCTTATAAGCCCTAGCCCGGCCTCTCTTATTGTGACCAACTGCTACTCGCTCCTCACCTACAATGCGCCGCCCATCCACAGCTTCATTCTATGCCCGCCCTCTCTCCAGAGCCAAGAGCTCCACTGCTGCCCCCGCCGCCGCCACCGTCACCGCTCCCGCCGACGAGAACGCAAGTCCCGCCAAGTCACCCGTCATCCCAGACATCAAGGAGGACCGCGCACGGGAGCACGAGCGGCAGCGGCTCAAGAAGGCCTCCGGCTTCGTCAAGACCCAGGCGCGGAAGGAGCTGCAGGCCCAGGGCGGGTTCACAGCGAAGCCGTACGAACGCCACTCGACGCCTCGCACCGTCGCACGGTTTGAGGACCACGGCGAGGAGCCTGCGTGTGAGGCGTCCGAGGTGGACTGGGACGACGTGTCGTCGCCTGTGCGTTCCCCGCGCGTGGAACAGGAGCGGGAGCCCGTATCAGGTCGGCCCGAGGTCCCACTCGCCGACTTGCTTATCTCACGGAAGCCGCGGCACGGACGAGGTATGTCAATTTCATTCCGTTTTCCCCAAGGTCTACTGCCCCGAATCTCTGCCTATCCACGCTATTTACCCTTATCAGCAATGTCACTTGCACGTGTGCTGACCTTATCTTTGTTCAACCATCCCAGAACCCGACTTTGAAGTCGTCCCACCCATCCGCTCCGTGATTGTGCTCGACGACAGCGCGGCGCCGGACCTTGACTTCAACGAGCCTTGGGAACACGTCTATGCGGATGACTCGGATGCTAGCGAGCCGCATGCCCATGAACGCGAGCCTTCGTATGCGAAGATTGCCTCTCTCAGTTAGATCACGACACCCCATATACTTTAAGTACACCGGATTTGGACCTTGATACTTGTAATTTTAGAGTCCCCCCCACGACCACGAGACCGCCCCCTGGCTTCCTTCGCCACGACTCCAATCGTTATTCCCTGCCCACCAATTCGTCATTTCTTCCGGTCCCCCCTTACCAGCCACGACTTGTCTACTCCTGTTCCCGATTTAGCCTCCCGATCCTGCCTTGCGCACACATAATCTCATAACCCCACCACGTTGACTACTTTTCAGGTATCTCAATTGCAGCGTTGTACGAGTATTCACAATCAATACTACACCAACGAATACCATACGTACATATGCCCCCCTAGCTCTACGATAACAAATAATATTGTTTTTAATGAATGGAGGAGAATGGCTTTTGACTCATCATCCTCCGCCTAGTCCTCCGACTCGTCCTTCATGCCATTCTTACGGCGCCACATCGCTTTCTTATCAACGTCACCTGCGTTCAAGGCTCAGACGAGGTATCTCGAAACACTTACAACAAGAAGGCCATACCAATGATCGTTATAACATCGCACTCAACACCCTCAACTCGATGATAAAAGCACCCCAGCCTCCGCGCAGGTATAATCGGACTCTCCTGACGCGGATAAATGAACCCATGGCACACAAGCCCATCATCGCCCGAGTCCGAAGGGAACACCTACACCACCACAAATGAAAAGCCGGGCGGTGTGGGAAGGAAAGAAGCGACGTTACCCAATAGGTCTCGTCTGGCATTACCGAGTCGAGCTTGGACGTGTCGAGGGAGAGGTCGGGCTCGAGGTGGACGTCCCAGCTCCTTACAGTCTCCAACGCGCACGGCTTCCCTACGTTTTGGCGGACCTGACGGACGCGGACGCTGTGTAATTAATACTAAGGGGTGAGTAACACTGCATGCAGTACGTGGGATGCGCGGACTCTCACATTGCGTCCGAGGGAGCTGGACCAACGAGCCAACGGTACAGCGTCCTTGGGAACGTTACGATCTTATGCATGGTTTCGTCCCAGTCATCCGCGTCGCGCCTGCGCTCCCACTTGCAAAAGTCCGCGTGGCCTATACCGAGAACGCCTCACAAGTCATCTCCCAAATTCACATGGGGGGGGAGGGACACCTTACTTATAAGTGTCAGAGTTAATTCCCCATCGACATGGCGGGAGTGCAGCCGTATCGCGCGGGGGGAGATCATCCTGCGTGTGGTGCTGAGGGGATCCGAGGGGTCGGTGATGAACTCGTGTGGGGGGTGGGGGGCCGTGTCGTTTGGGTTTATCTGTGCACGTTCGGAGGAGCCGGGTTATGATGGGAACGGGGGGGAGCGTACCATGAGCCTATCATCAGGCGCCACGAAATCGATCTGAGAGGTGTTGAGCGACCCGTCGGCCTCGAGCGTCGCGCGGTAGCTGTTGATGACGTGCGGGTCTTTGGCGTCGGGGTCGGCGATCTGGCGGACCAGAAGCGTGCTTTGACCCAGAGGGTTTGTATCGCGACGAAGGGAGGAGCGTGGGGCTCACCTCATGTTACATGTATTAGGAGGGGATGGGACAGGCTGAGGGAAAGAGAGACATGCGTATTGAATTGAGTGTGTGACGCAGTTGGATTAGAATTTGAAATGGCTCCGCGCCGCGCCGCTACACTGAAAGCTGGAATATGGTATACCACTCATGAAGACCGTCCGTATATGGCGCACTTTTGGATGGTAGATTTCCTGCTTGCGAGTCCTTATTTGGAAACAGAAGTTCGCGTCATGTCAAAGGGAAGAACTGCGGCGATAAGATTAGATTTCGAGCTTACGAGCTTACGATGATCATCTGGGGACACACCTTGGTGTCCACACGGTGGACACTGGCCCGCGGAAGGTCTCCCTTGCTCAACCGCTGTCCTCTCCGACGTGACGAGCCAAAAATGAGTCCAGGGCTAGCTACCAGTCAGCACCAGCCTTCCTTTACTCCAAAGCGACAGGGAAAAATTCGCTCCATAAGTGTCGATGATTACTGAGTCTAGATTATGTATGTAAAATATCCATAGCACAAGTCGGCGAAAGCTTAACGTGAATAAAATATGCAACACGTCGGAGGGGAGTCGAGTCGGTACCAGTGTGCACGAATCTACACTTACCGCTGAAGGGATGGGGCAAAGCGAGGGGAGGGGGGCAGCGAGGAAGGACCCGCATGTACTGGGTACCGGGTAAACGAGAAGGGAGCGCGAGGTGTTAGCAGAACAAGAAAGGGTCCTTTGTCCATGTATAATTCCATCCATCCATCCGTCCGTCCGTCCCGCCAGCGTCGCAACCCTCCCGAATCCGAGTCTACGGTAGTTCCCATCCCCTCACAAGCTCCGTCCGCCTCATCCCCTCCACCGCTCCAGTCTGCCACGTCCCACCTGCCACACCCACTGATTACAACCCGCCAGAGCCATCTACATGATAACGCAATCCTTATCCTTCCCACCCTTCCCGGCCTCCGCTTCCGCCTCCCCGCGGCGTACGACCGACCCAGCACCGCCAGGCAATGGCTGATTCAATGACCCCCCCTTGAGCCGCTGCCCCGCCCGCTTATCGCCTTTTTCCACGGCGCGTTTATACCACTGTACCGCCCTGGAAAAGAAAAGAAGAGGCGGAGGTTAACATGGGGTAGACACGAGAGTTGGGGAGAAAGGAAGGAGGTGTAGAACAGGTACTCACTCGGGCATGTTGGCTGGTGTGCCGATGCCCACCTCGAGGAAGTAGCCTACGGCGTACATGGCTTTGGCGAGCCCGCCTTCTGCGGCTTTTTGTGCCCATAGGAAGGCTTCGGTGTCTGATTGGGGAAGGACGCCGGGCGAACCGACGAGGTACCATGCTGTAAGGGCGAAGCAGGCGTCTCGATGATTCTGTTGGGCTGCGATATTCTGCATACGCAGGATATTAGTTTACTGAACCAGAGTTGAGTTTTAGTTGTACGCACATAATAATGGATCGACAGCGCCGCATCCTGCGGACACCCCATCTTCCCGTACTCATAACACTCCCCCAGCCTATACGCGCTCGGCGCATACCCAAGCTCTGCCGCCTGCGCCAGCAGCTCCGTCGAATACTCAAAATCCACAAACAGCACATTCTCAATTCCCCTCTCGTGCAACAACGCCAGCTCATGCAGCGCATGCGGGAACTCCGCCGTCGCATGCTCCGCACTGCGCTTCAGCCACTTCACCCCCTCCTTCGGGCTCCGCGATTGCCCAAGCTCCCCATTGAGCTCCGCGATGCCGATGCGGTACATCGCGCCGGGGTGTAGTGCGGCGCCGGCCTTGCGGTAGAAGGTGAGAGCTTTGGCGGACTCGCGACGGCACCCCCAGCCGTTCTCGCAACACGTCCCGGCGCGGTAGGCAGCGTCGGCATGGCCGTGCTTCGCGGCGAGCACGAAGAGCGGGTATGCGCGGTCGAAGTCTTGCTTGTTCTTGATGGTGCCGATGCCGTTTGCATAGCAGTCGGCGAGGAAGTACTGCGAGGAGGGGTGTCCACGGTCAGCGAGGCGCTTGAGGAGGGAGGTGGCTTCTCTGATAAGGTCTTCGCGCTTCTCGAGGGCCTTCTCGACCTGGATGAGGTTCCCGGATGTGGAGGGCGGGATGGGGAGCGACTTGGAGGCGTCGATCATGAAGACGGCAAACTCGAACTGCAGGTCGGGGTCTTGTGTCTTTTTGGCGTTGGCTCGATAGAGTTCTAGGGTGCGCTCATGCGAGAGTAGGGCGGCTTGTTTACCGGGGCGCAGGTGGGAGTGGTCAAGGATGGGCCCGGAGGCGGTAGGCGACGGGGCGCGGATTGAGTTGGTGGCCTGAGAGGAGGGCAGAAATAGGTCCCGTTGGAACGACGGTTGTGCTTCAAGACCGCCGCTGGTAGAACCATTGAAGAAGTCGTCGTTGTCGTCCTGTTCTGGCTCGTCATCGTAGTCGTCTGGGTCCGGTTCCCAGCCTGCAGATTGCTGCGGCAGGGGTGGAGGCCGGGGAAGTTCCCTGCTGGAACGACCGGTGGGGATAGCGGGATTGTACGCTGGGTCCTGTTGTTGATAGTAGGAATCGCGCTGGTACTGGGGTTGTGGTTGGGGCTGAGGCGGGTACGGGGAGAACTCCTGCTGATATTCCTGGGGATGTGCAGCAGGATCGAAGGACGACGGGGGCCGCTGCCTCTGTGGACGCTGGGCAGCCATGATGGTGGTGGTGGTCAGACGTCAAAGGGCCAGTGTCATAGACCATGTCATGTCGGCGTTCCATCCGGTGAGACTGGTCTCTCCACATTTCACATCTTCAGCTTTGTCTGGCTTTCGTACATATCATGCATTCCACATCTTTAGCTTCTCTCCCCACAGTCCCTCTACTTATATCCTCTCCAACCAGGGCTCGTTCTGACTGATGCATTGTAAGATGACTGTCAAATATCTCGATGCATCTTGCAGCCCGCTGCCAATCACGGCCAAACCATTCCAAGTCCTCGCTTCGACCTATCTGTCCATGTAGCGTCTGAAATTTGGGCGTTACCTGGACTTCCACAGCAACCTCTTGCAGGCATGATTACTGCCTATGTTTCCTTGCATCAACGCGATTCAGGATATAATGCATTACGCACATGACGTAGAGCATAACCTGTCCACAGTAAGTATCCCTCTTAGCTCAGTGGTAGAGCGCGTCACTAGTATCGAGAGAAACCATAACTATGACGAGGTCAGTCGTTCAAGTCGGCTAGAGGGAAAATATTTTGCTCTACTTTTTGGCCTATTCATTCAACAAGGCCTGAAGGAGAAGCTTCAAGCAAGGATAGCCTCGGCCTTCAGTTGATTCAGGCTGGAACTGAGCTATGCAACGATACCGCCTCGTTAGACCTGTAAGACCAACAGTAGTTTCTGATGGTATCATTGGATGGCGAGAAAACAATTCCAATTTGCATGAGAGACTGGCTCATCCCCGCATAACTGCTACTCAGGCAGATGTAACAACGAGTGGGAATCGATTAGTAGTGGCAGCGAGATGGTCCGTCGATTCAATGTTATTTTGCCAGTAGTCCTAGTTGAGTTCTAGCTGAGTAGGGAAAGGGTTTGCATCAGTACCAGCAGTTCCACGACCTCAGCATCGGCGGACACGGTGGTGATGCCCATCAAACCGTCTCCTGTCATACAGAGATAGCGGAAAATGGAGACGGATTTTCCAATCCATTATCCCGATGGACCCGATCCGTCACAAGCTTGCTGCTTGATGACCGGCTAGCTATAGTGATAGCTAGGACTGCCAAAAAATCGTCGCCAGCAGGATTTGAACCTACGCCCTCAAAGAGGAACAGATAATGAGTGATTCAAATCTGTCGCCGTAACCACTTGGCTATGACGACTGTGATGTCTTAGTCGCACTCGAGCCTCATTACTCTTTAACCTATATGCTGGCTCTGGATGACACGAAATTACCCAGAGTACCGTAAACCTCAACCTATATGCTGGCTCTGGACGACACGAAATTACCCAGAGTACTGTAAAGGGCGGGATAATATGGTACATGTAATTATGTCTGCAAAGACTCCCAGAATCAGTTAGGTATCATCTCACTCCGCCAGCATCCTCCCCTTCCAGCTTGACTTTTTTGGCAACATGGCTGGCGAAGCTCTCGAACACCATTCTGTCCCATCCGTACAACCACCGAACCTCCATCATCACATCCATATCTTTATCTCCTGACACGATCGTGAAACCACACACGAGCGCGGGGTCGGGATTTTCTCTCGAAGTAGTGGAAGTGGTGGGTACATCGCCGTTGATGGCGTTCCCCGAAGCTTCGCTCCGCTTGCGTTTCCGGCGTGCAGCGCGCGACCAAGTATCGGACGTCGCAGTGACAACCAATTTGCATTCTATGCGCACGGGTGTTGCTTCGTTCCCACCTGCAGCGTGGTCTTCGCTGTCCCCGCTACCAGTTGCGGCTTCGCATTCTTGCAGAACGGTCACCGTTGCACCCTCTACGCTGCTCAACACACCCTGCAACCTCTCTTTTATGCCTTCACGGCGACCGCCGATGGGGAATCGAAGGGTGTTACGAGGGGGCAGGAGAGGCAGCAATGTCGGGTTGGGGTTCGTAATACGTGCAACCTTCTGCGTGAAATGGGATGTAAACTTCGTACCCGAGGATGATATAGAGGGTAGAAGGATAGAGAAAAGAGGACATACGTCATCTAGCCTCCATGCACCAATTGACCATCCCACCGCCCAACGTCGTGTGTGGCCTTGTACAAACTCAGTTATCGCGTAGTTCGTAATCTGAGTAGAAGTTCAGTTCCAAGGTTGCCCGCAGCACGAGAGAAAAACAACTCACCCCGAGTTCTTTCAACACGTACACTATTTCAACAACCGAGCTCATCTTTCCTAGCATCGAAGTATACCAGCGTGGCCCTTCCTTCCTCACCTTTCGTCGTATGGGTGTCGCTTCCAGAGGCGTTCTCGAATCAGCGGGCTCAGAACTTCCTCCATGAACTCTCCTGCGCTTCAAGTTCTCTCTCTCCGGATACCGCTTAACAGGACTCATGCCTGCCACTGCCTTTGCAATACCTCCATCAACACTCTCCCGCACCATTGCACCGACAAACCGTGCCTCCCCGCCAGGTGTAATCATCTCTACCGGCGCACCTGTGCAGACCTATAAACACGGGTTAGACTTTCGGCGAGTGACGGAAGATGCGCGAACTCACGCCGAAGGCACTCTGTTCCTTCCTTGCCTCACTTTGGGCGACATCCTCCGCGCTGCTGTAGAACGGTGGGTTGCACATCGTGAATTGGATCTCCACTGCTTCATCGATGTGTTCTGGTTCTCCCTCCGGGACCGGTTTTTCCTTGTGCGCGACCGTAGTCGTCTGTATGGATATTTTGGTATCGCGTGGTTGATAACCAAGCCTGTGTACCGAATACAGGATATGTAAGAATTGGAAGAGTAATAAACACATACCCGGTTCCGCTGTCTCCATCCTTGCGTCCAGTACCATAGAGGAGTTGATCAAACCCAAAGCGTAGCTCTCCGTCTCCATTGACATTCTTATCGGTTTCAGATGCGGGTGCACTAGCTCTGGCCTTGACAAGTCGGATACGATCAGAGAGTCCGTTAGAGCGTACGTTATCTTGCGCATAAGTATATGATAGTTCATCTAATTCTAGAGAGGCGGAACTCAGGAGATGTTTATAGATGGAAAGAGTAAGGTCTCACCTGTCGCGACAAAAGTCCATGTTGGCTCACAGGTACACGCCAGAAGTGGGTAGATCACGGACGCGCCTGTTCCTCTACTCAAGGTCAATCGTCATGCATCAACGCCGTAGGTATGCCACGTACATGTCCAGTCCACGGACAGCCACCTTCCCGCTACCAGCCCTTCCTAAGACATGAGGAACGGCATCCCGAAGTCCGGCAACGATATCTTGGATCCAAAGGATGTAGTTCAGCCTGCGCACAGATGTGAGATACATTCCTCAACCTGGATGGGGTGCATGGTACCTATTGGGAACCTGGGATGGGTGAGCCATGTAGAGGACAAGTAGACCTGGTGAAAGACTCACCGGAGGACAAAGTCTATCTGGCGGGAGGTGGATCTCGAGGTTGAAGTCGCGTTTCAACAGGGCTTGCGTCAAGCACCTATGTCGACTTGAGGACGGGGTATGTTATGGGAGTTACGCGGTAGACGTACCGTTGGGCTGCGTCATCGTGAAAGTCGATACTCCCGCCTTGGAGGCTGTGGGAGATCCAGTCAAATGAAAAGGTCGCTTATGGAGAACACTGACTGCTTGGAGAGAGGCGGATAGGAGCGGGCTAAAGCTCTAAAATCGGGGGTATTGCGGTACGGGTTGCGAGGGTGCATGCATTCATGAGGTCAAGGAGAGGAAAAGATAAAAACAAACATGCATTGGTCAATCGACGCCAGCAGGACTCGAACCTGCGCCCTCAAAGAGGAACAGATTTCTAATCTGTCGCTTTAACCGCTTAGCTATAGCGCCTTAGAATCTGAGGGGTTTAAGAACAATATAATGAGTATCATACTGATATTCTGCTGATATCCATTTTGGAAAAAAACAAGACTCCAAGTCATGATCGACGCCAGCAGGATTTGAACCTGCGCCCTCAAAGAGGAACAGATAGTTGACGAACATTCTAATCTGTCGCCGTAACCACTTGGCTATAGCGCCCTATGCATTTCAGGTAGAGGTCTGGATCCCATCGAGCAATATGAGCGACCTGATGTGCAAGTACCGTACCATTAATTTTCCTATAAGGCCATCTAGGGTATACAGTAAATGGATATGCATGCCTTAGGGCATCAGTGGCTGGCTATAGGAGTAGCCCAACAACCTTCGCGACCCTCAAGCCGGTCTATCCAATCTCGCCTAAAAGACTCGTCGGGTATATGGGTATCGGTCCTAGCAAGGAGCGAGAAGACGACTCCCTGCGGCGATTTCGCAGCTTTGAGCTGCTCCACCATCAGCTGGTCTCGTGCGTTTGCCGCAGCTGGCTTCCCAGAAGGTGGGAGAGGAGGCGCTGGTTGGACCGCGACATAATGAACGCGGGGCGGTAGTTTCGAAGGAAAGGGCGACGTCTCGATGCCGGAGAAAGCTTCGTGGAGCTCAAGCGCAAAGCTGACGGCCGTGCTGAGGCCAGAGACACGTATGTGTGTTAATGCTGGGCAAGTTTGCTCCAGCCCGCCCGTCTGGAGCAGACCGTGAGGGTTGCGATTGCCGTGGAGGTGCAGACGCTCTAGTGAAGGCATCCTTCCAGGAGAGGAAGGAAATGGGTAAAAGCCTGATATGGAAAGCTCGCGCAATCGCGGGAAGTATGTACGGAAGAGCCGTGATATGGCTGGAGTGCTTGTGGCTGGTGATGTTGACACAAAAGATAGTGTCTCCAGTGTCGGCGCCGCAAGTGTGAGGATCCGCAGGATGGCAGTTGACTCAGCGGTGTTCGGTGGTTTTATTGGCTCGTGGTTGCTTTCGCCAGGAGTCGGTTGGGTGGAAATAAATAGATGATGGATGGAGCGTAAGTGGGCAGGCGTTCTCTCGAGCTTGGATGCAAGAATAGAGATTTTATTCGGACCAGAGATGGCGAGAGATTGGTATAGGAATGGTCGAGAAATTTCTCGGAGGTATTGCGAGACGAGGCTGAGCGCTCGAACGGTACGACCGTCATCTAAACAAGCCAGTTGGCAAATGTATGAATGGATTTCGGGCGGGCAAAGATGTATGTTCATGGTTGGGTGGCGGAACAGAGAGCGGTGACGCGATCACAGTTGCCTCAGTCATTTTCACTTGAATACAGGATGAGCAGCAATGGTGCAGCGATGGCGACATGTTGCGACATATCAGTCACGTGGGAGCATACGCCACCAAAACGCGACGCGCTCCCGTGTCCGAGTCTCCGAAGGGCGACGCGCGCGGAGATCAAAGCGTTACATCCAGCCGGGCGTATTTGTTACCGCGATGAGTGGGTTGGGAAAGCGACATACACACCTGGGAGTTGCAGATATCGAATTGTAGACCCTATACGGTTAACATATACAAATCAGGTTCATTTCATACAATTCTTTGGGGACTTCTGGGGTAGGAGTTTCATATATCGCTGCAGCCACATTGCAATGGTCTCGTTCAATTTCTGCTAAGACCGGGTACTGATAGCATGTAAGCGGAAATGAATCGGATTGAGCAAGCTCGTGACAGGTGCTTGTTGTATGCAAAATCCCTGTGCCTTACACGTACTATTAGCACAAAATACGCGTCGAGTCGTCCTTTGAAGCCAGACTATAGTTGAGCACGCCGCGCCAAGGGATGACAGGGGTTAATAAAGACTGAGCGTAGGGTGTAGATGGCATAGCCCCTAGGGAAAGGGAACAAAAGGGGTACGAAGCGGATAGAAGGACGCACCATTATACTCCAAATAGGGTGCGAGAGAGGTCTGGAATTGTGCCAGTGTACTCTTATATCCTGTTGCGAAGATTTGTCCCAGCACTTGTCCCATTACTGGTGTACGTAGGTCTCGGACTTGGGAATGAGGTCAACCTATTCAATCCTCCTGACGAAACTTCTGGCTTAGTAAATTTCACTTCAAGCGCATGTAGCGGGAGTCGAGTCCCTCACAGTTCCAATTTATGGCCGAGGAGCTCCAACACATACATAAGGCCGTTGAATTGATTGGGAAGTTGGAAAACTTGAGCAGCTGGGTGACTGCTGTACGTAGCGTAGGCCATGGAATCATATGAGGTTGTAGCCAGCGTTGAACTGCGTTGAAGCCGGCGAAAACGTTTTAATCTAAATTTAGGCATTCTGGGTGAACGCACACGTGACTAATGGTGCCTCCTCCCCTCTC
Source organism: Lyophyllum atratum (assembly GCA_014905825.1). Taxonomy (NCBI): domain Eukaryota; kingdom Fungi; phylum Basidiomycota; class Agaricomycetes; order Agaricales; family Lyophyllaceae; genus Lyophyllum; species Lyophyllum atratum. The sequence continues at coordinate 671,831 of JACGCN010000020.1, read as the reverse complement.
TCCAGGCTCCCGCTGCGCAAGAGGTGGTCGATCGTAGAATCGGGTACAGACATCTGGTCGCGTGGAACTCACGTTGGATGCTGATGCTCCACACGGCCAGGCTTCGGCAGATGGCCAGGGTCACATCGTGTCACACATCCTCCTCATCGTTGTCGACTGTCCCACCAACTACCGCCCTCGCCTCCACCGCGTTTCAACGTGTTTACTATGTTTACTAATAAGACATCTACCTCTGCTACATATGTAACTAAGGACGATCGTGAGATTCGGACAGCGTCGTTGGTTAGTTCATTGTTCCTACCAAATCTATTCTCTTGTTTTCATCAACATCACGCGATGGAGACTCTGTAAATGATGTACAATATTGTTCATATCCCAGCACCCAGCAAAATGTACCATACACCGACTCTCGAAGACCACATCAGCATGTGTACCCCCCCTATATCTTCCCAGCATTGGACATCCACAGAAATCTCACTGTATTCTCACCTTTGAGCTACAGAACTCCGTACCAACTCAGAGCACCCCTCGAATCCACTTTACAGACCACTACACCTTCGAGAGTGGCTAGTACAGACCCGTCGACAGATGTTCGCCTCGGAGTTCTGCTTACATCACAGGCAAACGAGAATGGTAAACGCCCTTCCTCATCTCGACCAGTAACTCCTCGCAAGAAATCGAAACAACAGCATCGAAAGGGACAGAAAACCGCCCACTTCTCATCAATACAGGATGAGAATGTCAATCCGTTTGTCGATTAATAATGTACTAAGCAATATATTTATCATATCTACAATTCTGAAGATTTCCTGGCACTGAAAAGGCGTAGTTCCCGCTCCTTTGCATTCCTGTCCTCCTCCTCCTTGTCCGTCACGCTGTGGTTCGGCTTGAGTTCGGCAGCCTATCTGCCGAAGCCTGGCCGTGTGGAGCATCAGCATCCAACGTGAGTTCCACGCGACCAGATGTCTGTACCCGATTCTACGATCGACCACCTCTTGCCGCTGCGGCTCCTGTTTGGGCTGCGCATTCTATCTTCTTCAACTTGATTCAGACTGACCTCTGGCATCACTGACGTTGACGGATTCCGACTTCGTTTAACTCTCACAGACATCCCTCGTCCCTCGACATCGTACGACATGACAAGAACCGATTTTAACAGTTGGCTTCTAATGCTGGACCGTTGACATATCATGTAGAGGGGTGGGGAATAAGATGCGGTCGCCACTCATGTCCAGCTCGGTCCAGCATGAAACGGGGCTCGATAGCGAAGGCTGAGCACGTCCAAGGCTCTGCAGAGAGTGACTGGTGACCTCTCGGCGTTCTTGGCCGCTTCAGACTTTTGTGGTGGCACCACGACCCATCGCGGACACCACTAGAAGTTGAACTCCTGAAAGCAAGCTACCCGGATGCTTTGCTCCATATTCCATCTTCGGGCTCTTTTCACTCCTTTCACCTCCAGCCTCGAGTTTACGCGTAAGGTCTACTTTGACCGCCATCCCAGCTCTTCCGCCGAGCTTCTTGGCAGGATATGCATATAATTGAAACAGCTGTTTGTTAACCCTATCACCCGTACCTCCTTTCTTTCTTTCTCCCCCCTGCCCTCCGAGATGCTGTTTCTGGCGCTCTTTGGTTTTGGTGTGCTCAGCAACAGCGCCAGAGCGGTCACGGTCTATGGACAGGTACCTCTCGGCCAGACTATCAGACTCAACTCTACAGCGACGGCTCCTGGCGCCGCGGCAACCCCAGTAGTGACGCTAGCAGCGTACGACGAGACCATCCTCAGGCCCCCACCTCCTCCCCAAGACCAGTCCCTAAATTTCACTCTGAACCTAGCGGCGAACAACGCGAGTGTCGTAGGACTCTCTATCATGCAACATGGCTCTTTCTACGGGTTTTCCATCGAGATGTCTGTCGTCACGCAGTTGAGTGAGTAGTTATGCACATCTCCTAAACCGTCCGGCGCGCCTACAACATTGCTTTCCAACAGTGGGAAAGAACGCGTCAGTTTCTCGTTCGGCCTTCCTTCATCAGTTATCTTATCATGCGTTACTAGCTCACATATCAAAGTACCCTTCCTCAATCTCCTCGCACAGATTCAACAAAGGGCTGGTGGAACGCATATTCGTATGGGTGGAAATACACAGGATTTCGCCTATTATGTCGACAACATTGAAGGTGGTTATGCTACAGCGAAGGAGAAGTACGATTCGAATAACCCGGTCAGGCCACTCTCCCTGTCCCATGGCTGTCGCCTAATACTGTTTGCCATCAGACGCTGACACCTGCCGTGCTGTATACCGACGAACTTTTCTATCTCGCGGCCAATGTATCATCTCTTGTAAATGTCGGATGGTATCTAGGTACGTGGTACAAGTCTCGCGAGAATGCCTTGACTGAGAAGCATCATAGGCATTCCCTTCAATGACACGAACTGGCGCCTTACTATAGCGCAAAAAGGTCAGGCTATTCTGGGTGATCGTCTCTTGGGCCTTCAAGCAGCAAATGAGCCCGATTATTACTTGAGGTAAGATAGGCGTGCATCACCAGCTGAGCATGGAGCATTTACATTGGCTGACCTGCTCAAAATAAGTCACAATCATCGTGTCGAGCCGTACGACGTCAACGAGTACGTTGCGGAATTTGCTTCTCTTGTGGAAAGTATTCAGGGCAACGAAAACATCCCGATCAAGAACATGCTCATAGGTCCCAGTCTCGCCTCCGGTCCATGGGAGCCTGACCGACTCTGGCCAACTGGCTATCTCGACAGGTTCAAGGACAGCCTCAAGATCATCACCATGGAACAGTGCGGTTTTCCTTCCTGCACAGTGCACGCTTAATGGCGGATTTTGATCAAACCATGTATAGTTATCCGAGCAACAATTGCGCTGCTCGGTTCGGCATCGGCTCTTATGTGGACCCTCAAGAAACCTTCCCTTCGTTCCTAAATCATGATGCTGGCCTTAACTTAGTCGCCAAGTACCGCGATACGAGCAACCGTGCCCAAGCACTTGGGAAACCATTCATTATGTTCGAGACAAATACCGCAACCTGCGGTGGACTTCCTGGAATTTCGGATAGCTTCGGCGCGGCATTGTGGGCCATAGACTATGGCCTTACGATGGCAGCTACAAACTTCTCTGGCGCACTCCTTCACGTTGGAGGGCAGAATGTCTATTACAATGTAAGTCTTTCGTCAACTGTTCTCGGCTGCTGTAACAAAAATCCCGCTTTTACAGCCTTTCACAGGTAGAGTAGCCTGGCACAAGTAAAGGAAAAAACCACTGATCACCGTTTCCCTAAACTAGCTCCCCCTACTAACCAAACCGCTTTTAATCAGTGGACTGTCGGAGCCATCTATTATTCAGTCCTCATTGTCGCCGAGGTCTTTGGCAAATCCAACGTTTCTCAGATTGTCGACACTTCAAATAATGGAATCTACACGCCGTCTTATGCAATCTATGACAATGGCGTGCTCAGCAAAGTAGCCCTTTTGAACTTCATAGACGACTCCACTGGAGCTCACGACATAATGGGAATCATCACCGTCAACGGCGGTCAGGTGCCCTCTGAAGTTCACGTCAAGTAAGCGATTTTTTTGTCTTCTGCAAGATTGCTAATCTGACAATGTAACCCCGTCCCTCAGGTACTTTGAAGCCTCCTCGGTTTCAGTCAAGAGAAATATAACATGGGCTGGTCAGGTGAGACTACATTCATTGTGTAATCATGACTTTCTAGACCCTTTTGCTTCCCAAGACTTTTGGTAACAAATATGAAGTTGACGGCCGACTCAAAGGCGAAGTCAATATTACTAAGATTCCATGCAACCACAATCTGTGCCACATCCCTCTTAAAGCGCCTTCGTTCGCTCTCGTCTTCCTCACAGATCCCACAGCAACAACTCAAGACGCACCTGCTGCCACCTTTCAGACCACAGCATTTACGAAAACAGTCAATACCGCTACCGTTGACGCGTCACTTCTGGCTACGTCCAACGGGCAATCCGGGAAAGATCGGTCGAGATTAGGGAGTACAAGTCCAGGGTCTGTGAGTGGAGTTGAAGGTTTGCGTGCGCTTATTCCGGGGTTTTCGATGCTCCTTGTGATGATGTTTGGGGCTGGCATCGTCTTGCACGCTTAGAATTCCTCCAGATACAATATTGAGGAGGCCAGGCGTTGGAATGTCGCTCAGCCCAAGCTGTTTTCTACTATCGAATATTTACCCATGCATCGCTGTATATAATAATGTATTCTATCGTGATCTATCTCTTCGGACTACGCCTTCGAACTGCTAATAGTACCTGGTGTCCGTATTTCCTGCCTAAGAAAGTGATCATGCGGCATCCAAGTTAGATACCGAACATAACTCCGGAATGTAACTTCGTGCCAACTTCTTCGACGTTACTGCTTGACCTTGACCACCAACGCTCCGGACAACGACCAGGGGAGAGTATGACAGACTCTCAACATACCAAAAAGAAGAAGGGCCAGTCAAGGCGGGCTTTGGCAGGTCAAGCTGAAAAGGAAGAAAATGTTAGCTTCACTGGCTCAGGCTCTCAACTTCATCTATACCCCACGATTGACCTGTCACGTATAGAAAGGACGGGAGCAAGGCACAGGATTTCAAGGATTGCTCAAACTTCTTTCGGTGGTTGCGTTGCTTTCCGCGGTAGTACTTGCGCATAGGGTAAGTAAACCCACCAACAAATTCAATGCTCGATCTAACCAGAGATTACAAGCATGACCCAACTCTATTTACGGACTTTCTCGACTCATGGATTGGATTCTCCGAACATTGGGAAGGCTCTCAGCCGGGAGCTTTCACGGAAAGGTTCTCCCACCTAGCTGCTGATATACCCAAACGTGACGCTGTTGTTGCTGCATTCAAGGTATGATTTAGTTGATCCCACTCTGGTTGTGTCGTCCTCACGCGTAATGCCTAGCACGCATGGCTCTCATATGGTGCGTGTCCTGACAGTCATGACAGCCTGTTGATATGGATCTTTCGTTAATGTTAGAGAAGGACGCAATGGGCGATGATGAATACCACCCTCTCAGCCACAAGGGGTCGAACTTGACAAGCGCTGGAGGCATAGGCTACACTGTGGTAGACTCGATAGACACCATGCTTTTGATGAACCTCAACGAAGAATACGCACGCGCCAGATCATGGGTCGCGAACCACATGAGTTTTGAACGCGACGGTAACTTCAATACCTTCGAAGTACGTCCATTTGATAGATTGCTTCTCGACATAGTAATAACTGATTGGCCTGCGATGGTAGACTACGATCCGCGTACTAGGTGGGCTTCTGTCCGCATACCACCTGTCCTCAGGCGATCCCATCTATCTCGAAAAGGCGACTGAACTCGCCGACCGAATCCTCCCTGTATTCGAAACGCCCTCTGGTCTACCACAACCCATGATCAACCTGGGTAAGGGTATCGGTGTCCCAAATTCAGACTTTACAGGTCTTGTCAGCACCGCTGAGATCTCTACTCTACAACTGGAGTTCCGATACCTGAGCCACTTGACTCATGACGATGTTTACTGGAGACGAGTGGAAAATGTATGCCCCCATTTCGCCAGCTTTGAGAATAAATTGTTCATGTCCAGCAGGTCATGCGCATCATCAAGTCGGCACGCCTACCTCATGGCTTAGCATCCATCTTCATGAGGTTTGTTGCGCAGACTTTTCCTTTGCGTATCTTCACTGATCTGATTCCAGTGTTGAAGAGGGCCAATACGTCACATCTGCTATTCGCCTAGGTTCCCGCGGTGACTCTTTCTATGAATATCTGTTGTAAGTTGTGTTCCGAGAAGTACGCCGATGCTCAGCTCAAGTCTCCACCAGGAAACAATATCTACAAACTGTAAGCTTTCTCCTTGCTTACGAGGTTGGTATTGACTCAGACTCGCAAAGAATAGCTCAGAGCCCGTCTACAGCGATGTAAGCAGCAGCTCAATGGACATGTCTCTTCCTCTCTAAACCCCATCCTGTAGATGTATGACGACGCAATGTCAGCGATCCACGGACACCTCATACAAAAAAGTACCAAGGCCAGGATGACTTACACTGCAGAACTTATTCCAGAACAGCATGCTTCTGGAGAAGTGTATGCCAGCCAGCTTCACTTTCGTCGTCCACAGTCCTAAAGTATGTTTTTCGCAGCTCATGGCGTCTAACTCCCAAACAGGACCACTTGGTCTGTTTCCTCGGAGGTTCGCTCATGCTTGGAGCAACAAAGACCGGAGCTCTCGTCCACCCAGTGTCTGTCCCGCCTCGCGACAAAGAATTGTCGGTATCGGGCAAACGAGATTGGAAGACTGGCGTTGAACTTGTCAAAACATGTATGAACACGCATGATACTGCCACGTATGATTTTTCATTCGGCTACTTTCATTGCGTTCTGTGAACTTGCCATTTTATCTCTACAGAGGGCTCTCGCCCGAGATCGTCCACTTCCGAATCCCGAGCGACGGGATGGACAGCAACTCGATGGCACCTTCCGACTGGTACATCAAAGGGGCACGGTGGGTGCCGCATCTTGTTACCTTCCGCGTATACGCTGAGGCTTATCATTGTCCTGTCCAGACCGGGCGAATTTCCGCCGTACGACGCACGCTACATGCTTCGGTATGTTTCTACCTGCGAAATTCCTGCGAAATACGTGATCAACATAGTTCATTTCAGTCCCGAAACTGTGGAATCCCTCTTCCTGGCATATCGTCTGACGGGAGACCAGCTCTACAGGGACCATGGCTGGAATATCTTCCAATCTATCGAGAAACACTGTCGCATATCGTCTGGAGGTTACGCCACTATCGTCAACGTCGATGAAGTCCCCGCAAGACACGAGGATAAAATGGAGACTTTTTGGATGGTTCGATATCTTCTCCTCTTAACCTAACTATGATTTAAGATTGATAATTTGTCTGCAGAGTGAGACCTTGAAGTATCTGTACTTGCTGTTCGATGATTCGAACACTTTACCCCTGGACAGTGCGTGTACACCTCCGTTATCGATACTCTTCGATGAGTCTGACTTCCAACTTCTAGAGTTCGTGTTTAACACTGAGGTGTGTTGGTCTTCCATGGCCATATAGACATTTACTCACAGAATGCGCATTAGGCTCATCCGCTGCCAGTGTTTGAACCAACGATACGAACTGGCTTTTCGTAGACGGGAAATTTGCATATTTATAGATTATATATACCCAGCAAACAGGACGGTGGGACCGAAAAATGATGACCTTGAATCATGGGGACAAAAACAGGGGTATTTCAACCTCTCGACTGTACACTCATGAGGGTTTGCATGGATCATAAGCATAGTAGCAGGCATGTCTTACGATACAAATAACAAAGCGTGTGAGAGAAGGGCGCGACTGATTTACTCGTCATCCTCGGCATCGTCACCATCCTCCTTCTTCTGGGCGGCAGCAGCGCGCTTGCGCTTGACACGACCAGGGCCTCCTCCACCGTAGGGCGACGTGAGGGCAAAGTCAATGTGTTTTTGGGAGTCGAGACGGACAACGAAGGAAGGGACGTTAACGATCTGCTTGCCGACGCTACGAACAGAAAAGCATTGGTTCCCAGACTATGATGGATTACAGAAGACAAGTCAGACGTACCGGATGTGTCTTTGCCTGATGAGGACACGAGCATGGTGGATGCTCTTGGCCAAACCGCTCTTGAAGACCTGAGTCTGCAACCTTCTCTCCAAGAAATCCTCAACCTTGAGAGCCAACACGTAATCGAGACGCATGCGGGATTCGTCGAGCACACCGATACGGACGAGACGACGGATCAACGCGTTACCCTCGAACAGACGCTTGGGGTCCTTGACATCGAGCTTGAGGAGCTCACGGGCAGCACGACGAATTTTAGACAAAGTGAGGGCGATACGCCAGATTTCGCGCTTGTTGCGGAGACCGTACTCGCCAGCAAGCTATCGCGCACAAGGAACATGCGATATGTCAATAGACACAATGGAGCAACGCGGAAAGGGCTGACCTTGAGCTCAGCATCGAGACGAGCCGATTCGAAAGGTCGACGAGGGACCTTGTAACTGTGAAGTTAAAGGCAATGGGGCACGGCTTATCAGCACAAGTGCAACCCTCCACTTAAAAGTGGATCTTGAGGAGAAAAGCTCACGTCTTGGAGTGGTTCCGCGGGGCCCTATATGCAAATCGTTAACCTTTAGCTCATCGTTGTGCACGGCGGGGACATTACCTGGGCATTTTTTCTTGAGGAAGTCGACGACGGACTTGAGTTTACCGTTGGGCACAAATAATCGTGAGAGCCAAACGAGGGTAAACACGATTAGGCTCTCCGCCACAACTGTAAAGGACCACACCTCAGCCACTCGGCATTTTCCGGTACCCCCCGATTTGATTTCCTTGTCCCCGTCGATACCGCCAACGACCAAGCCCGACGTACGCCCAATTCTTGCTCGTTTGCTGTCCATTTCTCACAAACCATGTAGTCCTCAAGATGCCGCACTCATTCGGTTACCGCGCGCGTACGCGCCATATGTTCAAGCGGGGCTTCAAGGGTGCGATTTGACCTCGATAAACCGCTGTATCAATGCTTTAACTTTCTGGCAGAGAGCGGCCCCACCAAATTGTCCACTTTCCTCGTCAACTACTACGTCGGCGATATTGTTGACATCAAGGCCAACTCCTCGCAACAAAAGGGTATGCCCCACAAGTACTACCACGGGTTCGTTCAGCACATATCCATTTATCGAGGTAACAATGATCCTAATCCATGACCATTACAGACGAACTGGAATTGTATACAACGTTACCCCCTCTGCCGTCGGTGTCATTGTGTACAAAGTCGTTGGAAACCGCTTCATCGAGAAGCGGGTCAACCTCCGTGTTGAGCACGTTCGTCACTCAAAATGCCGACAGGAGTTCTTGGACCGGGTGAAGAGCAACCACGCAGCGCATGCGGCTGCAAAGGCGAAGGGCGGTGAGGACTTGTATCTTTGTGGAATCGGGATTTTTCTCAATGAATTCTACAGAGCGTATTAACTTGAAGCGCGTACCCCTCCAACCTCGGGAAGCACACACCGTGTCCACCGACAACAACGCCCCTCAGACCATGGTCCCTGTTCCCTACGAGACGACAATCTAGATGGGTCGACGGCGGTGCTACTATTCTTACTGTCTGGTTGTATGTTCGTTTATTGCTTTCATGCCCCATGCACAACAACAAAACATGAAAACAATATCCATGTATCAAAGCGGAAAGGAGTTGGACCACCGAACACAGGGCGAATCTCCTGATACATGTGTACTGGGACGACCTAACTGTTCAGTTGAGGGCGCATTCGATGTCCTCCTGGTTATTTGCTGGCCCGCCATGTTCCTGCAAGTGCAAGCCAGATTTGCTGCATCATTTCATATCTTACATTGAGTGTTCGGAGACACCATTTCGATTTTGCCGCTTGTGTTGGCGCTCGCGACTCAGGACATTCTACCAGTGTAACCTCGCCGCGTCGGATAACCCATTGAGCCCATCTGCTGAGGATGTCAACAAGTGGGCATGACAGATGCCATTTGAGTGCTTTCGGTATACTTTTTGTCAAAACGTAACTGCACTGGTGGTGAATCTCCATGACTTGGGAATGCCAAAGCTGATGGACACGCGTCGTCTATGACTTCTATTGGCATGTAGAATTCTCTTGCCTGAAAAGAGTCGCCTCGCTATTGGCTTGTTCATTTTTGTACGTTCCCTATGTGATCTGCTTGCACCTGCGAGCACAACGATGGAGTTATGTTGAATCGTGTCACATAAACGGCCGCCAGGCATTAGCTGGCATTTGGATAGCTATAGACTAGCTTCGAAGGTAATTCCGTTACAGCGTCATCGCTCGAGTAAACGCAATATTTGAGTGGGTCCAGTCGAATTCGCTGTTGTGAATGACATCTCCATGGCCTGATGGTCTAGTAGTATGATTCCTTGTTAGGGTGTATACCATTTCGAGGAGGTCCTGGGTTCAATTCCCAGTCAGGCCCGCTAGTCTTTTTCTCCTGCGTAGTAGAATTCGAGACGATGAACAATGTACCCTCACAGCCTGTACCCGGGTTTCCAGTTTCCAGGATACACTATCCTCTGCGCAGTCTGGACTCTGGAATCTTCTAGATTGCCATTGGCATTAGGGGCTGAAAACATTTCGGAGATCACCAAGGACCGATTAGATTTAGAGAACTCCGAGATGTGACGGCATCTCCAGAACTCCGAGTGCGAAACCGCTGTGACCGCATTTTCAGAACTCAGCCCGATACCTCCCACTTACCACCACAATGTCCGGGAAGCTAGCCTCAGGTATGCCGTAGACTATCTTGTTTCGTCAAATTTCTCAAAATCGTTCAGAATATGCCTCCTGGAAGAAACTCCAAGAGATCTACGACTCAGAGCACTCGAAGCTCGTCCTGAAGGACTTGTTCGCGCAGGATCCAGAGCGATTCTCCAAATTCTCGCGCGAATACTCCTCCAAGGATGGCCCCGATGTCACCTTCCTCCTGGACTACTCCAAGAACCTCATCACTAAACCCGTGCTTGATACACTCTTCTCGCTTGTGCGTGAGGCCGAAGTCGAGAAAGTACGAGACGAGATGTTCTCTGGCGCGCACATCAATACGTCCGAGGACCGCGCCGTCCTGCACGTTGCTCTACGTAATTTTGGAGATTTCTCCATCAAGGAGAACGGTGTCGATGAAGTCGGGAGTGTGCTCGCCCACATGAAGGAGTTCACCGAGGCCGTGCGTAACGGGGCGTGGAAGGGGTATACGGGGAAGACGATCAACACCGTCGTTAACATAGGCATCGGTGGATCCGACCTCGGCCCAGTTATGGTGACGGAGGCTCTCAAGGCATACGCGAAACGCGATCTATCTGCGCACTTTGTCTCGAACATCGATGGAACGCATCTTGCGGAGACACTGAGGGCGTGCGACCCTGAGCGCACGCTATTCATCATCGCGAGTAAGACTTTCACGACGCAGGAGACTATTACGAATGCGGAGAGTGCGCGAGACTGGTTCCTCGAGACTGCGAAAGACAAGGCTCACGTTGCGAAGCACTTTGTGGCGCTCAGCACGAACACCAAGGCTGTTACGGCGTTTGGAATCGCCGAGAGCAATATGTTCCAGTTCTGGGACTGGGTTGGCGGCAGATACAGCCTCTGGAGCGCCATCGGTCTTTCGATTGCCTTGGTTATCGGGTACAACCATTTCGAAGAGCTCTTGAAGGGTGCTCATGGCATGGATAAGCACTTCAAAGAGACGCCGATTGAGCAAAATCTGCCCGTCATCCTGGCCGTCCTTGGTATCTGGTACAACGATTTCTATGGTAGGACACGTTCTTCATCTCGATGCATATATGCTCACCCCCAGCGCTTCCCAGGTGCTCAGACCCACGCCCTCCTTCCCTACGACCAGTACCTCCACAAGTTTGCCGACTACTTCCAGCAGGTAACGAAAATTCCATCTCTACTCTACACATTCAATAATGTCTCCGTTTATATCATAGGGAGATATGGAGTCGAATGGTAAGTCCATTACGAAAGGCGGTCAACGCGTGAACTACCAAACCGGCGTAAGCTCCGCTCGACATATCCTCGTTCTCTCGTTACTGACCAAATATGGAAACAGCCAATCATCTGGGGTGCCGCAGGGACGAACGGGCAGCACTCCTTCTACCAGCTGGTACACCAAGGCACCAAGCTCATTCCTGCTGACTTCATCGCTCCCGCGACTACGCACAACCCAATTGCCCATTCCAAACATCACCGCATCCTTCTCTCAAACTTTTTCGCTCAGCCTGAGGCTCTCGCCTTCGGTAAGACAGAGGAACAGGTTAGACAAGAGGTCGGCTCTGGCGCAAGCGAGGCGCTGGTGAAGAGCAAAGTCTTTGAAGGCAACAGGCCCAGCAATTCGATCATGTTCCCGTTGATGACTCCTGCGACACTCGGAGCGCTGATCGCGCTATATGAGCACAAGATTTTCGTACAGGGAGCCGTATGGGGTATCAACTCGTTTGGTACGTTCCTGTTGTATGCTTTGCGTTCTTCTCGTACGATACTTATGTCAAACCACAGACCAAATGGGTGTGGAGCTCGGAAAAGTGCTGGCCAAGAACATCCTCGCGCAGCTTGACAAGCCCGAAGATGTCAACGGCCACGACAGCTCTGTACGTCGTCTCTAAAACTCTGATCCCTTGACACGAATCTGATTTATGCTGTGTACAGACAACCGGAGTGATCCATTACTACCAGAAATACAGGAAGGAGTGAGATATACCTGCTACAAGCATGCAAACCATGGACTGGCCATTTCGGAAGGGTCGGAAGTAAAAGGAAAGATAACCTGTACTTGTAGTTGAATTATATAGGACATCCTCAGACATTCCGCATCGCTGATTTCAGGAGATCTTGAGATTGGGAGGCGCGTCGCGCAACCTAGGTCCGATGTGTCACAGCCTGTGTCTTACGCACATGATGTGACGTTTGGTATTTGTTCATTCAACTCGTTTTGACTTGCCAGACTTTTGGAACCGGACTCAAGGGCATGGAGGACGAGGCTATGATGCAGAAAGAGGTAAGACACGTGTTCATGCCGGTATCGAGTACTTACATGATCTGAGAGAGATTAAGTGCCCAGGGTCGTGATAAGTGTCTGAGCTGTCGCCGGTTGTGAAGGTAGAATGTACGGAAGCAAGGACGATTGCGCAGGAGAGCGCTGGACGAGATGGATGCGGCTGAACGGCGAAGAGTGAGCAACCCAAGCCTCCAGACTCAAGCCAAGAGTTATCAATATCGGAACTTGAAGAAAGTTCGTCGTGCCATATGACCGTCGAAGTTTTGAGACGTTGATGTGTCGATCTTCATCAGCTGCTTCCAACGGCTTCCTAAAGCTCAGTCTAAGTCAAGGAATCATGTATTGTGCATCGATTTCCGGCAACACGTTATCGTGGCGCCCACCAGTTCAATATCGATGCAACATCCACCACGATCTAGCATACAAAATAGTGGCGAGCGTCACGGTATAGATCGTCCGACTGTCAAACCACTTTGCAACCCATGATGCCGACACAAGTCCGCAGTGGAGGCGTGACCTCATCTTCACCTTGGCTTGACATCGTGTGAGTTGCGTACCTGTTGAAAACTCCCTAGCCGATGGAAATCCGGGCTATATAAGAGGTGATCGCTGCTTACACTTTTTTCCGAGTTGAAGTATCAACATGCGTCTTTCTGCGGTCTTGGTGCCTCTGCTCTCCGTGGCTTTTGCTTTGGGTTCACCCATCTCGGATGGCGGGGTTGTCGACCTTGAGAAGAGAGCAGTCTCATCAGGTACATTTACTCAGAAGAGATGTGTGCCCCACTGATGCCAGACTGATCTAGACGTTTTTGACAATTTGAGGTTCTATTTCCAGTGTGGGTCGCACACACAATGGCTCTAGACCATAATCTTATAACTTTCAAACAGACGCGTCGTCCGCATATAATGACGTTTGCGCGAAACCCAACGGGAATACGTTGGTATTGGCAGTACGTTTCTGGTTTCTTCGTTTCATCTCCTCTTTCCTTTCTCCAGAATCATAATCGCCTCTTAAGATCAACAATGTCCTTTCTGATACCCAAGGTTTTATCGCCCGCGATGACACAAGGAAAGAGATTGTAGTATCTTTGCGAGGAAGGTGAGCGACTTCGAGGTCGTCCAACAAAGCCATGATACATATCGTAAAGTTGACTCCGGTGGTGCCTTCAGCGAATCCCTTGTTGACGCCTTAAATGACGCTCTCATCGTTTTGATCCCGTTCCTATCACCCGGTGTCTTTGCTCCACGTGAGATTTTTCCTCGCCAAAGCAGCTCGCCGGACTGACGATCTCACCTTCTCATGGGAAAGTTGGCACCACTGTTCACACTGGGTTTCTCACCTCGTGAGTCGTATGGTCATGTCAGGACGGTGGGAAGTCTCTAATGTGATCTCCCTCAGTTGGAATTCCGTGGCTCTACAGGTTATAGCCACGGTGAGAGCACAGTTGGCCCTTCATCCCGACTATACCATCATCACCACTGGACATTCTCTTGGAGGTTGGTTCTCGTCTCCCCATATCGAATGATCCCATCCTTATTTCTTTCAAGGCGCCTTGTCAAGCTTGGCTGGAATCTCTTTGAAGCAGAACTTCCCCAGCAGGTTCGAGCCAAATCAGGCTTCGCATACGAACATCGTTTCTCACCCTTCTTCCCAAGTAAACTCCGTTTATATACTTATGGCCAGCCAAGGTACGGAACATTATGCATTAGTCGTCATGCTGCACCTAAAATGTGTATTGCCATCAGAACAGGAAATGCGGTTTATGCACAGTTTGTAAACAATGCCGTCGGTCTGAATAATATTTTCCGAGGTGAGTGCACTTCCACAAACGTTCCTTGTGAACGAGTTACTGACTCAAGACTGAAGCAACCCATACTACGGACGGGTAGGCCTTTCAGTTTTCTCCATGCAATTCAACTCACCTGCGTTCAGAGTTCCTACCATTATCCCACGTGGTCTAACTTTTCTTGGCTACCTCCATCACGGTAGATACTTCTGCTACCATATTCATGATTTCCTAACTGACCGTGTTACCAGCAACCGAGTACTGGCAAAGCCCCGATCCAGCCTCTCCTGCTACCACTAAACGATGCGACGCTAGTGGCGAGGACCCTACTTGTTCAACCAGTATCCCCTCCATGGGAATCAACGATGCACATGGGCTGGTTCGTAGACCGATAGGATGTGTCCCAAAGGAAAACAAAGCTGACTATATATCTATCTCCCGCAGTACTTCAACATCCGGAGTGGAACCGCTTTCTGCACTTGATCCTTGAATATGTTCGGGTTTCTAGATTCATGTGGAAATAAATGTGTCAGTGGACAATCTGAACTCGTGGAAAAGCACGATTTTAAATGAGACGCTGAGAAGGTACGTTTCGGACCTCAGTATTTCAATACTTGTTCCACTGCTCTACGCTGCATTGATCTATTAACTCATGGTAATACTTATACTCGTGGACGTGAGTGGTTTCTTTGTTCGTCGTTGCATCTCTTCGAAGACCCCATATCATGATGATTGCTGTCATCTAGCGACTTCTGATCATTCACTAATCACCATTTACTGAGGGACTTTCCTGGCCTGATGACTTAGAGATCAACTTCACCCGAGCACCGCTCATAGTGGAACTCATCGCTACTTGGGTCCCGAGAAGCCCGTCTATATGTAACCAGTCAAAACGTTTGACAGCCTCCGATCATTATGAACCGAGGGTCGCCGACAGTATGTGTACATAGTCAATGTAGGCTGGCCGCTGACCTGCTGACGGTGTGAGGGATCAATCAATCAAGTAAGACTCAGATTAGGTTACCAAAGATTGGATGCTGAATGATATCAACCCCATTGCGAGTACGATGTGCAGATGCCGTAAGTAGTAAGAAAACGGCGCCCGCTATATGTCAATCTGCCAATTCAGGGTATTTGAGGAGGCCTTACGACGCGGAAGATGGACTAATTATAAGTGTGTCACGTAATGTGCCTCACTCACATGATGTGACGTGTGGTGACCTCTAACAAGTTGACCACGATTTCAAGAACGGAGACATCTCACTGAGCTCTTTTGTGCACGGACTTCACAGGGACCTTTATCCTCGCCCTCAGGCCTCAACGTTCAACGTTCAACAGTCGCTATTGCTGTAACTTTCGTCCCATATCGAAAGCCGGCGGTAACAACACGATGCATCAGCCAACTCCAATCAAAACGCATTACGACGGTGATGCCGACGTCTTTGACACAAGTGATACTGGGAGTTCGCCGGTGTCATAACCTCTTCTCTCTTCATTTTTGTCTGGCACCGTGTGAGAGCGATATAATTGACTAGGGTAGAGGGACTTTCTTGGCAATGTCTATATAAGACGGCTCGAAGTGTTTGCAGTTGGAGTATCACCATGCGTCTGTCTGCTGCTCTAGTGCCTCTTCTTTCTGTGGTTCTTGCTCTTGGTTCATCGATCTTATCTGATGGTAATGTCGAGCTCGAAAGCAGAGAGGTTTCCCCAGGTGCGCTTCCCCATAAGGTCTTGCAGAACTACTGTCGCTGACGCTAGACTATCCGGACGTTTTCAATGACCTACAATTCTATTGGAAGTGTTAGTAGCACACATACCTTCTGCATGAGACAGTCTTATAGCTTTCAGATAGACGCATCGTCCTCAACTGCCAGCGTTTGTGCGCGGCCCAACGGAAATACATTGGTATTGACGGTATGTTTCTGACCTCCGTTCACTCTTCCTTGCTTCGATTGGCTCCTCAGATCAATAACACTCTGTCCGACACCCAAGGCTTCATCGCACGCGATGATACAAGGAAAAAAATCGTGGTAGCTCTGAGAGGGACGTGAGTGACCTTAAAGTCACCCAAGTGGCATGTAGAGTGACATTGACCCGGGTTTTGCCTTCAGCGAGTCCGTCATCGACTTCATAAATGACATTCTCATCTTTTTAGTCCCGTTTCTGTCACCCGGTGTCTATCCTCCATGTGAGCTTTGTCCCTAAAATCCAGTTGGATCCAGACCTCATCTGCTTCGAAGTCGGCACCCTCGTTCACTCTGGGTTCCTTATCGCGTATGTCATGTCGCTATGTCAAGATAACAAGAAAATCGCTCATGTTGTGGCCGCCATCAGTTGGAACTCCGTGGCCCCCCAAGTGATAGCTATGGTGAGGGCGCAGTTGGCCACCTATCCGGACTATACCATCGTCACTACCGGAACTTCCCTCGGAGGTCAGCTCTCCTCTTCGTCTTTAATTGATCGACCCATTAGACTTATTTCGATCCAAGGCGCCTTGTCAAGCTTGGCTGGAATTTCATTGAAGCAAAACTTCCCCAACAGGTTGGTGGAATCATATGCCACTTGTGTCCACCTCACCCTTCTTTCCCAGTAAACTTCGTTTGTATACCTACGGTCAACCAAGGTACGCTGATCTATCCACCTGCTTTAGTACTTAAACGCGATACGAGTGCCGCCGCCGCAGAACAGGGAATTGGTTCTATGCCGACTTCGTGAATAGGGTCGTTGGCGTGGATAATATTTTCCGTGGTGAGTGAGCAGTCGGCGCATGAGTGTGCCATGTGAGTAAAGCACTGATCCAAATGCGAAGCGGTCCATACCAATGACGGGTAGGCGCATATCCTCTCTCCGAGCCCTTATGTAGCTCAATCACATTTGTTATGCAGAGTCCCTACCTTTTTCCCCCGTGGCCTAACCCCTCTTGGCTACTTCCATCACGGTAGAGACTTTGGTTATATCGCGCATCTCTTTGTACCTGACATCATTGCCAGCAACTGAGTACTGGGAGGTCTCTGATCCAGCCACCGCCGCGACTACTAAGCAATGCAATGGTGGCGAGGACCCCACTTGTTCAGCCAGTATCCCCTCGATGGGGATCAATGCGGCCCATGGACTAGTTAGTAAATCAACATATCTCCAAATCATTATGGAACTGACTTGTCCATTCATATTTGTTGCAGTACTTCGGTATTCCAGCTGGAACACAATTCTGCACTTAGCTTTTGATGTCATGCATATCTGTTTCTGGTTATAGGATAGGCCTTTGTGTAGGTAAACGAATGACTTGATAGCTTGCAATCGCAGCAATATTATAAGTGAGGCTCAGTATAGTGTAGCCTCCCTACTGTTCTTTGTCGGATCTATACTAATGTCCCTGTTAGCGAATGAAGTTGTGGAAACACTAGACAGTGATGGTTCTTTCTACTGTGTCATCGAGGTATATGAAGGCTCGATATCATGATCGATGGTGTCCGGGCCAGCATCCCGACTCGGCTGAGGGTGCATTATGATCACTGCATAGGTATCAACGCACACCACATGACGCGTCAGTGATTCTTGGGCGCGTTCCGAGTCGAAAGGTCGACACTAAAATCGGTATTGCAGTACTTCAACATATTGATTGGAACTAGTTTCTGCCGTTGACTCTTCAACCAATTTATATGATATCGTCTGGAAGAATAAATGAAACGGAATACATGCGCAATAGAAGTAGTCAGGAATGTCCGAGGTACATGGTGTAAAGAAGCGTTAACAGAGAAGTGGATACCATGTATGATTTCGAGCTAGTGACAAGGTTGTGTCGCGGTAGTAGTACTTGTTCCATCGGCGTGTCCGTTAGCTTGTCCGTTAGCATGCCCATTAGGGAAGGCAGGAACGCTCCGTGCGTCAACAATACCGGGGACATCCATGCTAGGGTTCATTTTGAAGAATGAGTTGGGTTTGAACGACACGTTGAGATGCTCAACCGGCATGCTGAAAGAATAAGTGAATTAAGTGAAACTGCCAATGGTGAACGGACAGATTGACGTACACAGGCCAATCCTCGGGTCTGGGAATATGCGTTGTACCTGAGAGAGCGCCGCGTCAGATGCCATCCAGATTCCTAAATCGAGATCTCGCCAGATCCACTCACCAACGGTCAAATACAAGAGAATGTCGTCCTTCTCGATATTCTGCTTGCCTTTCACCCACGTGCCAACCGAATCCTTCGGCTCCTCTCTTGTCTGCGGGACGTATTTCCCAGCCGGCCACATCCGCCCACCCTTGTCGCCTTCTACGTCGCGACACACCCACAGCGCATTCGTCACAAAGGCCGCGCGTTTCGCCGCCCAGCTGTCCAGCCGCGCCATCATAGGAGTCGCACCTCCCTTCATCCCAATGGTATATCCAACATCCTTGCCGCTGCTATGATGCTTCCTGGCCGGGTTCACGATCTTCCAGCGCCGCTCCTTCTCATAGTCGTATGGGCGTGCTGTCTCCGTCTTGAGAACCGTTTCTTGCGATATGAAGGCATTTCCGGCGAAATTCTGTGCGGAGCCCGTTGGCGCATCGGGCAGGGCAATGATATCGGACTCCACGACTGAATTCTGGAGGCCATCGACCATGGGGTCCACCCGGATGGAGAAAAGATGCTGGTGGTTCTGCGCATTGATGCCGGGTGCGACGTGGACCCCGTACGGACTAGGCTCGTCCTTTTGGGCAACGTACACCTGTAAGATTCCGGTGAGACGGACCTCAAACTCGATGCTTCCATCTTGGTAGAAATAGTAATTCCAGATATATTCTGGGTTAATTGGTCGGTATGAGAGAGCGCAGGATGACGGAAGTATCGCTTAGTCACGTACCGTAATTCGCCAAGGTACAAACCATGCTGACGACCAGTCGGCGACGACGAACGGTCTGCGAACGCCCATTGGGGCGGTAGTCTGTATGTTTCCAGAGAACACCGTCATCCTCTTCGTGAATGCATATGACGTTCTTGATGATCATAGCGCTTCCACTATGGGTGACATATGCGCCAGGCTTTATGAATTTGTGAGTGAGTTGCGATTGAACGTGCTCGGCTGGGGCTTACAAGATAGTGGATTTGGCCGAGACAGTCGCATCCCAAAGAAAGCTCGTTCGCCATGGTACCCATACCATATTCGCCCCTATATTAGAGAGATCAAAGTGATATCATCGTGCGATCCAGTGATGACTTACGAGTCGAAGGCAAACTTCCTTGGATGTGGGTATTCGGGGGCACCATAAGGGACAACCATCTCCGCGAGCGAAAGACGGTAAATGATAGGCCTCACTTCCCCATGATCGTTGTAGGTAATGGTAGACAACGCGATGCCTTCTCTCTGGGTAAATGCTGTACACAAGTCAGTTAAAGGATAGGCTGGAGCTGGTTATGGACAGATTACCGATATGCATCTTCCAATTCTGCCACTCCAGCTCATGTCCGTTGACTTTGAAGCTGACGCCCTCGGGTTGGACGACATGAAGGGGTTTAAGGTCGTCGCGAGGTTTGTATTCCTTATCGTCCTTCTCCATGAGATCAGGAAGGAAGTTATATGGCGTGAGTGGGGGAGCGATACGCTCCCTTCCTGAAGCATCCAGGGAATTTTCGGACACCGGAGAGGGGTGGGTGGTCGGTACGGAAAGAACAGGCCCTTTCGGAGTAGCCTTATATGAGGGAGGGAAATCTGGAGGTTGCATGAGACTTGTAACGAGGTCGGATCATAGCTGAATGTACCAATATGAAGAACTTCCTCGGTATTCGCGTCAATGATAGGTACGAAGTCCTTTATCAGGCGCTAAGCATTTACAACTGGCAGCCATCAATTGGAACATACCATCGGATGAGCGTACAAGTTGTCATGCTCAGAAAACCTGGCAAAGACCAAAGCTTGCTGTACCCTACGGTGTTGCGGGAACCGTTCGTCATAGCCAATGGACCACCCATCGCAGAAAATTTGTTCTGGAGCGACCCCTGCATATGTACGTTAGTGTCCAGCCCCTATAGTAACAGGACTGATTGGACTGACCGACATCCGCTGCCAATTTCTGGACTATAGGATCATTCTTCACAACCTTTTCGGCGTCTATGAGCTCTTCAACCGAGATTTGCGAGTGAAGCTCCGCGGGCAGCTGCTCCAATGTATCTACCGACCACTTTAAATTTCGATATGACGCAATGGTGTTATACGAGCGTCTATCAAACGAAACCCAACATTATGGCAGGAAGTGTCAAGTACACTACTGTTTCACTCACCCATTGATGACGTCTATAAACTAAGGAAGCACAAATGGACATGTCAGATTCATACGCCTCCTATTGACGGAGGACTGCACGTACGTCAATTTCTGCCCGACGAATGATGGGTGTGGGCGGCTCTGGTTTGGCTCTAGGGCTCAAGGGTATGCCCAAGTGCGCTAGAACAACCTTCTTAGGTGGAGGTAAAAGATACAATGTGATGAATTTGATCGCTTTAACATCGGTCTTTTCTGCTATGTAGTGGCGGATTGCGAGAGATACCGCGGCGATCTGCAACTGTAGTTAGGTGCCTGACGGTGAAAGAGCGCACATGATGATCTTTGCGCACCTCGTCTGGAGTCAAAGGGTCTAAAGGATGCTTGAATGCGACAGGTACATTCTTGGAGGTCTCCTGGATGGTGGTGGCAGTACCTGGCACGGAATCGGGAGACATATGGGCCCGGGAGGGAGTTAGGCTATTGGCTCTATTTCCGGCCTGTACTTATAGCGCCTAAGAGGCGCTTGGGGGTCACCGGATAGTCTCCTTGTCAATGTCAAACTTCCATCCTCCGGCTTATCAGGTGATCCACCGTTATCATCGAATGAGTAAGCGGTATCAAGATTAAGCAGTAGGGGCTCTGATTTTCATTGGGCAGGGTTGAGTACAGGCATCCTTAGACGAAGAGTTGGTGCAGGAAGAGATAGGGAAGGGGGATAGGCCGGTAGTTGAAAAGATAACAGGGCTTACTCGCGGCTCATATATCTTTCGACCGCTAGCTGAGATAAGGATTCATTGAGGGAACCCTGCAGTTGTTCATCAAAGCTCACTGGGAAAAGAAGGATGGAGTGCTTTTAATGCGGGCATGAGATGATAATCTGGGAGAGGCTCGGCGACGATGCGTCCGTACGCGTCAACAGTACCCAGCGAGTTCCGGCCGTGACGTAAGCACTCGATTTGCCCTTGTTTCGATTCGAGGCCCTCGGCCCTTTTGCTTCCTGCAAGTTCACTCCAAGTTCTACATAACCTCCCCCAGTTTTGGCCCATCAGCACTTGGAACCCAAATCCTTGTCTGCAGTGATGTGCCCCATTGCCGTCTAGCCAACTATCCGTAGATACGTGGCTCAGTCGCCTCTTCCACGAAATGTTAATCCGCATTATCCACTCGTAATACGTACTGCCAGGTGAGCACCAATAAACATACTCAAGTTCGGTCTACGAGTATAACAAAGTGTCGGTCAGCAGCGTGTTTCTCATCTTAACATCGGTTTTTACCCTTTTGCCGCTCCAAAGTTCTCCGAGGACCAAAGCTTAGTTGGCCAGGCCATATATAATATCAGGTAACAAACATGACGTTGGGACTATACCCGCCGGTCGGCGTGCCGACGTACCACATGTTCTGCCATGGCATGGGAGCTTGAAAGCATCAGCGATCCTCAGCGATCCTTCGGTCAAAGGCTTAGAAAGGCAACACATATCAAACTCTCTCCTGAACGGCGGCAAAAATTGATCGAATCATATCAGCAATGAAACAGCAAAAGAATCACGATTCCACCTTTTAACCTAATGCCCCCTTCTCTTAACACCTCCAGGTCGCGGTGATTTAGTGAAGCGTCTCATGTTGGCCATTCTACTTCTCGCGGTAGTAGTGCCATGCGCCTACTCACTAGGAGTTCGTACATCAGGCAATTTCTGCTTCCTACTGCTCTCTGAATGTTGGTCCTTAGGTGATCGCTCCTCTTTACTATGATCCTGGTGGAGGTTGTTCTCGCTGGTCCCCGATCTCTTCTGCGTGCGTTGGCTTCTTTGCGCCCCACTGAATGTCCTGAAGCTCGTCTTTACAGCATCTCTGCCCACCCAGGAACGCCCTTCTACCTGGTCGTTAACCCCAGTGACGGTCCTGGTTCAGTTGGTTCCCAGCCTGATCAGTCCTACGACGAGTGTATCCCAAGCTTGCGTCCATCCAGTAATCCCAACACCGTCGTGTTAGGATTCGTTAAGATTCGTAAGTAGGTTTTTCCTTTATCGCGCATCGTCTTGACGACATTTTCACAAGTAGCATCAAAGTCCTCCTCTGCAATTCTGGCAGAGATCAATACCTACGCTGGCTGGAGCAGCTCCTCACGCCCCACAGGCATCTATTTCGATGGTACTAGTGCCTCTACCGGCACCCAGTACAAGACCTATGTTTCGCATGCGAAGGATAAGGGCTTCAATTTCGTGCGTTTTCTTCTGAGCTCGTCCAGATTTGTGTTCGGCATTAACTCAAATAGCAGATTATTTTGGACCCCGGTGATACACCAAATTCGGACTTCTACTCATTAGCGGATATCGTCAACACATACGAAGACCGCTATTCTGACTTCAGGACCGCGGATTTGATTATTTCTGCATCAGCTCCCGCGTCGAAGCAATCCGTCATCTTGTCCGAGGCCCCGCAAAGTGGATCGTATAATGCGAAGATTTCGCAACTTGCATCGGTTGGGGTGGCGGCCGTGTACATAACAGACCTTTCAAACGACGAGTCAGGGATCCCACAACAATGGTCTGCATTTGTCAATGAGGTTGCTGCAGTCGGCGGGGTGAGTTGCCTGTTCCAGTTTATGACATTGCGTCTCACGCATTGTAATATCACCTACATCACCCTCATCACCTTCCCAGGTTAGCAGTTTCACTCTCCTTCAACTCAATAGATTAGATTGACCTATCGTCTCAGACTTCTCCTGCCACAAGCACCGCTTCGGGAACCGCAACACCGCAATCAAGCGGCACCACAGACACCCCAAACCCATCGGTATGGTCTTCATTTCAATATCTCTGCCCAACTTCCTCTTAACATTTGGCCTCACTGTCATCGTCTTCAACTACCCAGGTGAGCCATCTTTCTGAGTGAAACGCGAATGCTGGACTCATAATGAATTTTTATCCTCAGACCTCATCGCCTACATCTGATGCAGCATCGAAGCCCCCCTCCCCCGTAGGCCCCATCGTCGGTGGCATTCTGGGTGCAGTGATTGCGATCCTGGCTCTCATGTTTTATATTATGTGGAGACGCCGAAGACGGTTGTCCCGAACCAGTACGTTCTTCACCCATCCCACATTGGCCCAGTGATCTCAACAGGCCAATCGATTAGAAGAGGCCCCGCTCGATCCATTCACTTTTAGGCAACAACCCACACTCATTCAACTCGTCGAGAAATTACCCCTTGATAGCGCGCGCACCGTATCAGATGCCGGAACGAATCCTTTTACGACGCAACCGTCGCCAACTTCCACAAACCCCTCATCCCCACACTCCCCATCGTCCGCGAGTAATTATGGCGGGGGTGCCGGAATTCCATCGGAAAAGCGATCTCCTACCACCGCTAGAGTATCCAACCGGGCTTCGACTCGTACGGGCACAAGTGCAGGGGCGTCGCAGAGACTCTCGTTAGATCCTCCGCCGGCGTACTGGGCACCGTCGACGGACTCTGTCTAGCCGAAGTAGTGGGAAGGGCGTTGTTCATGGGGTTGTAAACTGCATATTTGCCCCTTTTTTTCTTCTACGCTCTGGAGCCTTTGTACATAGATAATTCTGGCTGGCACATCTCTCATTGTTGTATTCAAACGCCTTATACCCACTCCTAATATCTTGAATATACTCTCCCCTCAAGTAACCAGGTCTCCCATTCAAGGCGTTTATCATGCGGGTATAAGCAGCCCAGAACAGCCCAGAACTGAAGGTGAGCTGGAGAACAAGGCGACTTGAAACTGATGCGCCCATGATTACATCTGTTGATAACGGAGACAGAGCCCGGAAATTTCTCATCTATAACCTCCTTCTCATCTTATCTTGCTAGGTGTCATGGACGAAGATTTCGACATCGAGTCCCTAGTGCACCTTGAACAAACGTCGGCATAGGATCTGACCTCCACCTCCGCACGAGCCGTCTAAACTTCTCTATAGGTTCTATGAAACAGGCTTCGAGGACGGATTCGCACACGGCCGGATACATGGCCTCATCGAAGGGCGCTCCTTGGGCCGAGCAAAGGGATTCGAGATGTGGGAAGAGCTTGGCTTTTATGAAGGCTTTGCGCTGATGTGGATGTCGATATACGAGAAGCAGGCACGGAGCGACGAGTGTGTAGCCCTTCACCTCCAGTCCCGTGAATAGTCCTGATCTGACCATCGTACACAGTCGCGCGACAAATCACACGCGGCGGCTTCTAGAAATGATTGCGCAGTTTCCACGAGTAAACCCGTCTGCCACAGACGAGATGGACATTCCTAAACTGTTCCGGCAAATTCGATCACGGTATAAGGCGCTGTGCTCGACGCTTGGTGTTCGTCCAAGCCTTCGTTATTCCGATAGATCTCAGGATCGCGATGAAATGGCCGATGCGAATGTCGCAGAACCAGTTACGCAGCCGACAGAGGAGACGGTCTGGAAAGTCGAAAAAGGCGCGCCAAGAGCTGTGAATGGTCATTCATTCGACTTTTGAAACTACTCCTACTCCTCGGAATTCAGGAGATCCCTGCGCTGCAGTACCTTAGGCATGCTCCCGAGTTGATCATATGTATGTCGAGCACCTAGCAGGAAGTATCGGCCCTTTCTGACTCACCAATGGTAGATACCCATGTGGTCCACCTCAGCAAGTAGCGTTATAGGAATCAAAGCAACCATCCAACTACGTATATATCCCCATTATCTAACCATATAAAATTCCAGGAAATGAGGACATAATAAGAGAGCATGAGTGCGAAAGAAAAGCAGTGGCAGCAACGAGACAGAATATTACAGTATTGCGATGAGGCCTTTCTCTGAGAGGCCGATTAACGTTAGATAGTCGAGGTCTATGTGTAAAGATCCGTGATGAGTGAGTGCCGAGTATGAGTATGGTAAACTGGATGCTATGGTCGTGAGGAATCATTGTTTAAGGTCGTGAAGATGCTGCCCAGGGGGAAGGAGTGTCCGCAGGAGAAGGTAACAAGGAGTAACGTTTTACACTATGGATGGAAGGCAGGTGGCTGGTATCGGCTTCGGGACAAGGGCCGCATAGAAGGAGGGATGACGGGTGATTGATATGGCGATGTATATGGTTGCGCATATGGCGATGGTGGATACGGAGATGGTGGATACGGCGATGGGGTCTGGTTGTAGCCGGAGAGGTTGGAGAGGGATACCATAGGCGATTGATTCGCCGCTGCCATCCTGTATTGCGGTATAACGGGGTGATGACGTGGTTCGGAGAGGGTGCGGGTCATACGGTAAGGATCTGGGAGCATGGGGATAACCGGAGAGTTCTCCCAGTCCTCCTCTTCGGAGGACTCCTCGCCTTTTTGAGACGACGACCTTGCTGGATGGGTGGAGTATGTGATGCCGTTGTCTCGGGCTAGGGGGCCATCCCACAACGACACTCGGCTTGGAGTCGTCCGGGCTGAGGTTCGCGAAACTTGCCTTTCGAGTCTATATGGCGACGGAGTCGAATTAGGGAGGGTAGTGCGGCAACAGAAGTTATCAGGGCTCACCCATGCCAGGTACGGGTATCTTTGTCCGTTCTATCGTCCAGCAAAACAATCAAGAATTCTGGTGGTGTCTCCTTGTCTTTGTGCTTGCTTCGACGGCTCTCTACTGAAGCAGTGCTAGCCGCGGATGATTCCTTCGAATGTGAGGATCTAAAGCAGATAAGCACAGAAAAGGAATATATCTATTCAACGGACTTACCGTACGCTATGGCGGCTGCTTGCCCTTACGACCTCAGGAGTAAGGAACTTCTGTGTGGGTGCTGGACGAGGAGTCAGGCACCGCAAGTAAGCACGAACAAAACGGCTCACGCTTTACTTCAGCTTCAGCGATAGAAGGAAGAGCAATGCCAGGCGCAGGCTGCGCTATGTTTGTGTTTGATAGTTCCTGCACGACGATATCTAATAAAATTGCGTGTTCAGCAATCAGCGCCTAAGCGACGCGGAATCAAGGTACCTGAAGACATCCTAAATGCGGAGGTTAGTATAAGCAACATGAAAGTATGCAATGATCACGAACATTGAGAGCCTGTCAGGGTTTGTGACCCTTAGAGGAACTAGAATGCACGTGCGTCAGTGTTTGAAATAAAGGAGGCTATGTAAAGCAGACGCACGTCGATGGGCGAGAGGCACACCCCTGATCATACTGAGGAAGGGGAGGGACATGACGCTGTCAGTAGCCGATCTTAATAATGGCAGACGTATTAGAATCCTCTCGGGATTTAGTTTACGATACAGGAACGTACGGTGGTGGAGGATGCGAGGGAGAAGAAGGAGAGGCAGGGGCATCAACTTTTAGTTCTATCACCAAAGTCAGATCAACCTATAAGACAACCCAGAGGACATACGAGGAGGAGGGGCTATTATGTTTGGTGGGCGCGCTTTCGTTGTGGCGGGTTCTTCAGAGTCTTCCTTGGACCTTGCAGATTTGCCAGACTCTGCTCCGCTCGTGGCGGCGCCGTAAATGCTGTGATGGCATATCAGTTTTATAAGTGTAGCCAACAGTGCAGGACCTACGTGACTCGTTTAAATTCTTTGTCCAGCACCCTCGCTGCCTTTCGAAACTGAGAGTCCAAGTACTTGAGTCTGCGCTCTGTGGAAAAGATGAGGGTCTGTCATCAGTAGATGGATGCAAGGCTCAATGACCTGTCAGATCTTTGGCGCTCTGTAACATGGCGGATGAGATTCACGAATCAAGGAGAAGATAGCGAACGCACCGTCCTGCCGCGCCATGTCGTGTAGTAGTGGACAAGTCTCCTTCCAGCATCCCGCATTGTGACAGCGAAAACCACTGATGGCCGCAGCTCCTCGCCACTCGTACTGCTCTCCTTAGAAGCCACAATCTCTGCAGCACTCTTCCCCCTGCATGCCCACGATGAACGTTCGTCCAAGTTACGGAATGTAACTTAGAAACATACCCCAAGAACTTCTTGTAAAACGTCACGGCTTCTGAGCCCGTGATGATCCTGAACTTCTTTCCAAATTCCTCGTAGATTTCCGAGGAGCTTCGTTTCGCCATGTCCTCCAGGAACTCGGGCGAACACCGTGACCGTCGACATGGGTCGCCGACCATGACTGCTAGCGTTTCCGCAGGAACTTCGGGTCGTGGTGAGCCAGTCTTCACATCCGGGCCAAGCTCGATGTCCACCGTCTTTACGACCAGCTTCTCGACGACATCCGGAGTCTTCGATCGTTCCCGTGAGCGGTGTCTTCGTGGCTGATCGTGCTTGGCTGACTTTCTCGATCTTGCGGAGGTATGGGACGCGGCGACGGAGGGCATAGGGAGTGGTGGAGAGGGTGATTTAGACAAAAGAGGGTGTGAAGGGTCTCTTAAGAGGGTAAGGGTCCGGCGAGCTGGGTTGGCTATCTAGCCTTGATCGATGTTCGCCTCGCGGACACCGCAAGGCAGGTGAAGGGGTGAAAGGTGGGCAAAGATGCCAATGCGCCACCGCTGTGGTCGCGGAGTCCCTTGGGACTTTTAGGCCACGGTCGCTTCATGACGCCGGTCACTTTTTCCGAAAGGGTTTATCACCATTCATCACTCAGATAGATTGGATCCTATCACGATGCCAACCAAGCCGATCCTTTGTTTTATCGACTCGCATCACAGGGATCCATACGGGCATCCAAGGAGATCCAGGGTATTGTGTAAGGTGCAAACGAGAGTGTAAGTAGGCTCGTAGGGTATGGAAAGTAACAATCGTCGAACGTGAATATGACAAAAAGTCCATGGCAAAGTGACCAAGGAAGAGCACTCCGTGCCAAAACACTGGAGGAATTATCGCCCTTGATTTGCATAAAAAGCAAATGACCGATGAAAGGCCGGGGTATTCATGAGAAGGTATGTACCAGAAAGCATGAAATGCGGTCATAGAGTCTGTCGTGAAGATCATACCTGAGGACATGTCAGATGGCAGCGCTGGACAAGCCCGAGAAAATGCTCACCAAGCTTAGTTCCAAAGTCCAAACCCGACGCGCCCAAAGCTTCACGGTCTTGGCTGGCGCTTCACCAGAAGCCGGTAGCTCGACATCAATACCATCCCACCAACATTTCCGCTACGATACTTGTAAGTAAGCATGAGTTGCGAACACCACAAATAACTCACAGCAGGCTTTCTCCAGAACAACAAAAGCTTTTGGGCAGTCGCCATTTGAGGATAGTCGACTTCTACGGGCTTCTCCCCATTAGGATGGTGAACAATCCCAGTCTTGAGCAGCACAAGCGCGATTGACGATATGCAGCACCGCGATGGCTCTAATGCGCGGAAACCCCACTCGTCATCACGGTCGAACCCACTAAGTTTCAAAGGCGTAAGCGCGACTTCTACTCACATTTTAACGCGACTCACCTCATACACAACATATCTATAAGGTGCTGTTCAGCAACGTTGTTTTCCTTGTTCACATTCCGCTGAAGTGCCGTGAAAATATTCCGCTTCTCCATAAGGTAGTCTCCCGACCGTCGCTTGATGTCGATGAGCGTGTCATTCGCTAGGCCATTCTGGTCCGTGGCAGCATCCCCATCCTTAGGGGGTATTGAGAAGTATTCAAGTTCTTCACGGAGAACGATGATAGCCTGCTTCGACAGAAGAGGATTTTGTGATGCTGCCGGTCCAAAGTCGTTCTGCGGCCCGTCCAGCAGATGCTGTTGTGCAGCGAAAAGCCCGGGTGATGTACCAGTGCCATAGAAGGTCTCTGAGGCAGTTCGGAAGAACGTTAGGACATATTGGAAGCAGTCTGGGTCAAACTGCAGAAAATGGTTATTTATGAAATATATATTGCCACCTGACAGTCGACATGATGCACGTTACTCACGTCGACGCCATACACCTCCTCATCCTCCTCATTGTCCCCACCGTCAGAGAGAGCTACACTTTGGCGACTGAGAACGAGTCCATTAGGGAACAGACATAGAAGAACGGATTCGGGCAAATTCATGATCGTTTCCCGGTCAACTTCGAAACGCCTGCCACGCAGGTCCAGGAACAGCCTAGTAAGCAGCTGCGGTTGCAGGTTGGAATGCGCAGGCACTGCATGCTGCGATACCTGCGTGATTGGTGAAGAGGAGATGTTGAGGGCCGCCATGTCGAGGTGACCGTTGAAACCTGGGGAACGTTGCGGACTCGTGTCGCGGTACTCGGAGGAACCAAACAAATCATAATCTCCTTTCTTTCAGACCACGATAATTCCATTTTTGAAATCTTTCCAAGGCTGGCCTGAGTTTATCCTTAGTAGTACCGCATGGCAGGCGCTACAGCCATGAGCTCAGTAGTGACTGTCAGGATCTGAAGTCAACACTTTGGTATGAGCATGCTGGTGAGCTATTTCAAAATTGGTCCCTTCCTTGGCATAGTATAACAATCTGTCAGGGAGAAACGTAGATATTGTCAACGCGTCCTTCAGTATGTGGAAGGAATAATACGACTATTGCGTAGACCATATCTCCCCAGGTCGGGTCGATGTGGTCCAGACGATGGCTTCTGACCACAACAGTGTCGTATAACACCTGCATGATTCGTTTCTTCCTCGGTCTCGGATTCAGAGCCTAGAGCCAACACTATCGTGCGGTTGGGTGGAACCAAGTCTTCGCAGGCAGCGCGTTCCAGAAACTTCCCTCAACACATCGGACCGTCGATATACAAAGTCATCGCCCCACTTCTTTCTTCGCTTTCATGTTGACCTTTCAAATGATGCCGACAGTTCTGGAGAAATAGTGTTACTTCGGCCGCGGCCCTGGAGTCATCTTAAAACAAGAGTTTCAGATGATGGAGGCATGTTCTCCCGGAGTCATCGCTTGGGTATGTGGCTCCATCTTTTCTTTGTGAAGGAACTTGACATTACATCACGCCACATCAGTCGAAGCTGCTACCTAAAATAACTTCGCCTTCAACTCTATGTTTCCCGATCATTCGGACCGCACAGTACAGAATACGTCCCGACAAACGCGCTCGCGATACAACAAAACCGCTTTTGGTACCGTCACAATGGCACATAGTCCATTCTAGGCTGGTGGTAGAGCCGGCCCTGATATGCAGAGTTTCTAGACCTCGGGTTGCTTCACGTGTTTCGGAAACCGCGCTTCGAGAACCCATTGAACCTCTTCAGGTTCGATGCACAGCCTGTCTTTGAATTGTTTCTATCAGGTGCCTACCATTTCGACAGAATCAATGAGAGGCCATACTACAATCTGATGAATGCTCAAGCCACCGACGCCATCCATCAATTTCTTAGTTCCAACTTTGGTTAGTATGTTTTGTAGGATTTGCAGACATCTTCAGTGTTGAGGGTAGCATCGCCTTCAATCAACTCCGGACCTTATTAAAGCTCTGAACGATTGCTCCTAACGCGTGTTACCATCTTAAAACCCCATATCACATAGGTTCTATGACTCCAGAGGAAAGAGGCCTCCTTCGGGAACTAGCCTCATCTATCTTCTCCGGTCTTGCAGGTCTAACTGCCATAATCCTGGTCTATGGTACGGATGGGATTCCGTATTTTGGTGCCACTGACCTTTGACTGAGGCTATCTTTATTTTTCATTCAGGGAACTTCATTTTGCTTTTGTCTATCACGATACGTTCAGCGATGTGCGCGACATATTCCCTTTCCACTTGTTTGATGCTCTAATCGATGATGCAGAAGACGAGGTCTTACAACGCGTCCGAAACAGGGATTATTTGTAGCGTCAATTCTTGGTTTCCTCGCCGCGAGCGTATATTGTTCATTGGCGTGGACATATCTCCCTGAGCTGATCCGAGGAACCCTCATGGAGGCAAAGCTTGATTTGGTCAAGAAGCGAAGCTTGTTTAATGGGCATTATAAGCTCAATATCGCAAATTCATGGTTGTCGGCGCTTCTGGTACGTGTCTATTTCTTTATGAACTTCGACAGGAGTTTGACGTATTGTTCTATACAATTAGCCGGTCTTTAATGACTCTTTCGTGACTTGGCGCGGTTGGGTACTTTTCCCAGATCGACGAAGGGCCCTTATCTCCGCTGTGATCTTATGTCTAGCTGCATTCGGTGGGCCCAAAGATTTCCTCCCTGTCACCATCTCACTTAACTTCCCCCTTGCGATGACTAGCTGCGGAGCTCACGGTGCTTGTGTTGATAAGCTCGAACTTTGCTGTATATTCGGCAATGATTGAAAATCAAGCTGGTTTGGCGTGGTATCTCAGTAGCGTAGGGCCAAGTCTGTCACTGGCAGCCAATGTGGTCGCCACATATATCATTGCTCACGGGCTATGGTCAGTCAAAAAAAAGTTACTATGTCCTTTATTTTATCGTATCGACACAGGAGGCATCGAAAATTCCTCGTAAGCCATCTCAACCAGCGGCAGTGTCGAGAATTCCGAATCCAGAAAATCTTGGGCCTCTTAGTGGACTCTGGATTAGTCTATTGTGGGTTGCAGGTGCGTAAGATCCCCCGGATCTGCATGACACATACACAGATTTATATTGCCCATTGACAATTGCAGGTAATAGTACTGATCTTATGTTTTGTGGATTCTGGGGATTTCCGCCTTCATCTATCTCTAGACATAATCACGCAGGCATTCGCTTTTTTTCTCGTCGAGGTGGGGGTAAGTACCTCGAATTCCTTCCCAGCATATTCAGGAGAGCTGTTAACTTCGGTCTAGGCCATGTACCCGACTCTGGTTGGGTTCCTCGTAAGGCAGCAGGGCTCGTTCATGGAGACATATGGATCCGAGGACCATGGGGCGCATGTGGAATAATGTCGCGCTATCAACAATTGTCTTCCTCATGCCTAAGTAGTACTGCCGACATGGTGGAAATCTTACATTCCCGCTGTGATTTGCTTTGCTCAATTCAATGAGAATAAAACTCAGGACTGGACATAAGGAAATGTACCCGTTATGGCAAGCAAGATATTTGTAGCAGCTGACTTGGTGGTATCGCAGGTACCAATTTTAAATATGTCTTTGCTAGTATATCGGTTAGTACACGCGCTTGTCACTCCACTGATCCCGTGCCTGATACGCGCGAAAGCTGGGTTCGACTCCCAGGCAGAGAGTTATTTTTTCTCGCCTGACCTGGGTATTTCAATTTCCATTTCAACACGCACCACTGCTCGTTACTCCATCTTTCTACATGGTAGAATTGCCGCAAGATGGTACAATTTTCTCCAGCGCAGGCGCCTCGTCCGCAACATTATCAGGACCTTGGGGACTACACTTTGCGGTGGTGGAATATTACGCTAGCGCTCGGAGTCTCTATCCTTTTCTTCTGATATGTGCTCTCAAGTGGTCCGACATTTCTGCAAGGTTTCAGCCAGGCCGGTCCGAGTCCAAGCCTGATCGTCATGCCACGACCTTGAGCCGCTGACTTCCAAAAGAGAACCAGGGAGGGGCTGGGGAGAGAGCCGCCGCAAGATGGGTGATTCATGAGTTATGTCAGAACAGAAGGTTTTAATGAGCGAGGCGCCGGCATGTCCTTCCACTGGCAGGCTCATCTGCTGGGCAAGGCATTGGTATTCTAAACCTACCCGAAAAATGTTAATAGCAGCCGTCCGAGTTGCTCATATTACTGGCATCCAATTGGTCAAACATGTCTTTGCTAGTATATCGGTTAGTACACGCGCTTGTCATGAATCTTCTGTATGTTCTCATGCGCGCGAAAGCTGGGTTCGACTCCCAGGCAGAGAGTCATTTTTTTCGCCCCACCTTGATATTCTCTACGCACGACCGCTCGTCGCTCGGATCCATATTTCCAAATTCCAGGGCAATCGTGCCATAATGGAAGTGCTGCAAGGTGGTACATCAGAGGCCTTGCCAGCATTATCTGGGATTTGGAGACTATATTTCACTGCGGCGGCGCCCCAGCGCTCGGAGTCTCTGCTTTCTGTCCAAGCCTCCGAAGTAACGACACTTCGCCGTTCGGCCAGGCTTCAATCCGGCCGGTCCTAAAGACATTGTCATGCCCCTGAATATGACGAGCCGCTGCGGTTGAACTCCGAAACTTCGAGAAGAGGACATCCGTGACATAGGGACGCGCCACGGGATGATGGGTACATCATCACCACGTATCCATCGAAGCTGCTCCCTGGGTCCAAGGGAATGTGGTGACCATTCAGATAGTGCTAAAATCACCTTGCTGCTTGCTGAGAGTAGTGAACTTGAACAATATGATAGATTTTCGGTCGGAATAGGCTGTAATGGATATCGACCACTTGGGTACGGTAGAAGGTCCTTATCTCATGCCATCGTGGCGTAACGGTAGCGCATTGCTTTCCTATACTCATTCGAGGTGCGAGGCAAAGGTTGTGGGTTCGAACCCCATCGATGGTTAGTCACCAGAGTGCCCCTGCAAGTTGATCGGGGCCAGGAACGCGGCAGACAGCCTTTTTGGAGCCGTGCGCGCCTAGACGCGCCTCCAGCGGACTGCCGAGGAATTCTTGTATTTGGGATCCAGAATTCGTCGGCGACTCGGAGAGAAAGCAAGGAATAAGATGATCATCATCGCCAAAGCATGATCGAGCTTCGCAATGATGTTTTTCCACGGGAGGGCGCCATTAGCTTCGTTCTTACATTTTCTGAGCTCGCCCTGTGTCACTGTGCCAGATATACGCCGTCGAACGACGGTTCGCCATGGCGCCGGTCCCATACCCAAGAATTCGTCGTTCGTAATCTATTTTGGTGATGACGCCACATCATGAACCAGTTTCTCACATAGAGGGCACCCTCGCCATGATGGTGGGTGGTTCCAACTTTCAGTCCAATCAATGGCTTGAGCGCTTGCGGGTGGCCGAGTTATCAAAGCTCAGCAGCTAGGCCGTCTGAGGTTGGTTTGGAACTACGTCGAAGAGACAGAGATTTCTGAGACTCAATGTGATTATTCGAGTTATAATGCGTCATTTAGCTTGCTCCGACAGGAAGATGACGAACTGGCATGCATGACTCGGACGGAGCATCTCCCGTTTGAAATGAGGTGGATCGTCCCACAGAGGTCTGGTTGGAGTCGTGATGATGCATGTTTTCTGTGTTGGATTCGGAGTTACGCGCAATTCGGGGTAATGTCGTCAACAACTACGTACGAGTACACCGCAGTGCTGCGTGTGATGCATGATGAACGGTAGTCGCTTAGTGGTTGCGTTTGTACTGCATTCCTGCCTCGTTTTACTGTTTCGCCGAGCTTCCAGGAGTAATATTGTGAACGGACGAAAGTTGCCGAAAACGGCAAGGTCCGGCGACTCAACGGCGAACCTCGTTTTGCTCTCAGTCAGACCTACAAGCCGAGACAACGCTGCTCATCATCGCCCAGCTCGCTGCCCTCCTCTCCCATCCGGCACGTCGCTGCCTCCCTCCCTCCTTTCCTCAGTCGACGCTGTCCTGAGTCCACAACACAAGTTCTGCTGGTACAAAACGCTCCTTCAACATGGATCATCGGGGTGACCAACGCCCTCCCCGTGCTGCTCGGCCAGCGAGCCAGCAACCTCAACAATCCAGATCACCCGCGCCATCCTACAATACCGCTGCCGCAAACAGACCTTCTGCATTCCTTCCCAACGATGGCTCCAGAGGCAATGTGTCCTTTCAGAACCTCGAGCGTGGCGACCGCCAGGGCCCACTTGATACCCCACGACAGCGCTCCATGCCAACTGCGTACCAGGGCCATCTCGCTTCTGGCGCTGACCCAGAGAGTGCAGACTACTTCGATCCCTCAAAGGTAGCCCGCAAGAAGAGCCTTGTCAGACCCGACCGTGAAAAAATCGAACCCGGCCATCGTCAATGGCATTATCGAACTCATGTTGCACAGATGGAGGATGAGGGCCAGAGAATGGGTGTCATGCCTTCAAGTACGTTCTACTTGCCCATGTTCAACTTCCCCACTGCATGGGGATTTTAATTTCATTTCTTACGCAGCGACCGGTAACTACCCTCAACGAGAAACTCTAAGACGAGGCAAGTCGCTCCTCGGTCGTGAAGAAGATCAACACGAGTCGGGCCTAGCGCTATTCAAGCGGAGTGCTACGCTCCGGCGAAAACGTGCTCCATCCGGTACGACCCCCATACCCGGCGGGGTGTCTGAGGCGAAGCAGAAGAGGAGAGGATGTTACACTGGGCCAGGGCCAGGTGGACCATGGATGACTTATTGCCTCATTGTCACCTGCCTGGTCCCCCCTGTCTTTATGAAAGCTTGTGGTACGCCTCCCGACACACCCATCACTGTGTCACCTAACTAGCCCCTCTAGGTTTGCACACACCGGAACAACAACGGGCATGGCGAGAGAAAATGGGTCTCATCAGTCTCATCCTGATCCTCATGGCTGGCGTCGGCTTCCTGACGTTCGGCTTCACCGAAAGTGTGTGTGGCACACCCCCTAATCGCTTCCACGGGGGCGCCGTTGGTGATGGCTACATTGGCAACAGCTCTGTCGTCATCCATGGATACGACTACGACTTTTCGAAATTTAATCACCCGAAGACCACCGCAGTTTTTAATGGCACCACGAATCCCGTACTCACTGGCAATTGGAACCTCGGTGGCAACGATGCATCTTTCATGTTCCAAAACGTTAATCAGAAATGCCTTGGACTCATCGCCAAAGCTAATACTTCGAGCATAAGTGGATCTGGCAGTTTCCTGGACTGGTATTTCCCCTGTAACGTCTACAGTCAGACTGGCTCTCAGGGCGCCAACATATCCAATTACGAACAGAGTACCACCTGCCACGTAACTCCAAAGGCTAGGACGCAGTTCAGCACAATCAAACCCCAAGGACAGGTATATTACACCTGGGATGACGTGCATAATCCAAAACGCAACTTGGCCGTCTACGAGTCGTAAGTTTGTAACTTGTCTGTTTTTCGTTAGTGTCCGACGATTGGAAATAGCTCTGTCCTCGACTTGCACCTCCTGACATGGCTCAGCGGAGCGCAAGTCAGGTACCCTAGTATCTTCAACGACATGAAGAATGCTAACGGGACATACAACGGCAAAGACATTACCATGATGCTCCTTCGCACCGGCCAACAGGACATCGGGCACTGTCTGCAGGATATCATCACTATCGGGTTCATCGACACGAACAGCATCGGCTGTGTGGCCTCCTCTGTTGTCCTCTACCTGTCGCTCATTTTCATCATCGGGGTCGTTGCCATCCGCTTCGTCATGGCCGTCATGTTCGCGTGGTTCTTCTCGTGGAGAATTGGTAACTTCCCTAGGGAGACGTATGAGCAGCGCATGCAGCGTTCCGCGGAGATCGAAAATTGGACCAACGACATCTACCGTCCAGCGCCCAGCGAATACCGGCCGAATGTCAGCAAGAACGGTCTCGGCGCCAAGGCCAACAATCGCAAGACGTTCCTTCCGAGCCATTCGCGCTTCACGCCGTCTGACAACATCCTCCTTAAGAATGGCCAACGCCCGACGACTGCGTACAGCATCATGGACTCGTCGTCCTCGACGAACTGGAAGCGTTCGACGATGTATTCAAGCACAGGGAAAGCCGGCTCTAAAGTGACGCCGCCCGAATCACGCAGCACAATGTCCCTCCCCGAGACGCCGTGTCCGTTCCCCCTACAGAACGTGGTGCCCCAGCCCCCGCATGACTATGAGCCATTTAACTTCCCCCTTGCGCACACAATGTGCCTCGTCACGGCGTACTCCGAGTCCGTGGAAGGTCTGCGCACGACGCTCGACTCGCTTGCGACGACAGACTACCCGAACAGCCACAAACTCATTCTTGTCATCGCAGACGGCATGGTCACCGGTGCAGGCAACACCCTCACGACGCCAGAGATCGTCGTTGGCATGATGAAGGAGTTCGTCGTGGCGCCCCACGAGGTCGAGCCGCATTCGTACGTGGCCATCGCTGACGGGCACAAGAGGCACAACATGGCCAAGGTGTATGCTGGGTTCTACGACTACGACGACGCGACGGTTGAGCGCTCAAAGCAGCAGCGCGTCCCGATAGTGCTCGTGGCGAAGTGCGGTAACCCACTGGAAGCGAGTGACCCGAAACCTGGTAATCGCGGGAAGCGCGACAGCCAGATCGTGCTGATGTCGTTCTTGCAGAAGGTGATGTTTGACGAGAGGATGACGACGTTTGAGTATGAGTTCTTTAATGCGATATGGAGGGTGACGGGCGTGAGTCCGGATCGGTATGAGCTGATACTGTGTGTGGATGCGGATACGAAGGTGTTCCCGGATTCGATGACGAGGATGGTTAGTTGTATGGTGCATGATGAGGAGATAATGGGCCTTTGTGGGGAGACGAAGATCGCGAATAAGGCGGAGACGTTTGTTACTATGATGCAGGGTGCGTGGTCTTGGATTTTTTTCCCTTCTTTTTCTTGAGAGGGCTTTTTTCCGTAGTCTTCGAGTACTACATCTCGCACCACATGACGAAGGCCTTCGAGTCCATGTTCGGCGGTGTAACGTGTCTTCCGGGTTGTTTCAGCATGTACCGTGTCAAGGCCCCTAAAGGCGACACCGGCTATTGGGTGCCTATCCTCGCGAACCCGGATATTGTCGAACACTACTCTGAGAACGTCGTCGATACCCTGCACAAGAAGAACTTGCTCCTGCTGGGAGAAGATCGGTACCTCACTACGCTCCTCCTCAAGACCTTCCCCAAGCGCAAGAACATGTTCTGTCCACAGGCCGTCTGTAAGACCGTCGTGCCAGATACCTTCCGCGTGCTACTCTCCCAGCGTCGGCGCTGGATCAACTCGACAATTCATAATCTTGCCGAGCTCGTCCTAGTCCGCGACCTTTGTGGTACATTCTGCTTCTCGATGCAGTTCGTCGTCGGCATGGAGCTCGCGGGTACCCTCGTTCTCCCCGCCGCCATCGCCTTCACCCTTTACCTCATCATCTCCTCCATCATCCCCGGGGGAGCCAACACCACCATCCCGCTCATTCTGCTCGCCTTCGTGCTCGGTCTCCCAGGTCTCCTCATTGTCGTGACTTCACGAAAGCTCGCATACGTCGGGTGGATGGTTGTGTATCTCATTTCGCTCCCGATTTGGAACGGTATTCTGCCTGCGTATGCGTTTTGGCACTTTGACGACTTCTCGTGGGGTCAGACGCGTAAGGTCGATGGGGCGGATAAGGCGGAGACGGGTGATAAGGAGGGAGAGTTTGATTCGACGCATATTGTGATGAAGCGTTGGGCAGAGTTTGAACGGGATCGTAGGTGGAAGAGCGGTACGCAGTCGAGAGACTCGGCCTACTATGACAAAAAGTAGGCTCCATCACGATATTATGGTTTCTTTCATTGCTGATTTCTGGTTTATTCTCTGCAGGACCGAAAGCAACCGCTACTCCACCGCCTCTAACTCAGATGTGACACATCCGATCAACTCTGGTGGATTCACCGACAACAGCACCATTGACACGAGCTTTAACACTCAACGACAACGCTACGACTCCCACTCCAATACCCTTCTTATGCTTCCCGCCCCGCTCGCTGTAAACCGGCCGGGAATGTCCTCTTCCTCCACCGTCGGTATGTCCCGTTCGAGCGAAGATGCCTACGTCTCCGACTCCGGCTCCAACCCATACCAGCGGCTGATCCCCAGCCCGCACTCCTTAGATCACGACTCCTCTGAATCCTCAGGTACTATCGCGACACCGACCCAGCGCCTAATCTCTCCCACATCGGCCAGCGCAGACTTCCCCAGGATGCAGCAGATGTCCCCAGACCCGCATAATCCCTTCCGCCCAGTCGTGACGTCGCCTGTATCCTATGATGACCTGTCACAGCCTTACAGTCCCGACTATAGCGAGGATAGCGGTCCGAACGCTAATCGCATGTCGTCCGGCCGCGGTGTGCGTCTGACGGACAGTGGACCTGTACCTGGCCCTGAGGGCGTGCGAAGGGTGTCGAGGCCCACCGGGAGGAGACCAACGTCGCAGGCGCCTCAAGCCACGAATCCGAATCGATACTCGAGGAATTCGACCGCGTTTACTTTGCCGCCTGGTGCGGCACCGCCGCAACCTGGGTGGGGCGGTGCCTCATAGAGATGATCAAAAGCGAGCAACATCTTGATTTGGATGATTGGAGACCGACAAGACATTCACGCCATGCTACCACGACCCATATCCCGCAACCCATACATAACCCGCGCAAACCCATATCCAATATCCAATATCCGTATATCATCACAGCACATGGACTATTATGATCTTTCCGTCGCCCTACACGCCTATTATCTTTCCTTGTCCTTCGTGTGCTTGTCCTTGTTTTCTA
Source organism: Lyophyllum atratum (assembly GCA_014905825.1). NCBI lineage: Eukaryota > Fungi > Basidiomycota > Agaricomycetes > Agaricales > Lyophyllaceae > Lyophyllum > Lyophyllum atratum. The sequence goes on along the minus strand of JACGCN010000020.1, from coordinate 631,977 downwards.
TATTGACCTTTTTTTAATCATCAGGACTACTCTCGTTGCCTTGTTTTCTACTTACTGTCCTCCCTTCCTCTCCTCCTCTACGACCGCTCCACATACCACACCCACGACTCCGGATGCCTGTTTCTTCCAGACGCTTATGTGTAGTCTGTGACCTTGACCCGGCTTTGCGTTTGTTCATCTACGATACCTGTTCGTGACATTCTCGAGATCCGCACCCCACGCCCCCGGTATCCTACCCAGCTCGATAATGCATTGTTTTTGGAGGAAGAGCACGGTGTGCGTAGTGGTTTATTAGGAGGACTACTCGCTTCCATCAGGCATAGATAGATCGGCAAAGGTTTGGTGTGGACTTCAACGTACACTTGTGAGGGAACTCGGGCCGAACCTGCTCGAACAATGACCAGTTCGCGTGCTGAATCTTACATTAACCTCAACAGACGCGTTAGGTGTGGCGTCAGTGCATGGTGAAAAGGCCCCTGTGTCGTCTTTCTCGCAAATGGTAATATGGTACGCTTTACTTGGGTCTCGCTGCATAATCATTTGTAAGATACTGCTGCTAAGGCAAGTAGGACAAACTCTGAGACCTCTGGATCATTTTCCTCCTTCTCAGGATGGAAGGCGAATGCGCCCAGCACTATCGACAAATTCGAAATGCCAAAATGCATCCGAACCGGAGAAAGGATAGCCACGATGAGTGTGCCTCCGGGGCCTGGAACCTAGGCACCGCCGACGCAGGGGTCAAAATTGCCGATGCTGCAAGCCTGCATTCGCGACGGCACACCTCGAGGCTTGGACGTGCCGATGAAACATTGAATCAGCTTGTCAAAGGTGGCGGTGATGAGAGTCATGAGACCACAGTTATTGTGCTTGTACGGCTTTTCTTGAGTATAAATGGAAGATACTCCATTCATTCATTTATGCTGTCAGCGGCCCGCGGGCGCCTCTACGGTCTCAGGAGCAGTGATGTCAGCGGATATATGGAGGTATTTTTTGCTTAGCCAACAGCGGAACGTCGATGAGATCATTTTCAGACGGGGCGGCTACAGATGGCGCGCATCGTCGCCATCGACGAGGGACCACGGTGCAGGTCGTCCTTGTCCTGGGTGGCGAGGAGATAATACATGCAGTTCATCAGCGTCTGCAGCAGCAATGGAACGTACAGGGTTGGGAGCCGACCATGGCAGATGCACGTTGTAGTCTAACACGTGTAAAGCAACCTAAACAGTTGAGCCGCCAAGCCAGACTTTCAGGTCTGACGCTGTCAAACTTTTTCATTTTCATCTTCTCGTTGCGTCCGACGACGACGACGACGATACCTGATTCCCAGGTAGTCGCTGCCCGTGGCTGCCCACTGATTTCACACTTCTTTCGCTGTGTAACAGCTCCATTCTAGGTTGCCGCGCAATCAAATAATCATACCCACGGTCTCTAGGGCCCGTCTCGACACCCCATGCCCTCACTGGCAGGACTCTTTGGGAGGAAGAACAAGTCTTCCACGAAGCAAAGGGCGAACAGCAATGAGACAGACTCTGCGCTATCGTCACCGACGACGGACTACGTGACTACAGACCGATCCATACCCTCGAGTCCCAATGGAAGGAGCACACTGCACCCTGATAATGCACGGGGTGGTCCAACGACGTCGAGCGTATATCCGAGCCTCGCTACTTCCTCTAGCAAGCTTCGGCTACCTTTCTCGCGCAAAAAGGTCTCAGCCGCAGCTTCTACCACGTCTGTGGTTACGACATTCAGTGCCTCTCAAGACTCTCATTTCGGAACCCCGCCCCGTCCTTCGTACTTTACCCCGCGAAACAGCACCAGTGCCGCGTCCGACAGCGACGTTGACTCCCGCAGACTCCGTCCACCACCGTCCAAGTCCGCCATCTTTGCCGCGTACGGTGATCCTCACAGCGCCTTGTCCACACGCTCGCTGCCAAGCGAACACTCACCACTCACCATCACCACCTCAAACAGCTCAGCCCCTATACCGCCACCAGTGCCTCCAAAGAAACCAGGCTTCTTCCACTGGTCCAAGTCAACCCCCACCACCCCCCCACAAACCACCTTCCATAATCCTAAAATCAGCGGAAGCCCACCGCAACTGTCACCCGCCACACCCACATCTGACCTTAATGCCTCCTTCAACCTCAAATCTTTCCGCCATGTAGCCCCTCCATCCACCGGTCCGTCGACCGGTCCATCACCCAATGCATCCAACCTGTCTCTTCCCCCCATGATCCCACGTCCAAGGGGCGCAAGTGTTGCCTCAGAATCCTCTCAACGGATATCTGTGGCGGCGTTCAGGGAAGCGCAAGCCCGCCGCAGCACTGCCGGCTCACCTGTCCCCTCTAATCGCGCCCCAAGCCCTGGGCCCCTATCACAAACCTATAGCTCGCGCTCACACCAGCACCAAACCTCTTCAGCCCCTGCGGTGCCGCACAAGAACCAGCAGCAGCAGCACCAGAAGACTCATCACAAGAGGTTATCAGGCCTTGCGAATACCTCAGCCTCCGACTCGGATGAAACAGAGTCCTCGGACGAGGAGGAGGTAGATTCAGACGTGTCACCTCCGAGAGGGGGGATCATAACGCGGAAACGCACGGTCACGAAGAGGCCCGCGACGGACTCACCCACGATCAAGGGCCGCGCAACCAAGTCCGAGATGGGGCATGGCTCGTTTGCTCATGGTGGGACAAGAAGGGACTTCAGTCCTGGCCCGAGATCACAGTCGAGCCATATGTTGATGGCTCAATATTCTGGTCAGAGCAATGGGCAACAGGTCGATCAGGTGCAGGAAGGGTCGCGCTCGCAGTCGAGTCTTGGGTTCAATTTGGGTAACAGGCCCCGTGCGAGCGCGTCGACGAGTGCGCTCGCTCCTTCTGCAGCTGCCAAGAGGGCGAGCATCATTGCAACTGCTAATGCGATTCCACGTACGTATCCTATACTCATTGGTTTGTACATGCGCTCACATCTCTCTCCTGGATCTATAGTGCCTAATGCTAACGGGAAGCATCACACCCGCGCCTCATCCGCACATTCTATCTCCGCATCTGTTCCTATCCCTGCCCCCGACCCCATACCGTCAGCACACAGTCGGCGCCCCGCAGCTTTCTCCAGCACGTCCCACTCAGACTCGGACTCGGACTCGGATGACGCGCCCCTCGCCACCCTCCTCCCACCGCGCCGCCCTGGCAGCGCCCTCTCCTCCGCCTCCAACTCGAGCCTTCGTGGCGGTCCTGGACGCCCCGCACCCAAACCCCTCATCGACATCAACCAGCTCACTAACAACCGCCCGAAGCCCACGAAGGGTAGCAGTACAGATGTAGACGCATTTACACCTGGAGCGACGCTCCTTGGACGTGGGATGACAACGAGCCCTCCACCTGTCTCGCCTGTTGTGACGAGTGTGAGCCCGCCAACGCGTTTCGTGAGCCCGCCGTCGTCGCCGACTAGGGAGGCGAAGCATTTCGTGAGCCCGGGGTCGGTGCCTCAACAGCAGCAGCAGTTGAGATCGAGTGCCGGTGCGCCGATGAGGAGGGATACGAGTCCTGGTGGGGAGGACGGCGCGTCGCAGAGGAGGGGAAGGGATGGGTTGGGAGAGAGGTTGACGAGGGTTGTGCAGTTGAGGGCTGGGTCGCGATCTGGGTCTGGGTCCGGATCGAGTATTGGGTCTGGGTCGGTAATGTCTGGGTTTAGTGGGGGAGCCAATGGCAGTCAGAGCCCGCCGATGAAAGCTACCCCCGCACCTGCACCGCAGAAAACAAAATCTCCACCTCAACCTCCTGCTCCGACGATGAATCCTAGTCCACCCGACGACGACCTCGCAGCCCTGCTGGGTGCGGGCATCCACCTCATCCGCCGCACGGGCGACTCGGCCTCGGAGGAATCTGAATCCGAGAAATCCGAGTCCGAGAGCGAGAGTGAAGACGACGATGGCGGGTACACGAAGGTCAAGAAGGAGCCAGAACCCATTGCGCCTATACCGATCAAACAGCGAGCGCCACCACCGGCCTTCAGCGTCACCTCTAGGCCGCCGATGACTAGGTCTCCAGGCGAAGGTGGGGACCGGACCAGTGTCGCGTCGACGCTTGCGCTGCAGGGGGTGAGGCAACGGAGTAGCACGCTTGTTCCGTCTTCATCATCATCGGCTGCGTCTACACCCAAGACGAGCGGGAAGCCTGGGATATTGTCAAGTGCGAACGTGAAGAGGGATGGCAAGACACCTACATCCGTATCTCCTCCAGCTCCTGTTGCCCCGGCGCCGCGACAGCGTAGCAGCACGCTGCTCCCGAACTCGATTTCATCGTCTGCTGTTTCAGCTGGTGTTGGGAAAGGGACGAGCGTGGTGGCGATGCCCACCCGGCCGTTCGCTGCTGTGCGCCGGGATAGCCCTGCGAGCTCGACGGGCGACTCGAGTAGTGGGCGCGCGCCGTTTACGCCGAAGGATGGTAGCGACCTTGGGGTGGGGTCTGGATCTGGATCTGGGTATACGGGTGCGACGGAAGGGACGAGTGTGAGTGGCGGGTGGAGTGGGGGTGTGAGTGGGCTGATGGTGAAGGGGAAGCATATCAAACGCCGGAGCGTGAGCTTTGAGGAGGACTCCAGGGAGGTCACTAAGGGCTCAGGCAAAGGTGGGAAGGAGGGGGAGACGCCTGGAGAGGGTGAGGAGAGGAGGAGAGAGAGGAGGAGGAGTGAGGCGAAGGCTGCGATTGAGGTAAGTTTTTTCCGCCCCTTGTTTCGATTCGACTGACTGATGGGTGGATGGGCCAACAGCTGGGAAACGTCATCAACGGGCGCGGACCTGTCGTAGATGACGACGACGATGATTTGCCGATCAATCAGACACTGGGCGGTGGCGCGCGCATGTCCACGATCAACCCAATGATGGCGATGGGCGGCGTCGGGGGCGTGCCCATGGGATACGGGCAAGCCATGTCTCCGGGTTGGAACGGCATGAACACGAATATGCCCATGAACGGGATGAACATGAACATGAACATGATGAGTCAAAATGCCGGCATGCTCGCGCCAGGCCAGTTCATTCCCCAAGGCGCGGATCCAAACTTTGTTGCGGCACATCAGCAGGCGATGATGTTTGCGAAGCAGGCGTACCAGATGGCGGTGGCGCAACAGGCCATGGCGGTCGCAGGTGACGAGTGGGAGCGCGGATCGAACGTTGGCGGGTTTGGTGGAGGAGGGAGCGTCTATGGTGGGGGAGGTGGAAGTGTGTATGGTGGAGCAAGCCCGTCGATCGTGGGCTCGCCGTACGGGATCAGTCCGATGATGAACATGGGGATGGGGATGGGGATGCAGAGTCCGAACAACGCCTGGTCGACCAATTCTGTCGTCTATCCGGGCCCGGCAAGGTCTATGTATGGAGGGATCAGTGGCGCACGCAGCGATTACGGGGGCGGGGGAGGTGGAGGCGGTGGGCAGTGGAATGCGTCGAAGAGCAGCTATGGGGAGTCTTTTGGCCCGTCGTCGAATCGGAATAGCAGGGTTGATGCAGGCCAGGGACGCCCGGTATATGGGCAACGGGATTCGGGTTACTTTCCGCCCGTGCCTCCCATCCCGCAACAGACTAGCTCATCTTCGGCGCGCGGAGGACCAACAGCTCCTAGGTCCAGGACTGCGAGTCAGCCTGCGAGCCCGAGCCGTGCCGTCCGCAGGGCACCTCCACCGTCGAGCTGGAAGCCTGGCGTGTAGTGGACACACTCAACACTCGTTTCCCCTTTTTTGTTTGGTCTTGGTTTCATTATTTATCACAGTCTCTCATTCTGTCTCTCACTCTGTCGCAGCGCTTTCTTTCTTACACTCTTTCAGTCCGATCACAGAACCAGCTGAACACACGATGCATAGACATTTCTACAGTATCTCCTTTCGCACCACACTCCCTTCTCGCTGCACAAAAACATTATTTTATCCAGCATTTTTGGTCATTCGTACATCTAATCATTCCCCTCACTGTATTTCTGCATACTCACGCGCGATACCTTTCTCGCTTTCACGTAGCTTACACGTATACCGTCATTACGCCTGCCGAATTCAAAGAATCGTCACAACGATGGATGGATTTCTTGGTGGTGAATTTGTGCGCTTGTATTCTTCATGACTTTTCGAGCACTACGATATCGGGCGATCGAGGATGATCGACAGATCACAGCAGATCACCCTGATCAACTTAAAATTGCATTTTCAAATCATTGTCTTCCGCGACCAGTTTTCCGCTTCATCAAAGAACCATGCTTGCCCTGTATCCTGGACTCTGATACTAATAGGCACTGGGTGCCAATACCAGTCTTTTCCTCCGCTTCCCCCACGTCCCGGTGAGGTTTCGTAACAGATGGCCGCTGCTCATGCCAGTGGTACTGTTTCGCTCTCGACTCTTCCTACGGAACTTTTGGTGGTAATCGCCGAGCTTTTGGATATACCGGACCTTTTGTCTCTTTGTCAAACCTCAAGAAACACATCAAATGTCGCGACGCAGTTCTTGTATAGAAGGATCAAGCTCACTGCAGCGAAAGACGCCATCCGATGCTTTCGAACAATCATAGCCCGGCCATACGCAGCTTTGGCTGTCAGATACCTGGAACTGTAGATATCCACCGTATTTTTCTTACAACTTGTTTCAAGATGCGACTAACTAGTCGTCCCACAGTCGATTTCCATACATGGATTTTTTCTCCAGCTTTTTCAGGCTTGCAGCCGCAGCCATCCGTTGCACCACCCTAGTCTGCCATTTAGATCTTTCGCGGGCCAGTCCCATTCTCCAATACCTGCATGACATACCACTGGAGCATTTGACAGAGTGTATAATGCCCTATTCGCCTGACATGTTCTTCTTCCTGCATCGCCACGAGAATATCACCTGGCTCACTCTTCAACCTGACATATACACCGTCGAGAACGGGCACAGGGGGATCAGGGTACCGGCGATCCGTCTCCTCAAAACGGAGTCTCTCTTCACGATGAGCTCCATGGTGCAACTCCTGGGTCCCCTTCCCTCCCTCCGGGAGGCAAGCATATACTGGGATAGCGAAGGCAATGCTGACATCATTACGCCGCTGTTATCGTCACCGAACCTTCAGATGATATCCAACACGACGCCGGTCACGAACCTCGGTCTTATCACGGCTCTCGCTACCCATTGCCACAACGTCGGCGAACTGTACTTCCGCTTGGATTCGCCATATCCAGCATACGAGGACGAGACTGATGTATTCACCACCCTTCTTAGTTATCCATCGATTTCATACTGAATTATCTCCCAGGCGTTCTTAGAGGGCCTAGAGCGGTCCCTTGGCGCATTTCGAGTGCTAACTCATATACGAATCAAGTCGTCGGGAGCCCAGACGCCGCGAGACCCCCTGTCGAGCTTCGAGGAAATAGGCGACGAATTCGACATGGTCACTCGGTGGGGGCAACTCTGCCCAAAGCTCCAGAGTTGCAGCCTCATAAGTAAGTCGCACCGTTTGCTACACTCTCGATTCCAAACTGACTGGTGTTCCCGCCTTTTTCCTCGTATCATTGCTGGTTCTCTCAAGTTTGTGGATGGGGTCGGATGGAAGAAAATTATTGGATCCCGCTTGGCTACCGTAAAGCGGCAGAATGGTTGGGCTGGGCTCTTGCGGCCGGCAAGTACGCGTCGCTGGATCCCGAGGACGTACTTCTCCTGCAGATGCGCTCCCGGGGAACGCTGTTCATAGATACGTAAACTCAAACAACCTACATACATACTTCCGTCATCCTTGATATAATAATTCACGGACATTATAGTAGAGACTGGTATCTTACACCTTCATAGCTGCTTAATATTTACCCTATCCTCTCCAGTCACACCTCTTACTACGTTTCTGTCCACTGACATATAATTCACGGTATCAGTCAAGACCACAAACTTCAGACCTCAAAGGATTTTTCAGAGCGCTACAAAATCCAGAGACCATGCTAGATAGGAATATGATAGATGCTTCTAAGTATGTAAAGTACGCTGACCATAATAAATGAGATCCTAAAAATACCGGCGGAAATAGAAATCTACAAAATGAGGGGGCTTCGTCACAGTCGGATACAGTAGATTCAAGACACAGGCACAAGCGCATGCTCCCCAGAGGGCACGAGCGCCGGGGTCTTTCCAGAGATCGAGACGTCCGCGAGTCTATCTTCTATGGCAGTTCCAGATAGAGGTGCAAGGTCATGCTCCTGGGGAGGCACGACTCGCATGTTCTTTTCGGATATCAGAACCTTCGCGAGTTCCTCTTCTACGGCGGTTTTGGATGAATCGGTGGAAGACGGAGAGGGGTTATCATCCCTGAGGTTTGAGCGAATTGGTCACTACGACGCCAGCATTCCGCGTTTTGATAATACTCACGAAGAAGGACCCTCCTCCAACGCCTCCATGATAGCCGCCGACTCCTTCTGTTCATCTTCTATGTCGTGAACGCGCGTTCCATCGGGGGCAATGCCACACGCCCTAATCATCCCGTAGTGGTCAGCGACAAGCAATGACACGAGTATGTGAATGCAACTTACTCAACAATTTGCTCCCAATAGCTATTGGGTTCGAACTCGTAATGGTACTCCCCGCCAAAATCAGCATCAAGCTGGGACGCGGGTATCAGCTCCAGGAGGTCCGGATTGAAACGCATCTACGTCAGGAGGACCGATTAAGTCTGGAGGGGTGGGTCGTGGTGGTTTACTTAGCTGACCTTGTCGCGTGTGACGGGATCTAGGAACGGCGAGATGCCCTTGTAGAAGAAACTGAGGAGCCTAGGGAGGTTGACCACCAGGGCACGGCCCAGAGTTTCGACATAGTGCTGCTGTAATATCTGAAGAACCTAGCGCCACTCGTTAGACTTGATCCTGACTCCGAATAGATCACGAACTTTACGCGCGACGGATATCGAGGGGTTCGTCCGAAGTGTCGTCGACTTGTAGTCCACGATGATGACAAGCGACTCTTGGCCCGGGGGCATCAGATCCTTCGCGCGTTCTCTAAAGCGCGTCAAACGAAGTCAGCATCCACAATGCAGCGAAGAACTCGGTCAGACGCACAGGCACCACACGAGATGGCGCAGCTGCCGCGGACCCGTCTCCGTGTTCTCGAGGCCTGGGCGCATGTAGATTATCGGCCGCCCATCTTTGTCGAAGCCGTTGATGATGCTGCGGGGTGGGCACGCAGCAGGTTAGCCGTCGGATTGGGGGGGGGGGGGGGGGGGGGGGGGGGGGGGGGGGTGACGGGAACGCGACGTACATCTTGCCCGTCTCGCTCTCGACACGGACTTCATCGGGAGGAATGAGGTCCGGCTTGAAGTCGCGCCGCCATTCAACCGTGGCTTTGAGACGCCGTTGGGCGTCCGCGAGATTCCACTTCGACGCGCGGCTGTAGCGCGCCATTGTGTCCGGTTTGTTGAGCCACCGGAGTTCCCATGGGTGATAGGGGTCGGTCGAGGGGAGGAGGAGGGTGTCGGCGTACTGTTGCACCAGAAACACACATGAGCCCGGGTGTCCGGGAAAACGCGTAATTGACTCACGTCCCGGAGGGCTTGTATTTTTTCCCTCTGCTCCTCCGTGTACTGGTGAACTGGGACTGTGGTGCCGGGGGCGGGGTGAACGAGGACCTGGTGTGTCTTTTCAGCCATGGTCGTGGGTGGCAGGATCAAAGGAGAACGCGTCAGACTGGATATGATATATGATGAATCAAGCCATTCGCTCCGGCCTTCTTACTCAACTTTTTTAGGTCATTAAGAAGGTTCAAGATTATCACCGCATCACCTGATGCACTTTTAATATTTTAATAGTCACCGGCCGAGGACTGGGGTAGCGTCTGGTTGCATACTGTAGCGTACTCAGACTGGGCGCTGAGCAGAGGTCCGAACTGCATGGATCGAGAAATAGTCCACGGACAACGCTCACGAGTAAAATGGCCGAAGCAAATGGCCACATCGGCACGCAGCCGTTCCATATTTTTAGAGCTAAATACCCTGCTGGTACATCATGTCCGATGGTGTACTAGAGTTTGGAGGATACGGATACTAATTCCACGCAATTACATATAGCGCAGTGCTCGACGTCGGCAGACCTTCGACCCCTTCAACCAAGAAAAACAAGCGAGAAGCGTGGTTAGATACGAACGAGGGATCCATGCTCTATGTCCCCATCCCGTCCTCTCCATCGTTCACTAATCATCTCTACAACCCCATAAGTGCTCCATTCTGGAGTGTGCTGCGGCGGGTCCCCACTTTACATGGGTTTGCTGGGAAGTTGGGTCAAGAGGACGTTGTATCGCTTCTTGATAGTGACACGATGCCGGGAGAATTTGTCATCGGGAGAGAAGCGCGCTGAAGAAGCAGAGAGCGTCAATTGTGTTCGAACACCAGGTAAAGGACGAGCGGTACCAGGGTGAGCGGATTTTGTGATTTTCCCCGTATCTGTCGCTTTCTGAAGGGGTGGGTGAGTAAGTAGGCTTCTTGAGAGGGCTAGAGTGAATTCACACCTTGAGGGTATATATTCTGTTGCCAGTCGGGTCTAATGTGTACATCAAATGCATATTGGGCAGCGGGATGTGGTGGTTGCGACTTTGCAAGATGAAAATAAACTGAAGAGAAAATGGGCGGGGGCGGATGACTAAGCATCTTTTTATAGAAGTTTTGATCATTTGATCATTTGATCTTCTGTTCACGTTCTGCCGGACGCTGTGGCCACTCCTGCTCTCAACGAACACTTAACATGAGTATCACGAAACAGGCCTCCAACAAGACGTGTATCCACGCTGTATAGCTCTAAATTTCAGCGATCCTGAGACTGGCTCCTGTTTAACACGTCATGTACGCGTGACGCACCCTTTTCTAGGCCTTTCCACTCGCAAACGGCTTTGAATACACTACGTCTGTGCAAGATAATTTTGAGATACTACTCAGCACTCTCCCATTCTGTCCCACCCATCCAAAAAACCCGAACCACAGCATGCCCGTCCGAACCATCAAATCCTACAAAGAATTCATGACAGTCGTGCGCCTGCCCCCCTATCTACTCTCTATCTCACAGGTCTCACTCCAACCGTTCTCTTTTCTCAGATCGAAGGCAAAAAGCCTATCGTCGTCGATTTCTGGGCGACGTGGTGCGGTCCCTGCAAAGTGATCTCGCCGGTATTCGAGAGATTATCTGATCTTCCAGAAAACAAGGAAATAGGGTTCTATAAAGTTGATGTAGATGAGCAGCAGGAGGTCGCATTAGAAGCCAAGATCCGGGCTGTGAGTGATCCAACTTCTGCACGAGAAAGCTTGAGGTCCGACACGGGGGCATGATTCAGATGCCTACCTTCATTTACTTCAAAGATGGCGACAAGAAGCTTGAGGTTGTGGGAGCTAATCCTGCGGCCCTGGAGGTGCGTATACAATTGGTGATGATGTCCGCGACCTATGTTTACAGTTTTATTAGGCCCTCATTGTAGAAGCAAGAAAAACACTCATTCTTCAAACTTTTGTGTGATTATATACGAGCTCAGACACCTACCAGATATCATCTATCCTATGAGTCTGTCCTACTCTGTCCCACACCATTTTTTTCTTTGTAGAGAACGTTGAATTCTATAATAGAAGAAATCGAGAACGGTTGAAAGATCCAAGCACTTGACTGTGTGCCGCGGCCATGTTTCGAAGTTACTTTGACGTGCCGTTGTGGCGTGCGCGTCAGGGTCTCACATTCAAGCTTCAAGTTCCATTAACGCATCACTACACGTGAGCATACGAGCTTCTGTTCGACAGCGCATCTCGCCCGCGAGCCCGATGCAGCTTTCACAACATCCACGCGCTTGATATGTATCCACAGATATCCACATCTGTGGTGCCATCTCAGTCTGGCATCTGTCTTGCCAAGTCACGGAGGTTTAAACCGGAGCACGTCATGTACACGTGATACGATCACCAAGCTGTGAACGGAGCACCTATAAAGGAGCCCCCTTCGCGATCCTCCGACATCTCAACCCAAACCTCCACCCCACCGAGATATAACAACATGGGTGTCAAGTCTATCAAGTCCTTTGAAGAATTCAAGACGATCGTACGCTTGTCTCGTTCTCCGATCGTCCTCGATCTGTTTACTTACGCCAATTCCTGTTTTCTGTTCGCTTAGATCAACAGCGGAAAGCCCGTCCTCATCGATTTCTGGGCGGATTGGTGTGGTCCTTGCAGAGCGATCTCGCCGGTCTTCGAGAAGTGGTCTGACAGTCCTGACTTCTCCGGTGTCGAATTCTACAAGGTCGATGTAGACGACCAGCCCGATATCGCTCAAGAAGTTCACGTCAGGGCGGTGAGTAGTGGTCCAACGCACGCGGAGGCTCGGAAGCTGAAGCTTATATATTTAGATGCCTACATTCGTGCTTTTCAAGGATGGCAACAAGATTGACGACCTCGTAGGCGCTAACCCCAAGGGACTCGAGGTGTGCACATTCTTTCTATCACACCCATACCGTGCTCACTCTTTTATCAGTGCCTCGTCCAGAAATCAGTTTCTGCATGAATGATTCCCTGATCGTCGTATCTGCCTTTGGCTGTATCGATGTTTCCGTTCGAGTGTGTATACCATGGAGAATTGAATGAAGGCACCTCAATGCGTGTCCCTGTATTAGTATGACTATCACTGCCGTTGAGTCTTTGAGTGTTCCGCTGCCTGATATATCGGCGGTGTGATGCAACCGTACTCGAAGGGGTAAACGAGGCTTACCCCAGTTATTCCGTTATTCGACTATTATGTGGCGCCAGTCCTATGGATGCTTGCAACGGGTGCCGATAGATGTCTGACTGACTTCTTGACGAATGCAGAAACCTATGTGTTATGTCGTGCACAGAGGCGACGTGAAGTCGACTTATTGACGTATGTATGTCACAATTGGAGCTAACAAGAACCAGCAGTCTTCGGAACGCGTCTTTAATCAGCTGTGCGATATTGATTCCCCGGTGACATACAGTTTTAGCTTCCCGAAGTTCGTGTCCCGGTGATATTGTGTGCTGAGGCCAATGTCATCACGAACAACGCAAATTGATTTGATTGAGGTGCATGAGATCAAGTTGCGATGCTTGGAGCTCCCAGGTCCTCGAATCACCGTCGACAACGCCTCTCTGCTTTGATTAGAGGAATACTTAACAAAGTGCACACCTCCACTACGGATATCCGTCCAACTCAGGTAAATGCACCGCTCCCAGCCAAGCCAAAACAATCTCCACCCTCGGGCCATGCAACGGGATACTAATAGTCGTCGACTTCTTCTTCTTCGCCGCCCCATTCGCCTTCTCCGCTGCCGCCTTCTCCGCCCTCTCCCTCTGGCGCTTCGCAACCGGCGCCAGCAAAACCCGCGCACAGTCCAAAACATGCGCACCGTTGGGCTTGTCCCAGTGGAAGCCGTTCGCGCGGGGCGCCGGTCCATCCTCCACCACCTGCGGCGTCGAGCTGCCCTCGCCCTGCGAGCCGCTGTTCTTGCGCGACGTAGAGGCGGACGAGGACGAGGACCCGCGGTCATAGGGTGGTGGGAACGTACTGGCCAACGGAATCAAAGCCTGCGATAGAACCGGCGGCCCCTCAATCGCGAGCCGTGCCTTCCCCCGCTGCGCAGACATCGAATGCGGGTGGACACCGTGTCTCCACCCTCCGGCGAGGCGCTCCAGTACTTCGATGAACTCAGCTTGGCCCATTGAGCGCGGGGGAAGGAATACGGGGTAGCCCTCCAGGCCGTCGACCAAGGCGGCGGTGCGCGCGAAGGTGGGGAGGATGCTCACGAAGTCGGCGAGCATGAGTTGGCAGATGAGCACGCTGAAGTGGGACTCGACGAGCAGCGGGTGGTAGGTCGTGAACATCGTAGGGATGTCTGAGAGGGGCGGTGGGGGAATGCCGCGCGTGCCCGGCTTCATCGAATCGGACAGGAGGAACGCGTATTCTGTCTGAGCTGCGATGTCGCCTTCGCTTAACGCATTTGACGACTCTATCGAGTCGAAGTGGGAGAGGAACTTCTCGTGGTCACGAAGACTCTTCCTCAGCAGTCCTGAAATCATCTCCCGGAAGGGCTCCGCGGCCAGTAGCTCCCTATACGCTAGCGCCTTCGTCCCTCCCTTCTTCCCCAGCGGTCCATCCGGGTTCCCGATCTCCACGCCGCCATACTTCCCGTTCTCGATGTAACACAACCTCAGCTCTGCACCATCCACCGAGGGGACCTTCCGCACACCTTCCAGCTTCAGCACAGCACTCTCGATCAGGAACACCGCCTGCTGCAGGTACGCCGCACCGCGCAGAAATAGCAGTTGTGGTTCGATAGGCTCTGGGGCGCTAGGGAGCACAGATGGGTGGAGGAGAAGTAGCTCGCCGTCTAGGCCCTCCACCGTATTCTCCGACCCCATCGCGCTCGTCCCATCCGGGGGCGCCTGTCCATTCGTGTGGCACCCGGCGCTCGCCTTCTTGCGCTTCCCATTTTTGGTGATCCGCGCCTCGCCTGGCGCGTTCAGACTTCGATGCATCGTCTTGGCTTTTCGCACAGCCCGCGCCTCTTTGAGCGCGTAGGTGAAGTCTTTGGTGGCTTGTGGGTACTCGTCGCGGAAACAGTGTACGATGCCACGCGTGCGGTAATACTCGAGGTGTTGGGGTTGGGCTGCTATGAGCTCGTCTAAAATCTTGGTGCTTGTTGATTCGGCGAGCTGTCTGGTGTAGTCATGTCTCGGATGAGCAAATCTCAGATGCTAATGGGAATGGACATGTGTTACCTAGATGGTATTTTCTCGTGGAAGAAGTGAACATATTTGGCGTCTAGGTCGCCGGGGTCTGTCATGAGGGCTTCTGAGGTTAAGAACGCGTTGAGGTAGCAGAGAACTAACCATGTCTGAGTACACGCTCTGCCACATCGTCAAAAACGCTTCCCCCCTGCATAACCATCACGCTGGATGCAATCTCATCAGCTTTATACGCCTGCGCGAGTTTCTGCACCGCCAACGCTCTCAGTCGATGTATCCGCATCGCAGACATAGCTACATTCCGTCCTCCACCTCCACCATTCCCAAGCGGGTTGATACCAAGAGACTGCGCCGTTGCCCAAGGACTGTTATTCATGCCACCATTCCGCATTGATCCCAGTTCTGTAGCGGATAAGCCTGAGGCGGCGCGGACCGATAATTCAGCAGCCTCGTCTATAAGCCGGCGGATAGAGGTGACGGACCGGAAAACACCAGGGTCAATCGGTGGAGGGGTAGCTTTTCCAGGTTTGGGCATAGGGAAGGAAGGTTGAGGCGGCAGTGATGAGAATGTGCCTCTAGGTGATTCGGGCGGCGAGAAGTCGCCGAGGCTGTGGTAACCGCGGTCCCGTTGTTTGCTAGCAAAGATGCTGAGTGGAGGTGAGGGCGCTGGGAGCGGCGGAAGACGCGCTTCGGGGGTAGAGAGGGTGGCCGGGTCGAGATTCAAGACGAGCAAGGATTCAAGAAGCTCAATAGGTAGTTGGAGCCAAGGGCCCTGGTAGAGGATCAGGATTGATATATTCACATAGACATTGGTTACACACGAACATGGTAGGAGCTGATATAGCGCCAGTGCTTATTTCGGCTAATACAGAGAACGGGTGGCCGCCCATCCGAGGCTTGAGACTTCGCCTTCGCAGTTGCAGCTGCCTCCTTCGCCTTCGCAGATTTCTTGGGCTTCTTCTTCTTCTTCTTCTTGTGAGTAGCCAAGGCCGCGTCTTCCTCGAGTTCTTCGGTTGGTGACGTCCCGCTTGACTGAGTCGTAGATGCCGGCGTGTCCGCACCAACAGACAATTCGTCGGTATCTGGGGAAGAAGGTGCCTCCTCTCGAATATTCGTGGTGATGACCATGGTAGTTGTGGTGGGAGTGGGTGGCCCGTCTGGGGAGACTTTAGCAAGGTTTAAAGGAATACCCGTCCTGTCCTGTGGCCTGATGGCTTGTCCAATTGACGAAATTTCTTTTTCTCACGACCTCGATCACTTCGATTGTCACGATCACTGGGCGCCTAACAGTTACTTTAAGTTTTATAGTTGTGTCGGTTATATTTGAACTCTCTTGCGACTCGAAGTCTCGAACGACGTTGCCTGGAGCAGATATCCCGCGCCTCCACACATTAAGAGAAAGAAACTGTAGGAGCCGACCGTTGGCCGCCACCTCACGACCGTCCTGGAAATGGTATGGACTCGGATTTGTTGCAACAATTCGATTGTAGAGCTCTACTAGGAACTTCTTCAGTGCCAACAAGCGCTACCCGCGTCCCAGGTGAGACTTGACCATATGCCGTCTGTATAATCGGAGGAATTGGGAAAACAAGAGGATCATTGGGGCAAAATGCGCTTAGCACCCTGTGGCAGGAGCTGCAATGTTCACTATGCCAGTTGTTATGTCTACATCCGTTACAGGATGCATGGCGGTCCAAGGATAGGTGCGGATACTTGGAAGCCAGCTCTCGTCGAGACTCGTCAGCAAAAGACGTGTCTCAGACGAGCATTACCGTAGACCACGTACTTGTGGCTGACTGGCCAAAAGTACGCCCAGAGTCTGTCGCACCTCTACATCACCATCCGAAAGTTATTTGCAGTATCGATGTTGAGCCTGGACGTCCGCTGGACATTTCGAAACTCGATAAGACCAGATGATGTTCACCGGGTGTGCCGCGTGCTCCACGTCTGTGCTGTTCTGGTAATTCGGTTGACGGGCCAAGCATCGCACCGAGAATCCATCTCTGGTTGCGTCTGCCGTGTTTTTATTTATCGCGGTGGATAATCACCCTTCGTCGCCGACGGCATGCTCGGAGGTCTTCAAAAAGCGTGGAAGGCGTGCTTGCCTATGCTATAATGACGATAAGTTCCGCGAACGCCCTGGAACAACATTCCTACCTTCACTGAGCATTCTGTACAGGCGATGTTGACAACAAAGAGACAGGAATGGGATTTGAGGTGTGACCCAGATAGGAGAATCGAAGGATTAGGCCTAGCGAACAAAATTAAATCATTCTACAGCTCACCTCGCTCCCGAGTCCCATCAAGTCGTATGCAGGCTTCCTGATATCAACCTCAATCGCTAAGAGATATTCTGAGAGTGAGGTCAGCAAGTAGGAGATCAGAGGACCTTTCTCGCTTTGTCCCGTCTGCTTCTCGAGCCCTCCTTGATACAGGCGTAAGGTATCCACAACGCCCTATCGCAGAGCTGTCCAAAAGCTCCGTCAGGACAAGCCTGAGTAGACACGCCGATTCATAGTTGATGTTTAGTGTCGAATATTCGACTGTACCCTGCCTGTTCCACGCCGTAGTTCATCATCGTCCTTGGGTGTGGTGGTCTTGAGGCTATAGCGCTTGCGGAGAGAACAGCATTCCTCGTTAATGGAATGGCATTTTTCCGGGTTATTCGGCTCTTGAGCGACGATGCCAGACGCTCAGTCATACCTGACAGCTTCCTAATGCTTGAGCGTAAGCAAACTACTAGTATCGTCCTGCAGTCAATGTCTTGATTACCACGCTATAGGTCTTGTCCGCGTATTGCTCCGATATGAGCCCCGGGACATTTTGCGCGAATCCATTGGCACGATTTCCTCCGACACCTAGATATCCTCCTGGTCTGGTCGTGACATACGTTCTTGTCTTCGTCTCACGTCGTCTTGTGTGGAACATATAGCGAACCCGGCCAGGGCTATCTCTGATGTCATGACCCGAACTGCCTTGATATCTGGACGACTTGAAGTTGAAGCGAGTACGGTATGGTTGGGTTCTAAGCATGCCAGGTCACGCAGGATTTCTCAGGTCACCAGCCACGAGACAAATAATCTTGACGCCTTCCCCTACAATCAATGCGTTGACTTGATTTTTGAGGCCTTGAGGATGTATGGCTAGCTTGTCTTGGTGCTTCCTGAGACGACATGGTCCAAACCACTCGTCTTCTTGATATCTTGTTGATCGCTTGGAAGTTTGTCTGACTTGAAGGGAGTTCATCACGCCGGGATCTTCAGTCAACAGCCATAGGAGAGATGATCTTGGAAGTTTTCGCCTTTGACCGAGAACCTGGCCTCTCGAGGACTTGGTACCTTTTCGGCTGGTGTCTTCGGTGTCGCTGCCTGCCATCAGGTCCACGGTTGAAGTCCTTCATCAGAGCACGAAGTCCGGAACAGCCATCGCGAAGGTAGTAGCAGCCAAAGGGAGCCGGGGGATCTGTATTGAAGTACAGCATGATGAGACACATAGCCAAGAACGAACAGAAATCAAGAAGCGCGGTATATCAAGGAAGGATGGTGAACAGATCGGGAAGTGGTGTTACAGACCGTCTGCAACAAGACGCGCCAGGGCCTTCACGTACGTTGCCGGAATGGTTTTCGCCTGGTCGAAAGAACGAATAGTGGGTGCATGTCCCCCAGGGGCGGCACGGGCTTTGAGGTCGCACAAATCGCGGAAGGCGACCGCAAATGCAAAAGCAGGGTCAAGTTCATAAGCATAGGACGCCTTCAGCTCCCTGATGTTCTGGAGCAACATGACGTCCTGGACGTCCCTGTCAAATACTTGAGAAGCCTGTAAAAACGGGTCTGGCTCCCGTTGACGTGTCTTCTTCGACTTCTTTCTTGGGGTTTCCCATTCTGCTTTCTCCTTGGCTTCCCTGAATCGACGCATTGCCCTGCCATACAAGATCCTTGCTTCCTTAACTGGAGCTCTGATGAGTTCGAGTTCGTTGGTGAGCAGTCGTCGGTGTTCAGGTGTCAGGACATTGTCGTCGAAAAATTTGAGGGCACGGGCCGCAGCGGAGTTATAAGGTCGCGAGAGGTCTGCGTCCTTGACTTCTTCTTTTCTTGTTGCGTCATAATCACGAAGAAGCTCCTCGCCAGCAGCTTCTCCTGCAGCGGAAAGGGTGTGGAATATGAAGCGCCTCGAGTGATTCTCCTGCTTTTCCGGTACTGAAGAACCAAAACGTTTTTGATCTTTCTCGAAAACGCCAGACTTAAGCCGCAAGCCTGTCTTGCTGGAGTCGAGCAGAATGTTAAACCTAACACAGACATTCAGTTCAAGACTATGTGTGATCAAAATATGCCCTTACATATACGCCAGCCGTATAGATTCTTTGTTCGAATAGCCATACTTCCAGACTGCGAAGTCCTGGAAATTGGAATAAAGCCCGACCTTCGAGTCGCTGAGGTTTAGGAGAAGAATTTCTTGGAACGACTTCTGGGCCTCATGAGGTGACATCGGGGCAACACGGTCGGCGAACTGCTTGACCCGTTCGGGATGGCCCTCAAAGTATTCCTCGAGGAGGTTAGGCGGCATAGAACTCAGCAGTTTACTCTGGAAGGGCTCGACAATGGATTTTTCTCGAATAATGAAAAGGTCATCTGTGAATGGAGTTATATCGAGCTTGTCTGGCAGGGGGATCTCAACTTACCTCCATCGCAGTCTGGTGTAGTGCAAGGATCTTAAATGAGTTCGCGATCTTCTAACGGTGCTATCTGACCCACCTCCTCCAGCCAGAAGACTAGCCATACTGCAGTCCCCTTTGGTAGAGACAATAAGCACGTCCGGGTAATTGAACAACTCCGGTCGGTCAACGGCTTTGACCTGTGGCAAAAGTGTTACTCTCAGCCAATACTCTGACATGCTCAGAAAAGGATATACCTTCTGAACATCAGATGGAAGGCGAACGGGATATCTATGCTTCTGTGAGACATATCTAGAAAGCAACGATGTCGCTGAACATACCTCCCAAGCTGTGATTTCATTGTCAGTCTCCATTCCAATATTCAAGCTGAAGTGACGTACAAGAACATCTCCAGTCACGATATTGAAGAGTGTTTGCGTCTGCGGATCCGTAAGCGACTGTGATGAGCGAAAGTAGACCTCCCCCTCCTCCAATATACCGAGTGGATCTACGCGTAGTTCCGTCACATTCAAGACATCAACATTGATAGTTGTATGGACTTACCGGGTACGACAAAAGCGCCCAACGACTCCGGCAGCGGAATCGAGAATTTCTCGATTATAGATTTGATCGTGTTTTGTACGATCTGCCTGATCTTGTCGTTCAGGTTTGGTAATTTATCTGGGCGGAAACCTGCCTGGATTAACTCCAGGGCAAGCTCGTGGATCGAAAGGGGTGCTAACACGACCAAGTCAGAGAATGCCTTCCAAAAACACCATAACGCGTACCTCCACTGAACTCGTTCCGACCCGTATACGAACCCGCGTCCTGCTCATCCGTCAGCGCATTCAACGAGTCATCCTCAGTCTCCATCCCGATATCCTCATGACCCCACTCTCGGCGCTGCAGGCCCATGACGCGGCTCAACCCCGCCGTAAGCCTCGAAAGCCTCGACCTCGACACGCCCCCAAGCTGGTTGACGACCTGCCAAAGCGACTCCATCGCCTGCGGGCCCTGCCACTTCATCAGCGGCGTCACCTCATCCATCAAGCCCTGCACCATCATCCCCGTCAGCACCTCATCCGACACGCCGTTCTCTGACAAATTCATGATGCTCTGCTTCGACAGCTTAATTGGAGGAGAGAACCGGGAGACGGAGAGCAGATCGAAGATGCAATGCGCACGGTCAAGGGGGTACCTGTACACGATCTTTGATTGGGAGGGGCGGATCCAGATACGGGGCTCCTCGCTCGTGTCGGTGGGGTGGAAAATCCATAGGCCTTTGCTGCCCTTGATGCGGCCTTGAACGGCGCTGGGACGATGGGAGAGCCCGAGAACGCGTGCGATAATCTTGAGTGCTGCTTCATTGATTAGCCCGCACCCGTCGGTGTGGATCTTCTCTGCTGGGGCTTTTCCAGGGCCGTCCCACGGTGCATCTGACGAGAAAAAAAATTCAGTTGGGTCTGAAGATGAATCATAAGTGGACGTACAGATATCGTCGATGGCATGAATACAATCCTCGGCAAACTCGAGGGCAGGTACCGAATCTGAGAAGGCGAGGGCAAAGCGAGTCACCCACTTACTTATGGGCTGAGGAAAAAGCACCGTAGTTGATCAGCATTCCTCTACATCGGAAAAAGCCAGAGATATATCAAACCTGATCGACGTTTAACTCGAGTGCGTTGTGCCAATCAACAATAGCCTTGAGGCACATCCGATGATTGTCCCCAAACGACACCTTCGGTCGTCGCTCAAAATCCTCATCTGTCTCTACCAGATACACACCACCCTCTTTCGCGAAAAACGGCACAAAAACCCGACCACAGAGGATGAACTTCTGTAGGAGGAATTCTTTAATGGCCGGGCTCTCCTTTTTCGCCATATCGTCCGGAATGCGGAGCTGAAGCACCCTACGTGAGCCTAAGAATCGGGCGAGTCGATAGGAGCGTCGTTCTCGACCGGGTCGAGATGGACCTTGTAAGATCCATTATGAGGGGCCAGCCGCGCGAGCTGCTGGATCTTCCCTCCATACCAATCGGGCTCGTCATACCATGTACCCATAAGACCTAATCCACGGCCCTGGTTCTCGATGATCGCAGCCTGTTCGCGGTCAAACTCCTTCCTAGATCGGATTTAGAACATAATCACTCCAAAACGAGGTGGGCATGGCATACCAGATGGCCAGGTCGGACAGCTTCTGGGGTTGATCGAGCATGACACTGAACACCTTGTAGGCCACATCCTGGTTCAAACCCTGAAGTCTCTCGACTTTCAGCTTGACGTCGGCCCAAGTCCAGTATTCGCGGGAAATACCTCGCGCGATTTCGTACTGGACGCCCCAAGCGATATCCGCCTTGTCAAGGAGAGATTGCACTTCGGCGTTGTGGGCGATGATCGAGGGCGTTAAGTCAACGCCCAAGGGGCCCGAAAGGAAGTCCTCGAGGGCAGATCCGCCGGATGGGGCTTGTGCGTTCCATCCGTCATTGCGAGGCGCCGGTGCGGAGGACGCCGACGATGAAGGCCCGCCGAATATGTCGTCGATGACTTGGGGGCGTGTGGAAGTATCCCTGTGAATGGGCTTCGCTTCACGGTCGGCGAGCTTCCGATATTTGGAGGGCGAGCTCGCTGATGAAGTCTGCGAGTCCCCGAGACGCTTCTTGCCGGCGGGACTGGATATCTTGAAGGAGTTGCCCGACGGGAGGGACCAGCCACTGGATCCGAGATCCCCGAGAGATCCTTGATCAGAGTTGGGTGTCAGGCCTGCCCACCCATCGGACGAGGAGTTATCCGTGTCTGTAAGCACTGGGAGGGGATAAACAGCGTCGTCAGACGATGCGAGAGCAAAATCCAAAGAAGTAGACATACGACTCGAGACTTCTTGTGTGTCTTCGTCAGAATCATCCTCGATAATCACTAGACGACGCGGCTTCTTACCCTGCCAGAGACGAGCATGATGATCACTGGAAAACCTCTTACTATACAAAGTGCTCACCTTCGCTGTCGATGTGAGGCCCGATTCCTGCGGGAAAAGCCTTTTCGGAGTCGGGGGCTCGGGGGCTATTTGAAACGACGTTATAGTAGAGATGGGATGACGAAGGAAAGTCTTACAGGTAATGCCCAAGCTATCAAAGCTCCGTTTTATAGCACTAAATCGACGGCTGGAAGGTGTATCTGGAGTGTGCTTTCTGGATGGCGTGGAGGGATAAGGGGATGTCCGACGAGAAGCCGATGAGGCTAGTGCCCTGTTAATACGCAAGTCCCAGTCTCTTAACAATGTATGAACTAACAAGCGGCAGCGTTTCGATCCCCTAATCTCGAGACGAGATGCCCCGAAGTGGATTTGTTGGACTGGAGGCTCGAGAGAGAGCCTTGGCCAGTTGATAATGACGAAAATTCTTTCGTTGGGGAGTTGTGCAGGGACTCTGTTGCAATATACGGGGGCAGAATTGAATTTGTGAATAAATGGAATAAACTTCGGACGCGAATGACTTTACCGATAGCGTCCCATGCGTCGATGTCATCGTCATTGAGCTCGTGGAAGTAACCATCATAATCGCTCTTGAGCGATGTGTCAGGTTCGCATGAAGAGGCTGACTTGGAGGACCAACCGCAGGTGTCACGTCCCTCGGCGGGGAACGGTTGCGCTCCTGACGCATTCACAAGATATTATAGGAGGATTTGGAGAAGGCGGGGTATCGCAAAGTCTTGAGGTATCGTGCACTGGCGGGAACGATGGTCGATAAACTGGATGCCAGTTAGGAGCAGAATAGGAAGGTTGACATGGACAGTTGACAAGGTCTGGTCCAAGTCTGGTCAGCCCTGCCGCCTGCGCCTTGTCGAGATCATCACGTGGCTTTGAACGTGACAATGTGACAGGACGCGTTCCGTTGTTTCAAGTCCTTGAAACCAACCTCGTCCAAGGAGACCTCAAGACTCTCTACGATGCCCCCTCGACGCTCATCGCGCTCGACCAGAGCATCGGTGGAACCAACCGCAACGCCCCAACTACCAGCAAAGCGAAAGAGGGGCCAGACAGCCGACCCAGAAGCAGAGGAACAGGAAGAAGTCGCGAAACCCCCGTCCAGAGCGCGAAGATCCACTTCGGCTCGATCAAGCGTTGCTCCGACTGCTGGACGTACGTCGTCTCGATCGCGGGGCTCACTACCTGAGGTCCCTGAGACGGAGGACGAAGATGAAGAGGAATCCGCACCTCCTATCAAAAAGGCGCGTCCATCACTAGATCCAGAGGAGCAGGGAGATAGCGAGTTTGAGGAGGAGAAACCGAAACCACGTCGAGCGACCTCATCAGCTAAGAGGGGAAAGCCAACTTCAGCTACGAGAAAGCCTTCTAGTTCGACACGATCTGGACGATCAGCGAAGGTTACACCTGTCCCTACCACGATAGAGGATGATGAAGAGGAGGGGGTGGACAACGCATCAGAGGAAGACGTGAAACCGGCCCGCACGAATGGCCGTAAATCCAGTAAACCGCATGCGAGTACGTCCACTCGACGGACCTCCGTGGACGAGAGCGATGCCGCGATGCACGTGTCGGACGACGAGCTCAAGGTCAATTCACGGAAGGCAAAGCCTGCCTCTAAAGCTGCAGCAGGTTCCAAGGCCTCGAAAGCTCGAAAGCCAGCACGAGCCGCCGCCATCCCAGACTCCGATGAAGGTTCCGAAGGCGAGCAGAAACCAGCAGCAGTCGCACAGGACGAGCCGAAAGATGGCCCAAGTGCGTCGACCACCAGCAACGCGCAGGAGCAAGTCCCAGAAGAGGAGGAAGAGCAGTCGCTGTTTGACCCCATCCCGATGCCCACTCCGTCGAGCCTGCTCCAAGCAGTGCCCGAAGAGCCAGCTGGGCCGAAATCGCGGTTAGTCATTCACAAAATGGCTTTGGTCAACTTCAAGAGCTATGCTGGGCGACAGGAGATCGGGCCTTTCCATAAAGTACGTGAAGAAGAAGTCAGGTTCCTTATTCTCCTATTCATTTTTCTTTAGTCTTTCTCGTCCATTGTGGGCCCCAACGGCTCGGGAAAGTCAAATACCATCGATGCTCTTCTTTTCGTCTTCGGATATCGTGCTTCGAAGATGCGACAAGGGAAGCTTTCTGAGCTCATCCACAACTCGGCTAGGTACCCTGATCTTAGCGAGTGCAGCGTCGAGGTTCATTTCCGCGAAATCCTTGACTTGGTATGCAGCGTCTCCCATCTCCAAACCCTCCTATTCACTCAGCCAATATGTGGTATAGCCCGGCCCCGATAACTTCGAAGTTGTGCCCGGTTCCCAGCTCATAGTTACTCGCACGGCGTTCAAGAACAACTCCAGCAGGTACACCATCAATGGAAAATCAAGCACCTACACGGAGGTGCAAACACTACTCAAAGGACGTGGCATAGATCTCGACCATAACCGATTCCTTATCCTCCAAGTACGTTCTATCCCCCTCCAGCCTTCTTTAACTCTAACTTCTTCGAATTTGTAGGGTGAAGTCGAGTCCATCGCGCAGATGAAGCCCAAAGCAGCGACCGAGCACGACGACGGCCTACTCGAGTACCTCGAGGACATCATCGGGACTTCCAAGTTCAAGGAGCCCATCGACGAGGCCCTGGTCGAGATGGAGCGTCTGCAGGAGGATCGCATGGTCAAGCTGAACCGCCTGCGTATCGTCGAGAAGGAAAAGGCTGCGCTCGAGCAGCGGAAGAAGGAAGCGGAGGACTACCTAAGGCTCAAGAACGAACATGTGCGAGCGCAGTCAAGGCTCTGGCAGTGGATCTTGTGGAGGTGTTTCAATAACGAGTCCGAGTTTGAGAAAACGATCGTGAGGCACCCCGAACACATCCTACTCATGTGTTCCTCACTATGTATTACAGGCGAAATTGACGAAAGACTTGGAAGACGAGACTGCCCGTAATCAAGACGACATTCTCCACTTGGAACAGCTCCGGGCTCATTACCAGGATCGCGAGGCAACTTATGCCGTATGTTCCTTTCCTTCGTGCCCATAGCTATGTGCTCACATTCGTTCCAGGAAGTCAAAGCTGCCGCCACTGAGGCACTGAAGGAGCTTGCCAGACACGAGAAGGAGGAGGTTAGTCTGCAGGAGCGCCGAAAGCACGCTGCGGGCAAGGCAAAGAAGTTGAAGAAGTCGCTCCAAGAGGTAAATGCAGCAGGACGCTTAAAGACCTTCGCTTAACGACTTTTTCTGCATAGGATACCAGTGCGAAAGCTAAAGCTATCCGTGATGTCCAAGAAAACACGGAGAAGATCGAGCGGGAGAAAACGAAGGCGGAGGGGTATGAAGCGAACTTGATAGTTGAAGAGAAGGAACTTGAAAGCATCCGGGACAGCCTCAGGGGTAAGCTTAATCTTCAACGAATCTACTCGTCCCTTCTCAACGAGGAACACAGATAAGACGCAGGTGTTCCATGACCAGATTGAAGCCAAGCAGAAGGAGCTCCAGCCGTGGACGGCTAAGATCAATGCGAAGCAGGCAGAGATTGATGTTGCTTCGAGCGAGCGCGATGCACTCGTTAAGAAGGCTGAAGCGCTTGAAGCGACGCGGAAAGATGCTCAAGACACGTTAAATGGCCTGAACAGTGATCACGGTGTTAAGGTAAGTCCCATGGCCCCCCAACCTGTTTGTCACTCAAGCTGATGTCTTGTGCAGGTCAAGGAGCACGAAAAGCTCAAAGAGACGAAGGAAAACTTGCAGCGAGAGACGCAGGCCGCTGAGCGGAAAGTACAGGTAAGAAATTTGTGCATGTATGTTGTTCGATTCCGTGTTGATGTTTCGTCGACAGGATTGTCAACGCGAGGTCCAAGAGTGGAGAGGGAAAGCTTCCTCCTCACGCCAGAAGGTTGACGAGGCAAAGGCGTCGCAGGCTGATAATCGGTCGCAGGGCCGGGTGCTCGATTCGCTCACTCGTCTCCAGGCTACCGGTCGAATTGCTGGATTCCATGTATGTCACCGATCGACCACGCATGTCCTCATTGCTTACACCCCAACCTATCCAGGGCCGCCTCGGAAGCCTGGGCACCATCCCAGACAAGTACGACATCGCGATCTCCACCGCCGCCCCTGCCCTCCACCACATGGTCGTCGACAAAGTCGACCAAGGCCAAGCCTGCATCGAGTACCTCCGTGCTCAGAATGTCGGGCGCGCCTCTTTCATGGTACTCGAGAAGCTGACCCAGTCCAGCGGCATGGCTAAGATCGCCACCCCCGAGAACGTCCCGCGACTCTTCGACCTCATCAAGCCCAAGGACCAGCGCTTCGCGCCTGCATTCTTCAAGGCCGTGGGGAACACGCTCGTCGCCGAGAACATGGAACAGGCCAACCGCATCGCGTTCGGTGCGAGGCGATGGAAGGTTGTCACTCTTAATGGACAGCTGATTGAGACGTCGGGTACGATGTCGGGTGGTGGGAGCCAGCCTGCGCGCGGTGCTATGAGTTCGAAGCTGGCTTCGGACGCTGTGAATCCGCAGGTGCTTCGGACTTATGAGCAGGATAGTCACGACGCGGCGCAGCGTCTGGAGCAGGCGTTGCAGGAATTGAGGGCAGCCGAGGAGGATTTGGATCGGTTGAGGCATTCGGGTCCACAGATTGACATTGCGTTCCAGAAGACGGGGCTCGACATCGAGAACTCGAGGCGTAGGATCTCTGATGCGGAGAAACGGGTGCAGGAAGTCAAGTAGGTCCTTTGTCTTTTGCGTCTCTTGTCTGTTTGCTGAAATAAGGTTATAGTGCCCAGAACAAACCCAATAAGGGCGACCTTACTCGCATTCAAACTCTCAGCAGCGAGATTGCTTCCGCAGAGACGGAACTCGAGAAGCTGCAAAGCAAGTCAGGAACGATCGAGGATGCCATCCAAGCACTCGAGAAGAAGATTCTCGATATCGGAGGTTCTCGCCTGCTCAAGCAGAAATCCACGGTCGACGGCATCAAGCTGCACATTCAATTGGCAAATGACGAGATTACCAAGGCCGAGGTCGCAAAGGCGAAGGCGGAGAAAGACTCCACTAAATTCGATTCAGCAATCAAGAGCAACACCACTGCGCTGGAGGAGGCAGAGGCAGAGCTTGAGGAGCTCGACACTCACCTTGGCGACCTCACTGCTTATGTCACCGAGTTGCGTAACAAGGTCGAAGACGCTAAAGAAGCTGCGGAGAACTCCAAGGAAAATCTGCAGAAGCTCAAGGTGGAGCTAGACGCCAAGGATCAGGAGATCGAGGAGTTCAGGCAGAAAGAGGTTTGTGGTGTCGACTTCGGTGCTGATTCCTTGAACGCTTACCGTGGACGTTAGATGGAGATCAAACAAGCGCTCAGCGATGCCCAGAAGGAGGCAGCTGAAAACGGGAAGCTGATCGAACATTGGACCAGTGAACACGACAAACTGCAGCTTGAGGAGATTGAGTACGAAACTTCTATCCATGCCTACTACTTTTTAACCAATGTCCCTGACAGCGAGGATGATGATGACGACGAGGACGAGAACGGGAACGACGAAACATCTGGGGAGGCTAAACCAGTCGAGCAACCTGAAGGCGAGGGCAAAGGCGACGTCGATGCGGATGGCGAAGTCAAAGCTGAACCGGAGGAATCTCGCCCACCTAAGCCGAAACCGAAGGACAAGGCGGCATCGCAGGAACTCCACATGTACAGACCTGATGAGCTAGCCAAGTTCAAGAAACGCGAAATGGTGGCTGATATCGAATTGCTCGATGGTGGACCAATTTACCAGTAACCGTACTTCATGTTGGACTGACCAAGTCAATCCACAGAGAACCTCAAGAACTCAAAGCCCGACCTGAACGTCCTTAAGGAATACCGCAAGCGCGAAGAAGAGTTCATGAACCGCGCGAAAGATCTCGACAACGTTACCGCGCAGCGAGACGCCCAGAAGCAGAAGTACGATGGCCTGAGAAAGCAGCGCTTGGATGAGTTCATGGCTGGCTTCAACTTGATCTCCCTCAAGCTGAAAGAGATGTATCAGGTATGCTGTCAGATCTATCGTTAGAATAAATGCCCTGACATCCTGCTGAAAGATGATCACGCTGGGTGGTAATGCCGAACTTGAGCTGGTGGACAGCATGGATCCCTTCTCCGAGGGCATCATTTTCAGTGTTATGCCGCCCAAGAAGAGCTGGAAGAACATCTCGAACTTGTCGGGAGGCGAGAAAGTGTGTTTGTCTACAGATGCAACTCGAGTTTTGCTAAATCGTGCAATTCTAGACGTTAAGCTCTCTTGCCCTTGTCTTCGCACTGCACGTTTTCAAGGTAAGAATAATTCAATACCCCATATGACCATGATGCTCATTGTGAGACACATAGCCCACGCCTCTCTACTTCATGGACGAGATCGACGCAGCTCTTGACTTCAGAAACGTCTCCATCGTTGCTAATTACATCAAGGACCGGACTAAAAATGCGCAGTTCATCATCATCTCCCTTCGGTACGTCCCTTTCTAGAAAGCTCGAGCAGGAGAAGACTAATATGTACATCAGGAACGACATGTTCGAACTGAGCCATAGGCTTATTGGAATCTACAAGACTGCCAATGCCACTCGAAGTGCGTCTTCTGAAGAATTTATACTTTTGTTGGGTCTGACAACATAACGTTCGCAGGTATCTCTATTGATAATCATGCCTTGACGGTCCCGCCGGTCAAAGCATGATTTTTAGCTGCACTAATTACCGTGTATAGTAGCGTGTATAACTTATTCTTTGAAGGGCTAAGATAGCTCGGTTGTGTTGGGAGTTATCATATTATAACGTATATTATCTTGTTCTGCGCGATCGCTTCCCAGTCAACTTTGAAGCGCCTGCCGCCTCCTGAGACTGGCCACAGGCTTGCGCGTGCAGATCAGGTGCAGATACTGTTTGGTTCAGAATTCTATCTACTACGAGGTTTTGGCCAATAAAAAGTGATGGCATGATGGCGTTACGTGACCTCATTCACTCATGTCCTCACAGTGCTCTTTGCTCATCCCTAGCCTTTTCTAGGTTCACCGCTCTTCGCCTCACCCATGCGTAGACTTTGCGACACTTACTTCACATGTATTTCTCTATTCTCCGTCTATAATGAAATAATTGACTCCACATAGTGACCCGTGGCCCACTGCTAAAGCGCTAAGCGTTCGACCAGCCACCTGCAGTCAGCCTGCAGTCGGCAAACACGGAAGCTTTTAGGAAACTCGTTTCTCAGCCTCGCGAGTGCGCACCACGCTGATAGTGGACGGGAACACCCAGCCGGACCCTCGAAATCATCAATGACTACCTGGGGTGACGGTGTCGGCGGAAGCCACCGCACACTCGATGGGGACCATGCGGGTGCGGGACCATCAAGACTATTTGCAGCCTCAAAAGACGCGTCGAGCCGCGCTCCAAGAATCCAAGATACACAGAAGTACGCGTTGGTCGCGTCTCGGACCTGGGACTGAATAGAAACAAAGCTAAGCGCAATTTTGAGCAAGTGCTCCTTCTGCACTCTCTCTGGCAATTACTGGCTCTGTGTGTATCTCTGCTAGACCAGTAGTGACGGTGTTATTTACGCATGCGTGGAGCTTTGGGAGCTTACCCCGACATTGCAGCTCAAACAAAAGGTGGCCGTGCCCAGCGGCGCCTTGCGAGTCCGATCCTCGCAGGGAGCCACCATGCTGCTTAATCTCTTACCCTGTCTTGTTCGACGTGCCACACAAAGAAGCCGAATCTGCAGCCTCAAAATTCTGGTCCAACCGGGCATCATGGCGATCCTAGCATCACTCCTCTTCACTCAGGATCATGAACTTGGTGTTCCCAAATCGCCGATATGCTCGCAAATTTACATGATGCATTCTTCATACACAACGTGATACCTTCTTACGGCCCCGAGTACCATCCTCAACTTCGCAATGGGCCAAACACCGTACGGTAGTATGATGGTGCATCATATTCGAAGTGCTCGACTAGCGGATTTTGTTGAAACTGATGTTTCGTCGCTTGTGCCGAGATCCCGCCGCAGCCCAAACCTCAGTAGACCCTACTAACGAGGCCAAGTGTTGCCGCCCCACCTAGTATTCTTAGGTCTGAGCGCCGAGGCTCGCATGGAGTTTACTCTGCGCCGCAAATACTTGCCGTATCGAGCTCATATGTCGAGACCGCACCGCAGTACGACGTCTTTTGGTATGCTATGAATACTGCCCGCTGACCGAGTACTTAAGCCTTTAAAAGCTTCACGATTTTCCTCAGTTCAGCAGGTCGTATTTTATACGCCACTCCAAGCCTGATTTCTCACTTTTGAGTACCACTATGATGTTCAAAACTGTCTTCATTGCTCTCCTGGCTACCGCCATTGGTGCACAGGCTGAACGGCACGTAGTCCACTTTGACAATAGGTGAGGTTTCTTCGAGCTTGTAAACGGGAACGACAACTCACTTAATCCTTCCTTATGACCAGGTGTGGCTTTGGAACGGTGAGCATTACCGAAGATAGAGCAGGAGGCCTATTTACTCAGCTGACGTCCGATTCTCTCTATAGCCTATGCTCATCCAGGGTCCAAATGTGCTCTCCACTGGTGGTGATTATGTCTCGAACGGCCCTCTCCTTGGAGCAATCGCGTAAGCGCACCTGCACGCCTTCTTGTATTCCTCGACCACTGAAATATCATCCATCAGATACCTCCAAACTGGTGAAGAACCTTGATCATATGCCATCAACATCTAATCCTTATCCTCCGTTCTTTCTCTTCTTACGAAACAGGAAACTGCGGATTCAATGGCGAGCGATGCACGCTTATTGAAACCACTCTGAAGAACCCTACAAGCCCCGGCGGAGGGTCCAGCACGGATATTTCTCTTATCCCTCCGTGCGTCCGCGGTGCTATTCTCATGATACGCTCGGCATTGACATTTCTCACTCCATCCAGTCTTGCTTTCTCCGTGACGTCTGGATTCGGGTACGCCGGGCTCTCCTAAATCCAGTTATACATGTCCTAATGCCTAAATTTTACTTGTACTATAGGTACTACAATGGATGCGACGGCGGAGGCGCGAACTGTGAGCATCTTTCTCCGATTCTGCCCCCCTGCCCCCCGCTCATCGCATCCCAAATTTTGCAGGCAACAATGCCAATTGCCCAACTGCGTTCAGGCAGCCGAGTGACACTTTCGTCCAGGTTGCATGTCAAACCAACGATGTGAGCCGCTTGACTTCGAGTTCTCTCTGATATTGACCAGAAACTCCCATAAGGTGAACCTCGCAATCACCTTCTGTTTGTAGGCGCGAGGTGTTCTATCGTCTCCAAGGTTTTCTTCATGTCCGAGCCTCTTGCTTCCTTATTGCACATGTGACATTACGCGTACGAATAATAGCATTCTACGATCTCCCGGCTATCCAATGTTATGATGATCAGAACTTCCTTCAATGGGCTTGAGAACTATTGCATGACAAGACGTACATAAGGCTAATCTGGGCTCAGATCTGAAGACCGTAATTGTATATCCGAGACTGCCGTCTACTGAAGCAGCTTCAAGCGACGGATTGGCCATCATTCGCCCGCGTACCGATGGGAGTAGCACAACTATCGCCCATACCAAACGATAGAGGGCGGACAATGCTCGGGTTACCAACT